>PGCI01000031.1:0-444140 GCA_002873125.1 Puccinia coronata f. sp. avenae
TTGTGTCTCAATCAAGTGGTTCATTCTTAGAATCATAAGCCGAGTCACTTAGATGAGTGATTATGATGAAATCCCCTGGTAATGAAGGCTGGCAGAAGAGAGATTGGAACTTCATGAAGGGAGAAAGGCTTGCCTCTGGATTTGAAGAAGTATTTTCCCCTGAAAGCTTTGTCCTTGAATGGTGCAGGGATGCCGCTTTTCCTGTTCCAGGACAGAAGAATCCCCTCTCCCACAGCAGAGTTCACACTTTTTTTCCACTTAGTGCCATGTATCTACTAGGGAAGAACCGGGAATCTAACATTCACCATAAAGGAAAGGCTCATTAACTCTTAAATTGAAGTTTCCTTACCTCTTTCAGGGAAGAAGCCAGAAGTCTTGACTCTCTGCCAAGGAAGCTCGAGCTTGCATCTTTCAGGCAGGTGCTTTTGCCTGCTTTTGCACGTCAACTTCAAGAGCAATTTAGACTTTGCAAAGAGAAGACTGATCATGATCAGTGGGTCAATCTTCTCCGAAAGAACGGACAAATTAATTATCATTTCAAAATCCACATCAAGTCTGATCAGAAAGTGCCATCCAATTGGAATGGCTGAAGCAAGAACTCTGACCTTGTGATCCTGATAAATCACGTGACAGGAACGGCCACTCATTGTGACATGCGAGTTGAGTACATAAATATGTTCTCTGCTTGGTCAACACGGGTATGTATTTGCACCTTGATCCACAATCGTTCCGGGGACAAGAGGACGTGATTTCGAGATGAGTCAAGCGTGGGCGTTACCCGATGTGGACATCGACGAGGAGGAACTAAATGAATACGTCAGTCATGCTCAAGTTCACCACCATACTGAGTTTTGTTTTGCATCTTCCTGTCAGTTGACATGAACTTGTTTTTGAAAATTCTTCCGTGAAGCAACCAGGCCGCAAAGATGCGCTCATAATCGCGATTGAGGCGACAGACTCAATGTTATCTTGGGTACCCAGGTGCGGCGAGCAACCAAACCCAAGCGAATCAAGCTGCTGCTTGCTAGAGACTATCAAAGTGGCCTATCAATTGATGAAGCAAAAGATCATCTCAAGTCCGAAAGACTGTCTTGGCCTCATGGTGTTCAATACCGTTCAGTCACGCTTCTATTCAGCTCGTTACAAAATCATTCCGAGCTAATCCAGGGATACACGTGGCATTCTTAGGAATCTGGTTCCGTTACGGGTCAAAACACTTGGAGCGCTTGCAATTTTTTACTCGATCTTCAGCCTGTCAGCGCCCCATCAATCAAGAAAATCAGAGCATTAATTGAAAGCAAGTGATTAGATTGGCTTCGACCGCTAGCCTTTGTCGTCACTCTTATTTACTTTTTCTTAACTAGAGTGTGAACGTGATCCCAAGGAGATCAAGCGGATGTTCACCCCCCAGAAAAAGGAACCAAATCAGATCGCTGAGGCCCTCACAGCATGCTTGAATCGTTTCACGGAACGGTAAGATATGATCAATTCACCTGTTATTTGTTCGTGCATTCATCATTACTTGTGTTTCTACTCATAAAGTCTACCCGGAGAGGCGTCAAAACGGATCTTCTGGGTTACTGATAACACTTGCCCGTTGTCAAAATCCAACGAACAACACAAAAAAAAAATCACAACATGTCTGACCAAGTCTAATGTAAGGAGAACGAAACGCACAATGGATATGCCATATAGCTGACTCCCGCTCCTTATGATGATAATTCATGCGTATGCTCTCCCTCCAGTATCTGAGGGATGTCAACATCACACTCCACTTTTTTTTCAACCAAGTTTCGACGCCATTCGAACCGGATGATTTCTACTCAGTCAGCTATCTTCTTCTTCTTCTTCCCTTTCATACTATTCAAATCCATGTAACGCTTTCCTGGGTTGCTGATAAGATGCGCTCTTCGATCAAATAGACACTCCGGGATGCCAACACACCCGAAGAAAAAATGACCGACTCATCAGCCCCCGCCATGTCCCTTTTCCCGCTGAACTTGGACATGAGTGCATACTTTGAAAGAGTTCTGCAGGATGCTTCTACCCGTGAAAACCATAAAAGAAGTGCTTTTAAAATACCCTTCAAAATTGGCGCAGGTTTGGAAATTGGTCTCAATGGCTATGTGCTAATAGTTGAAGAAAAGAGGAAAGCTTCCGTTCTTGTGGACCCAAATACGAGCTGTAATGACCAGGTCAAGGTTGTCACGGAATACATAGATGCAGTTAAGATTTCTTCTACCTCTCTGATATTGAAGTATGCATTGTTTTGATCAGGCTCTTGCATCTTCCTGCGGGAAAAACAATCTACCTCCTCTCAGGATTCGACGGCATTGGTTGAGAAAAAAGACATTGTCAACTATTTTCCCATTGGGGATACAAAAGAGACAAAAACCTTTCGCAGAGTCATATTCACTAACGAGGAAATCGAAAAAATGCGTACAGTGGGGCTGGACAAAGGCAAGCTTGCTGAATTGTCCCATTTAACTTGCCTTACCAACCTATTGTTATTTTACATTATTTCTCCGACCACACCTAGGTTTGATACTATTGGGCTTCCGCCCAAGAGATGAGCTGCTTTGGAAACACCATATCAAACATTCATATTTTATCTATCCAGACGAAGATGTAAGTTCAGCATCTCAGCATGATAATGCAATGATTATATTTAACCCAGCGCTTCTTTCAACACAGACATACGTGGGCTCTATCAGGACATTCTCTGCTTTGCTCCACTCTATGGCCAAGAAACAGAAGATTGGGTACGGTTTGTTGCGGACTCGGAAGAATGATTCCCCAGTGCTTGTGGCCATATTACCGCAAGTTAAGCATCTAACAAATCAACCGCCCGAGGCAAGTGATGAATCGTTTGTTGATTGCGGACCGTTCTAGTTGGAAAACTTTGACGAAGAAGTGCACAAGCAAATCGAACCCCCTGGAATGCATTTATGCATACTGCCTTGGGCCGATGATCTCAACCCACCGCCAGCAGCCAAACTTTCAAATCATCTGGATTGTGTAGAACGTTTGTTTTCCCATTTTATTCTCCAAAATCTGTGCCTGTTCTTGTTTCTCTCCCATCTGATCTCAAGAACGTTATGAGAAGCGGGCGAAAGCAGCAATCAAATCACTCAACTTGCAGCGCAAATTGTTCGAAAGGTGAGCATTCCTTTGCGAATCCAAAATGACAAACCGCTGACATCCCTTCGCTTTCATTGTTTTATTAATCACCACGAGAAGTTGAAACTGCGATATTCTCCCAACAACATTCGCAACCCGGCACTCCAGTATCATTATGACTTTTTAGCAGCTAAATATTTGAACGAAAAATTTGAACCTGCTGAGGATCAGTCATTACCCCGATACCCGGATATTCGAGAGGTGAGACATGGGTTTTCAATTTCTCAACCGCTATGAAAGTTTGATCTAAACTGACACAATTATTTCACTCTAAATTCCTGTTGTTGGTTTGTGATATCACTAGCGCTGTGGGTCTTTAATTAAAGACCTTCGAGTCCTGATTGACCTAGATCCACGTGCTGCAGAAAGTGTGGTTCCCTCTACCTTCATGGCTAAAAAGCGACGCCGAGTTGAAGATGGAGAAGGTGTAGAGGTAGAGGTAGTAGAATCAGCATTTGCTAGTCGGAGAGAAGTAACTGTGAGCTTAACATACCTTTTGTGTTCACAAAAAAAAAACTGTGCCATCGTTTGGGATTCCGTGTATTGAAGTAAACTGATTGACTTGACATTCAAAAAACCCCTAGTTGACTGTGCAACAACTGAAGGAGTACTTGATATTCATGAAAGAACTGCCGCTAACTGGTAAGGCTCCACTCAAAGCTGGCCTGATCGAGATGGCACGAAATTTTCTAGTCAAGAATGGAAAACCAACTGGATCTGGCTCATCCAAAAGCACTGGAAAATCGGCAAGGAAAGCTTGGTAAAGGAGAGATTTCTTTTGTCTGTTATCAAACACTGAATATTGGTCTTTCTAGTGGCTTATAATGCCAGACGAATGCATGTCTAGTCATTGTCTAGAAGCCTATGAGCTCTATCAAAATACATCCTTGTGTCTCCTTGGACAGCAATATATGTGTACTCTATATCTCTTTTCTTCTGAGTTGTGTTTTCTCTTTATTGTTTCATTTTGCATAATATTTTCATTTGAAAATACTTGGTGCCAACAATTCACCAATCGAGAAACACCTTCTTTTGTACATCAATGCCAATGTGGAATTATTTGGTTGGTAAAATAACATTGAAAGTTTGCATGAAGAACTTCAAAGGACTCTTGACATCACCTGGGCCTCCATAATCCAATTGGCAGGTTACTCTGTCATACAACTAGACCTCGCGTAGATGATTTCATGATTTGTCCATAAGCTAGAGAGATTCTTGAGATTTTGTAGGAATATAGATGATAGGAGCAAATTTGGGGAGATTCAACTTGTCCAAGATGGCAAAGACAGGGCTCCTCATATACACAGCACCCAGTAGAAATACCAGTGGTGGATGAGGGAAAGGGTGAGTTAAATTCGTGCATGACATTTGTGAGAACAAGGTGTCTCGAGCTTGTTGGATTGATGAGGGGGTTCAACCTGGGCAAGGACTGTATTTATGTAGTGCGCAGTTCGTGGGCTGAGTTGATATTTCTCATTTCACAACCTTTTTTGGGTTTCAAACCGCTCTCTTCTTCCGGCGTGGACCTCCCACTTTCCTTCCACAAACCACATCGAAAAAAAAAAAAAAAAAAAAAAAAACTTACCACCCCAAACTCACCACATTACTCGATCGTCTCTCTGACCTCCACCATCCTGATCGGTGGATAACACTATGAGTGACTCTCCGAGTATCAAGAATACCCAACCCAACAACAACGTAGCTGAACCTATCTCCTCCAAGCAAAACGGCGAATCTCTAGCACTAGCGCCGCCACCGGACCAGTCATCATCGTCCACCCAAGCAGCTTCTCATGCCCCTTCTCAACCACAGCCAATACCTGAATCGGACAATGATGACAAATTGAGCGAACCGCCTGTTGACGCGTCAATGGAAGACTCTGGTGACCTCAAAGATACAACTGGAGTGGTATGTCGTTGGGATTCCTTACTTGAATTACCAATTTGTATCCCTCATATATTCATTACAAAAAAATCGGCCACCTCGTTCATTTCACAGGTCCCCAAGCCGAAAACCGAAAGACAACTGATGCTCGACAATGAGAAGGCTGAACGGGCGATAGCGCGTAATGTATGTCTTCGCACAAGAAATGAAAAACCTGAGCAATCATCAATCAGCTCCAGACACGTTCGAACAAAACTGTCATCGCTAACTAAGTTTTCGAAAAATAAAAATGCCACCTTCTCCCGGCGTGAAAAAAAATGCTTGCAGGATCAAAAGAAGATTGGAGAAGCTCGAGAAGAAAGTCTGAAATTCCGAAGGAAAGAAATGGATGCTGGCAAAATAGCCGATAGTATAAAACGATTCAGTTATCTTCTCGGTCAAACAGAATTATTCAGGCATTTTTGCGATTTAAAAGTGGGTGCCACTATCGGAATTTTTTCACGATGATACTCAAATGATGCGTTGCATACTACTTTTTTTTAATTCAATGATGGCGATTTTTTTTAGGCTCAGAGAGAGCCGGAATTCGCGAAACTTTTGGCCGAGAGTGAAAAGATGATTACTAAAAATAAAGCCAAGTAAGATTATTATTTTGTTGTATTTCTTCGTCATGTTTTGTGAGTATTTCTCATGATGTGGTCACAACACAGAGTCAAAGGGCAGCATAGAGGACGAAAGACCGAAAAAGAAGAGGACGAAGAGCTGTTGGCGGCCGAAAAACGTGGTGACAAACAGGGCGATGATAGTCACTCAACCGCAGATGATGAACCATTTGTATTCACTGAATCCCCAAGCTGTACGTGTCTGCGACCGTCATCCAGCGGCTAGCTTAGTTGGATTTTTCTCATAATTCTCTGACTCCTTTGTTTGATAGATGTCAAGGGCGGTACAATGAGAGATTATCAGATTCAAGGCTTGAACTGGATGATCTCACTTTTTCACAACGGGATCAATGGTATTCTAGCAGACGAGATGGGCCTGGGGAAGACGTTACAGACCATCTCCTTCCTCGGATATCTGAATCACCATCGCTCTCTTTCGGGTCCTCATCTCGTAATCGTGCCGAAATCAACGTTAGACAATTGGGTTCGAGAGTTCAACTTTTGGGTGCCCGGGTTTAAACTCGTTTCATTGAAGGGAAGCAAGGACGAGCGGGGGGATATCTGCCAACAAATTCTGGCCCAGGATTTCGATGTCGTACTCACCACTTACGAATTGTGTATCCGAGAAAAGGCTTCGTTGAACAAAATCCCCTGGGAGTATATCATCATCGACGAAGCACATCGCATCAAAAATGTCGACTCAATGTTGAGTCAGGTCGTCAGACTTTTCCAAAGTCGATCTAGATTACTTATCACCGGAACCCCGTTACAAAACAACCTGCAAGAGCTATGGGCACTGTTGAACTTGTAAGATATTCATTTTCACGCGTTTGGATTGACCTTCTGCCCTGAATCGTTACTAAACTGCTTTCTTCTTAAATTCTATTTTGGCAACTCAGTCTCTTGCCGGACGTATTCAGTAGCAGCGAAGATTTTGATGCCTGGTTTGAGAGGAAACGAAACGGAGCCGAGGATTCCTCATCGGATGCCGAAAACAGTGTTGTGAAGCAACTCCATAAAGTTCTCCGACCCTTCCTGTTACGTCGTGTGAAATCGGACGTGGAGAAGAGCTTACTGCCCAAGAAAGAAATTAACGTCTACGTAGGAATGACGGAGATGCAGCGCAAGTGGTATAAGATGATACTAGAAAAAGATATCGACGCCGTCAACGGTGTCACCGGAAAGAAGGAAGGCAAAACACGATTAATGAATGTCGTGATGCAACTGAGGAAATGCTGCAATCATCCATATTTATTTGATGGCGCTGTTTGTTCACCTTCACTTGGCCATTTTTTTTTCTCGACCATTTTTCGTTCTAATGCAGCTTTCTTTCATTCCAGGAATCACCTCCTTTCACGACAGATGAACATCTAGTTTACAACAGTGGCAAAATGATCATTTTAGACAAATTGCTGAAAGCAATGAAAGCGAAGGGCTCTAGGGTGTTGATATTTAGTCAAATGAGTCGAGTGTTGGATATTCTGGAAGACTACTGCTTTTTTAGACAATACGGTAAGACTGGTCTTTTCTACTCTCTTTTTGAGTTGGCACTCTTAATAACTGAAATCTCTTTGCAGAATACTGTCGCATTGATGGCCAGACCGCTCACGAAGATCGTATCGGTGCGATTGACGAATACAACAAGGAAGGGAGCTCAAAGTTTGTCTTTCTGCTGACCACCCGAGCCGGTGGATTAGGAATCAACCTCACGACAGCAGACATCGTGGTACTATTCGACTCAGACTGGAATCCTCAAGCCGATCTTCAAGCTATGGACCGAGGTACTAAATCACTTGAGCTTTCCTGTACCCTTGAACTAGTTACTTAATAATTTGTTTTTGCTCAACTTGTCTAGCGCATCGAATCGGTCAGAAGAAGCAGGTGTATGTTTTCAGATTTGTGACTGAAAATGCAGTCGAGGAAAAAGTTCTGGAGAGAGCTGCGCAAAAGTTGCGTTTAGATCAACTGGTCATTCAACAAGGCAGGGCTACGGTTCAACAAAAAGGTCAGTGAGTCACAGGGTCCAGCAGGTGGATCATTCCAGTTCAAACTGAATGTTGCGTTTCTCGGTTCTCTCAGGTCAAAGCAAAGAAGACTTGGTCGATATGATTCAGCATGGTGCCGAAAAAATCATCAATTCTAAAGAAGACATGTTAGTGGAAGACGACATCGAGTCGATCATCCAACGTGGCGAAGCAAGGACAGCGGAGCTGAATGCCAAGTATTCCCGGTTGGATTTCGATGATCTTGCGAACTTCAAAACTGAGAGTAATCCACAAAAATGGGAAGGGGAAGATTACGCCGGCCAAGCGAAGAAAAAACCGGGATTGAATTGGATCGAACCCGCTAAACGAGAACGAAAGATGAACTACAGTGAGAACGTTTCGTTCAGAGAGATGATGAGAGGTGGGCCCGTCGCCCCTAAAAAGAAAAAAGGTCCCAAAAAAATCAATACGTAAGTTTTTTTATGCTCCATGTTATATGGGCACGTGATGAAGGGTTAAACTAAATGTGATGGCTTATACATCCAGATCCGACTGGCAGTTCTATCCTCCACGGTTTATCGAGTTGCAAGATCGAGCGGATCTCTACTACAAGGTGTGACTCTTATAGAATATCTGTGCGAAAGAAAATCAAACTCATTGCTTGTTCACGTTTGCTTGTCTTGAACAGAAAACCCACGGTATCAAGGCTGAGCTACCCGAGCGAGATGAAGGAGATCAAACGAGCCCAGATGACCTTGAGAAGGAAAGGCAAGAATTGCAGGCTGAGATAGATAATGGTGTGTGTAGCATCATGCTCCAATCTATTGAACTCGTGTCGCAAATTTTCGCTGACTCTTCTGAATTTCCATTTCGGGTATCAGCTGAGCCGTTGAATGAAGAAGAAGTTGCAGAAAAGGCTGAAATGCAATCACTCGGTTTCGAGGCCTGGACAAGACGGGACTTCCTGAACTTCATCAAAGGCTGTGAACTCCATGGACGGTTTGTTTCTCTCACCCTTTCTTATCAAAAGCTTGATCCGCCTGTTGACTCGAGCAAAGTACTTTCTACTGAAAAAAAAAAAAAAAGGAACTCGTATGATTTGATTGCCAAAGAAATCGAAAATAAAACAGTGGACGAAGTTCAAGAGTATGCTGAAGTTTTTTGGCAACGACATGAAGAAATTGAAGGTTAGTTTTATTTCTTTGGACTTACGTTTGCCTTGAAGTGTCAGGATGATTAACATGAGGATGAAATATGTTCGGATGTTATACAGATCATGCTCGATTCATCAGTAAGATAGAACAAGCAGAGGCAAAAAGGAAGAAAGCCGACCGAACTGAAGAGCTCTTGAAAGAAAAAATTAGCAGCGTCAAGATGCCCATGCAAAACCTTAAAATCCATTACGTTAATCAGACCAAGGGAAAGAGTTATAGCGAGGAAGAAGACCGTTTCTTACTTGTTCAACTTCACAGACACGGTCTAGGGAAAGAAGAAGTCTACGATCTGATCAAGAAAGATATTATCGAGAGTCCTTTGTTTCGGTCAGTTGACAAAAAACATTTCATTCCTTTGTTTGTCCACATCTTGAAGGAATACCGCCAATGCTAATGAGTTACACCGGTCCTGCAGGTTTGATTGGTTCATAAAATCGAGGACGCCACAGGAAATCATGAGGCGATGCAATACTCTGGTGCAGCTGATTGTCAAGGAGCTGGACCCGGAAGACGCGGAAGAGCTGATGAGGAAGCGGGGGTCTAATAAGAACAAGAAGGATGAGGAGTCAGGAGCCGGAGGCGGCGGTGGAGAAGGGGTGCAGAACTCGACCACGGCAACCACGACAAATGGGGGTGGTGGGACAACGAACGGGAAGGCTAAGAAACGCAAGACTGAAGACCACGCAGACCACCAAAACTCGTCCACCGCGCCCGACTCTGCAGCCGCTACTCATGCGGGTGCAAACCTTGTCGATTTGAATGGATCAGGTAGCAGTACGCCTAACCAGCGGAAAAGAACGCGCACCAAGACCTAACCAACCGCTGATACACCATCGTCATGTGGTCGTATACAAATATACATATATGCTCCTGAAGGTCTTACGCTTGCTCAAGCCTCACTGTCTTCTGTTCATCTTAATCTCGCCTATTTTTTTTTTGTATAACCCTTCCCTCCCGTTCCCAAGATGACAAAATAACCTTGTGCAACAGCTAAAATTACGTCTGTAAATGCTCCTTCTATTCCCCTCACCGCCTGGGGGTTTTTTTTTTCTATCTTCTCAAACTGTGGATCTCCAATTTGATCTTGTGCACTGTCCTCTTAAACCCCCTATCTTTCCCTCTCTCTCCCTGTTGGCCTCTCTTCTTGAACCGGAGAAAATAAAGAAAGAAAAAAATAGAAAGGAAAATTGAAGTGAAAAAGTAAAATGTCTACCTAATTGGGGAGGACACTTCCCATAGGGGCAATTTTTCCCATTGGAAACTCAATTCCAAACTTTTTTTTGGCGGTGGGAACCTCAATGTTAATTGATTTTCACCACCAAATAAGTTTTAAATTTGGAAGTACATAAACCATGCAGTTTGGGAAATTCAAGCAACTGCCCTCCTTGACTCATTCTTTCTCTTCCCATTTGCGCAAACTGCCTCTTTGTTGTTTTATGCAATATGAAACACACTCTCAGTGTATGCAGTCCACAGGTCATTTGAGATGATATACTTGAAGAAACAGGAGGCTGGAGAACTATGATCTTGAAGAGAAAATAAAAAGGAAAAAAAAAATACAATCACTAAGGAAAACAAATTACACAGTCGATGGATAGATGGGTGGATGCTCATTTGAATTTAGAGTATAAGATAAACAAGCTATTGAAAGAGGAGGATGAATAGAGGAGTTGAAAATTAGTTCACAGATCATGTAGTGAAATATGGGGGCAAGAAAAATAGAGATGAAAGTGCGTACATTAGCAATATTAAGACTGCAATGATCACGCCTGAAATCACTCGTTGTTGGTACATCCTAATCAGTTGAGAATCAGAGGATTAAGTTAGTGAAAACCAATTGCATCTTTTTTTTTTTTGTGTGTGTTTGAATGTTGAGAATAAAACCAAGGACAACTAGTTGGTTTTACAATTTGGTGGGATGGAAAGAAAAGGGAGAAGTGCGTGTGAGTGTGAGGAAAATGGCTCACCTTCGGATCATTTTGTTGAGTGTGTTGCTGGCTTTGTCGAGATGGCCATCGGCTTCTCTCAACTGATCCCGGGCCAAAGAAAAAAGTTTCCAAAAGAAAGTCAACAGGAAGCGAGTTGAGTGATGAATCAATAAAAAATAAGATGATTCCGTTGTGAGGGAGGAAAAATGAGAAATCAAACTCAACGGTATCTCGAGTGTTTTCGATCTGTTCCCTTTGGCCCCTGAGATCGCGGAGGATACCCGAGCCCAACTCTTCAGTTTCGAGAGCGATCCGATGGCTAGAGTCGAGTCTTTCAGACCCGGACTCGAGCAGGTAATTAGCTTTCAATAGCCGTTCACGTTGCGCCTGTTGCGCTTTCGTCGAGGATGCTAGTTCCGAGTCGTCCTGGTACCCTGATTCAGAATGAGACTCTGAGCTGGTCGCTTGGACATGTGCTTGTTTCTTCATACCTCAACTCGTCCGTTTTCGTGTGTATATATGTGTGTGTATTGTTTTGTAGACAACGAGATATAAATGAATAGGATCAAGAGGATTGGGTCAATCAGGCTGTTTCTTCCTGTGCATATGAGGTGTTCGCAGATGTGATGAAATGTGGCTCAACGATTTGCGATTTGAATCCAGCGAGTTCACTCTTGAAAGACTTGATTTTCTGGCTGATGGTAGGCCTGAGAGCTCTATCGAGCGACTGCAGCTCGACATCTATTTGCGACAACTATCGAGATGATGATGATTCATGAAAGCGGAGCGTGAGAATTTATCCGTATTCCAAAGAAACCGCGGTGGATATAAGAAAGGCTTACGATTTCCTCGGCTTCCTCATAGTCTCTTTCCACCTTTCTCAAGACGGCCTTCCTCTGCTCTGTGTACAATCCAACATGAAAATGGAGTCAGTACTGATTTAGTCTGGTTTTCTTTTGTTGAGATAAGTTCATCCTCAAATGTAAAGAAGGAGAAGATGGGAGCTTACCACCGACCGAGTTCTTGGCATCCACGTTGAGTGCATTGCGGATGCTGATGACGAGGTCGTTGAAATCTTGCTCGTATGAGTTGAACAGTTCCAGTCCAGGTATCGAGTCCATGTCGGGCGATGGGATGTGTTGGAGTATGTAGTACTTACTCTTAGGTTGGAGTGTGCTTTTGTTGGTCAATATTTGATTATTTATACTTTCGGCGGTCAACTCGAAATGTCTGATGCGGCGCTGCGGTTGCCATTGATGATGTAAGCGAGCTGCACTCGGGTGCAGCTCAGTTTGGAGTGTCGCGTCCAGTGTGGACACTTCAATGGGAGTAAGGCCCTCCCTCCATTAATGCAGTCTCAGACCATCTCCACCGGGCGAGTCTATGTGCGTGTCTAAACCAAGGGATCTGGCAACTGCGGCGTGTATTATACACCCTCGCGTGAGTGATCGTTTCCACCCGTAGGTTCCAATTTAGGACCTTGGCATGTGAAAGAGCAGGGTGTGTTGTTGAATGGGGAGTGGGATCACAAGGTTCACCTGTGGTTTACCTGTGAAATGGTGTATAGGCAGCGTCTATACTGGCCTAATTAATGTAGGCGAGATGTAGGACACGGGATAGATTTTCCCAGTTTAGGACGGGTTTAGACTCCCCCGGTGGAGAGTCTAAATGGGTGTCGGGTGTCTAAATTTAGTTTAGACACCCAATTTAAGACGCCCGGTGGAGATGCTCTCACAATGAGCACAAAGAGGGTGGTGCAATTGTGCAAGAGGTCAGACTATGTAGTTCTTGAGCAGTGATCCACTGATTACTCGGGGGTATCTATGTAAATATGTACCTCTTGATGAAGCCAGCTGAGAACCCAACCTCACAGTAACATTTTGTACGTCTATGCACGTTTTTATTTCTCTGGAATGGGGTGGTGCTCCTGTATTTCTTTCCTCCAAATTAAAAGAAGCATATTGGGCTTGAGAATGGAAAACCTGGAGATACTACATGCAAGTTGGCTGAGAAGAAAATATTGATGGATGGATGAAGTAAAAGCAAAACTAAGTCAAGATGAGCCGGCAAGTTCTGGGTCGTTGTGTCAACC
Source organism: Puccinia coronata f. sp. avenae (assembly GCA_002873125.1). Classification (NCBI taxonomy): domain Eukaryota; kingdom Fungi; phylum Basidiomycota; class Pucciniomycetes; order Pucciniales; family Pucciniaceae; genus Puccinia; species Puccinia coronata. The sequence goes on from PGCI01000031.1 coordinate 12,946, forward strand.
ACTGTTGAATTACCTTCATCCATCTCTTCTCTGTCACAGAAATAGTAGCAAAAAGTGTTACATCAGTTTCTTGTATGTAAACTAGATAGGATGCTCATTTCGGCATTGCTTACGTAAGTCAAGTTCAGCGTCTATTGCTTGCATGGATTCTTGGGAAATCATTGTTCCGCTCATGCACCAGGAATTTTGAGTTAAACTTTGTCAGTTGAACTTGACAAATCAAAAATGAGGGAATGTTTCCGTTGAATATGATAACCCACTCTACATGCCGCTCTTGCATTTGGTTATATACTTCAGTCTATCGTAGTTTGTGCTTTACTTCCTACGTGGTATCTTGACCGCCAGGTTTTTCCTTCTTGTGAATGATGATGTGGAACATATATATGTTATTTTTTAACCCATTCAAAAGCCAGCAATATAAAAAAAAAGTAACAAGTAGAAAGGGTTGAGGAAAAGAGTCAAGAGAATGAATCAATCCATTCGACTCATGAGAACAGTTTTAGTGACTTTATCAGCTTTGATGACCCAGACTACCGCGCCCCAACCTGAATACGCGTCCCTGTCAACAGCGTTCAAGAGGGTCTGACTGATCGTCTCAAACAGGTCTTCTGCAGCCAGGTTGGGCTCCCACAAGGCCTCCGCCATTCCGAAGAGCTTCGAGGAGGCTGTGCCTGCGACGACAAAGTCTTTTGCAAAGCTGAGAATGTCGATCATAGCGTCAGCTACACCACATACCCCTTTATATAGTCTTCGGCTACTAGGAGAGATCGAGAAGGACTCACTTGATACATCCAATCAGATCAGTCGCAGCAATGAATGGTTCGTTCTTGGAATCCAATCCAGCAACTACTGGCTCCACAAAGTAAGGTCCAAACCTAAAAACAAAAGAACAAACACCAGAGACGGACGATTAAAACAGAAGAGTCAATCAGTCTTCCAAGATTAGATCCTGCCTCGGTATGAAAACAGAAGAAAGTGGTCAGGCTAACCGCTTTTGATACAGCGTAGATGACACCAAATGGGCCATCGTTTGCGGCTCAATAACTCTCTCCTCCTTCATCTTGTACATGTTGACGCGGTGTCGAAATATCTCCTTCCTGCATGTATTCATTGAACAACCGGAACCACATCGAATGAAAGACGATAAAATGAGTCATGCGGGTCATTTTCTTTTCTTGTTGAGTAAGCATGTATGGAGTGGTTCCAGATATGGTTTGTGGATGAACTGACAGGGTCACCGTATCGGTAGCCAATCCGGGAAGACCAATGAACATTTTATCAGTCACTTGAAAGACCTAAACATACAGCCGATATGAAAGATCAATAAGCGCGCCCCATCTAACCTCAAAGAGGGCCGAATGAGTCGGACAGAAAGAGAGAGATGGAGGTGAGCGGACTTTTTCAAAGTTACATGCCACCGTCAACGCCTGGTTTCCTAGCCTCAAATCGCACGCAATCGCCACACACTCCTTGCCCACCATGGCCACCACCGACCCCCCGTTCAACTCCATGATTGACTAGCGGTTTCGTTTCCGTCGAGTTTTTTTTTTTTATATGCCACATTCCCAACGAGTCAGTTTACTTCCATCCGTCGACAATAAAATTAAAAAGTGGATATGGAAAAGGGAAATATGCGCAACTGACTGACCATGTTGGATAGGAATCTTTCGTTTCTTGGTTTTCCGAGTGGAGATTTATGTTGGCGCTGGATGGTTCGGTCTTGAAAGGAAGGGCAGAGTGTCGTCAGCGCTCCCCGGCGCGATCGCTCTCATGTATAGGACACCCCTGTCACAGACCTGTCACGCGCCATTTACCTCTTGGATGACGTATGTACACCAAGGCCAGCAGCGTTTCGCGATGGGAGGACGCACTGCCTGTGCGGCTCCCCGACCTGTTCAACCCCCGCAGGCGTTTGCCGTCCACCAACTGACAAAATTTTGACCTCTCTGACCGTCAGTGTGCCTGCCGACGATCCGCGGTCAATTTACCGTCCTCACATCGGCTTGCTGCCCGATTTTTGACGGTCAGAGATGTCCGATTGCGTTCTGCAATTTTTTTGCCACTCAAACTTATCAAAATCAAGAGCAAAGCATGTTTTGAATTATCCAATGAGTTCCAAGACATGGGAAATCTGATATATTGATCTACAATAAGTAAACACATATTTATTTATGTAGCTGATCTTTCTAGAGCAATACATAGCATTCAGATGCAAAAGAAAGGGACAGAAATGGGAAGCACGAGGAAAAGAAAGCAATCATGATGCTGAGCAGAAAAGTAATGGATGACTTCCCGTCACCATTTAGAGGGCTGTAAATGGAAGTCTAACTTCTAAATTAAGAAATTTTTCACAAAACAAAGTTATGCACCTAAAACGCTTGGTTTTCATCATTCCAAACCAATTGGTATCTTGGGCCAAAATCTGGTTTTAGACCTTCTAAATTAAGAATTTAGAGCCTTCTTAACCCCCATGGTAAGTCATCCAATGATAATAACATGGAGATCAATTGTTAAACAAGCTAAAATAGATGTAGAAAGATCCAACAATCAACTTTTGAAAATAGAATCAGAAGAAACCAAAATTGCTGGGTGTCCGTTCTGAGGAGGTCAACTGGGGGTGAAGCAGCCCATGAGAGGCTGCATGGAAGTCAATTTCCTTGTGAACTTGGCTTCAATCACCTTCAAACAACTGTCAGTGACTGCCAGTTCTTGAGTAATGTATGCTGGAACATTCAGTTAAGAGGGCCACTGGGCAAGCTTGCCAAGGAAGAACAGGTCGTGAAGGAAAGGTGAACAAGAGAGGGAATGGTTGAATTACCACCTTCTACCATAAACTGGGATCATTTCAAGTTGAGTCAGGGAAAGTTGACAAGGCTATGTCGGTGATTGTGATTGCTGTCATTAGATGGTCATAACTCAAGTAGATTCAAGGATTCAGTGGGTTTATCAAAGGAATTCATTCAATGGGAGTGGAGATGGAAGTATTTTTTTGTCTCTGTTTGAATCAGAAAAATTTCTAGGTTGTTACTAATTTTAGGTAGTGGTAGCGGATAGAATATGAAGGCAGGGAGAAGGGATGCTTGTATCTGGAATCAAGCAGGGTGTACTGTGAGCTACTGTAAGGAAAGGATGATTGATGTGACGATGAGATGATCAACAAGCAATGATACTGCAGTGGAAGGTAGAGACGGAGACAGCTGGAGAAGTGAAGGAGGACTGGGTTTGAAGAGGATCTTGAGAAGGAAAGTGGATTGAGCAGGGCATGACGTGGCCGGCAAAATCAAAGAGGCCCGGGTTTCAAGGCAACTGGAGGTGATAGGGTTTCTTTTTGCACCCCTTCTTACACCACTTTGGGCTTATCAACACGTCATCAGATGGTTTTGCAGCTTGGTTGTGATGTGCGGCCATATTTTTTGAAGTTGGGTGTCAGAGCATTGCTCATTGTGGCAATGGGTGTACGCATTGCACACCTAATCTGATCCGACAGGGCAGATAGAACAGATGTGCTGCGGGATGCTGCGCATTGCGACACCTCGTTGGCTGGTTGTGTTGGAAGATAGACTTTGGAGCCAACAATGATTTTCATTGCAAAGAGAGACACAAGCTTATATACTCTAGATACAAGGTGTCTGCGCCGCAGTCAACTAGTATGGGATATGGACATATATGCATATGTCTATGTCCTAAACCCCCCCCGTTGACTAGGTGAAGTGCCCAGTACCTGTTGTGCAAGCGTCTTGTGTCTCTCAGGGCTCAGAGATTTGGTCAGTATGTCAGTGATCTGCTTATCAGTAGGTGTCCAAGAGAGCGTTGCCTTGTCTTCAAATAATGCCTGATTTGTAAGTGTGTCAAGTCCTCTTGTTGGAGCTGTCATCCTTACTCACTTTGATTGCAGATTCATTGTCACATATTAGATGTCCTTTGAATCGGTGGCCTAGTACATCTTCTATGAGTTGTTGTACCCAAAGCATCTGTCTTGTTGCCATGCCCAGTGCCATGTACTTGGCTTGGCAGGTTGAGGCTGCGACTGTGTGTAGTTGTTGCGCAATCCACAGGATTGGGGCTCCATAGAAAGAGAGATAGATACCTCAGGAGGATTGTTGGAATTCACCTCCCCATCCCGCATCGCTGTAACATTTGAGTGGTTCAGTGCAATCTTGAGGGTGTGTATATAAGCACTTATCTCTGGTGTTTGCCACATAGTTGAGGAGGTGGTGTAGCGCCTTCCAGTTGTCCATGGATGGCTTTGCACTGAACCGGGCCATGTAGTTGACAGCATATGCTATGTCCGGTCAAGTTCCCACCGCAAGGTAACTGAGGCTGCCTATCAAGGAGAGAAAGTCAGTGGAGGTGCTGCTGTCCCCATTGTCGCTGATGGAGTCCGCCGAGTAACCTGTAGGCAAAGGATTACAAGCTAGGGATTTCTTATCCCAGTTCTCCAAAAGAATCTTATCTATTAGCTTCTTCTGCGGGAGGTTGAATCCTTCTTGAGTACGTGTTACTTCTACCCCAACAATTGTTTCCACCCCAGATTGCCACTTGATCTCTAGGCAGTCCTTAAGGTTGGTCTCCAGCTTTTTTAGGATGTTGTCATTTGATCCTGCTACTACCCCATTGTCCATGTGAACCCAGATGGCCCCTTTTTTGGTCAAGTGTTTTAGGATATAGAGCAAGTTGTTGTATTGGCTTGGGTGATAACCGAGTTCATTCAGTTTGCTTTGAAGGTGCTTCCACCAACAACGCGCAGCTTGACGTGTACCGTATAGGGCCTTCTTGAGCCAACACGCGTGACCCTTTGGAACTTCTACTCCTTCCGGTGGCCGCACCCAAGCTTCTGCATTTATTGGGGAGTGGAGATAAGCAGCAACAAAGTCGAATGAGTATACCGGCCAGGAGCATTTGGCCAAAACTGTAAGTAACAGACAGAGTGACACAAAAGTGGCGGTGGGAGAAAAGGTGTCGATGAATTCAACTCCTGCGACATGAGCATACCCCTTTGCGACATAACACGCTTTCAGCTTGATCAGCTTGCCGTCCTGTGTCCGCTTCTCAACAAAAACCCATTGGGCTCCCAAAACTCTTTTGCCGGGGGGAACTAGCTAAATTGTCCAGATGTTGTGACAGAACAGATTTTGAAGCGCTTCTTGTATGGCTTTGAGCCATTCTTTGCGGTCAGGGTGTTGCAGTATATCTTTATATTTCTTTGGGGTGTCAGGCATTGGAGTCTTGGTATGATGAGATAGTTGATCAAGTAGCTTTTCTTGCGTTTCTGCGGTGTGTTCTGCTGTGAAATCCCCCAAGTCGCAGGCCATAACAAAACGGAGCACACTAGCTTTCTGGCAGAGAGCTGGGTCCAGAACATTGCTGATTCAATCTTCTATTTCTTCTTTGCGGAGGAGTTTGGGATCAAGGCTGTCCAGTATTGTACAATTGCCCGTAGTTGGTTTCAGTTGGTTGTCTGCAAATTGTACCCACGCTGAGTATACAATTTTTTTGTCCTTTTGATCCCACAGCATCCAACCTTTCCCACCATCAACATAGCCCACCACTCTTGCCTCCCGTGCTTGATTGTCCAGTTTCTTCCTTTTCTTGGGCGGGGTCAGCACAAAAGCTCTGGCTCCAAAGATTCGAAGTTCGTCCAGCACTGGGCGGTAGCCTTAAAACACCTCAAAAGGTGTTTTTTTCATGCTGACCTTGTTGGGAAGTCTGTTCAGTGTGTAATTGACCCATAAAAACGCAAACCACCAGAATGATTGGGGCAGACAGCTGTCTGTCAGCGCAGCGCAACCCATATCCTGGATGGTGCGGTTGAACTTTTCTATGGCGCCGTTTTGGTAGGGATCTCTCGGCTCTGATCCCTTTCTTCTTGATGAATTCTGCCAGTAAATTGCTTTCAAACTTGCCGCCGTTCTCTGACCAAATGCATTTGACATTTTTTCCTGTGGTAGTCTCAAACTTGTTAATTTGATCAATCAGTAACTTTGCAGTCTCTCCTTTGTTCCTCAAAATCTTGATTTCACTATAAGATGTGGAGAGATCTCAGATTGTCAATATGTACTTTCCGTCATCAAAAGTGGGAATTTCAAAAGGGCCAATCAGATCACAGGCAACAATACCTAGTTTCTCCACTGGGAGGTAGGAGGGCAGTAGTTTGTTGGATCTGGTTCCCTTCGCAATCATACAGACTGGACATTTGATATCACCCTTTGGGAGATCCTCTGGTATTCCAACCCCTAATTTCAGTTTTGCCAGCTTTCTTATTTGCCTAAGACCTGCATGTCCAAACAGTCTATGCCAGAAAAGTAATTGTAATTCATCTTTAGTAAGGTCTGAAATGTTCCATTTAAAGAAATATTGGTCTATGGGGGACATGAAAATAGGTTCATGGACCTCGTTGGATTTCGGCAGAGCAGCAGGCATAGCATCACAATTTGTCATATGAGACATCAAATCAGGAGAGGAAATAACACCATCAGAAGGAGAGAAAGAATTGGAATAAGAAACACGGGCGGTAGAGATGAGTGGATTGGGAAGGGTCCACGTCCGGCAACGTTTGTCAAGATGACTCTCAAGGAGAATCTGGCCGCTGCAATTTTTATATATAAAGCAGTCTCTGTTGGTGTCATAAGAAATCAGAACATTAGCTCGCCTGAGGGCGGCAGGGGAGATGAGGGTGGAGCTGGCTTGCTCACAATACATGAAACCTTTAACATTGTTCCATTCTTGCCAAGAAAAGTTAAAGTCCCCACTCCTGTAATAAAGTTAGAACAACCTTCAGTTGCTACTCTCAAAGGAATGGGGGGAGAAAGAGATTTAAAATTGGAGAGGGCTAACTTGTCACCTGTAAGGTGGTTGGTTGCGCCGGTGTCCGAGATAATCTTGGTTCTGGCGGATAGGGTGTCAGCGGTCATTTTGCCTGCAAGTTGCAATTCCGCAATCCCATCCTCGATGTTGCCCACATCTACGTGTTTGGCATTGACATCTGGGCGCTGGCGGGGATAGAAAGGTTTGTAGGAGTTGGTTGGTCTATTGGGAGGGTGGTTGGATTTAATGGGTGCGGGGTTTTGTTGCGGGGTCTGTTGGTGGGCTTGTTGGTTGGTTGGTGGGACAGGGAAGTGGGGGGCATACAGGAGAAAGTTGGGAGCAACAAAAATAGTGTTGAGATTAGTCAGGAATTGGGTTCCTCTAGTTGAGCAATCCCCACGCACAGCATTTCTGCAGACCCAGCTTCCTCGGGTCTCCGGTAAATCCCTCAATCCGCGGAGCTCCACTCACCTCAATTCAGCTTTTCCGGACGCTCAAGCACATCCATGCCACTCGCCCTTGATGCTCGCATTCCTTGCCTCGTCTATTTAAATGGCCTTCCTTTCCCTCCTTTCTTTTGCTCCTTGGGGAACTCAACTCATTGTTAAAGTCACTCTACCTTCACATCATCTAAAAGAATCAGTCTGACTTGTTCCTCCACCATCTTAGTCAAATATCCTGCTCTCTATTGAATCAAGCAGCTCCTTGACCTATCCTTTCTCCTTCTCTCTCATCGACATTATCGACACTCTTCAAGATCTTCTCATCAACAAACTTTTGCCTCAACATCATCATCTCCTCTCACCTCAACACTCAGCCATCAGTTGCATCAGTATGTGCTACCCTGATTTCTTATCATCTGTCTTGTGTATTGATGTCTCTTCCTTTTAGTTCTCTTTCCTCTTTCTTTCCTCCTTCTCCTCCTCACTCCTTCCTGGTGTCTCTCCAGTCAGACCGTGTTTGCCCTAAGGTACCTTTTGTTTCTTTTTGTTTTGTATCTTCTGTTGTTCATTGTCCTGATTGAAATTGCACCCTAAGTTTCTTTAAAACCTTAAAGATTTACAGTCTTGGTAGCTTCAAAACTTTTTAAAACCTCTCTGGGCAAACCGACATGACCGAGCAAGACAACAAGATCAGGCGTCACAACATACCTATGCTGGACGGCAATAACTACACCATCTGGAGTTCAAGAATGAAGATCTTTCTTTGAGGACAGAGGGTGTTCTTCACCTGCGCAACCAAGTTTGATGGCACGGCTCCCGCGGATGTTCAAGGAAAATACCTGGAATCCAACAACAAGGCTATTTCCTACATCGTTTCTTGCATTGACAAACAATGTTACAACGAGGTCGTTAGTAAGGATACAATCAATAGTGCCTACGATCTCTGGGCTAGAATCTTTGTCCAATATGCCTACAAGTCTGTCATCAACCGCGGTCGAGTGTTCATGAAGTGGTCGGCTCTCACCCATAACGGTGATCTCCAAAAATTCATCAACGAAATGAGAAGCCTCCTCCGTGATATTGAGGCCGTTGAAATCAAGATCCCTTCTGCTATCATCTTGTACATTATACTTGGGAAACTCATGAAGTCTCCGGAATTGGATCAACTTGTTGACCGAATTGCTCTGACGGAAGAATCAGTTGAGTCTCCTTACTTGGTCCTGGATGCTCTTCAGACCTTCAAGACTCACCATCTCAACAAGGAGCTTGCTGAAGCTAATCAATCGGCTTCCGCTCTCGTCAACACTTCCGCATCCACTACGAATTTTCCAACAAAGATTGTGCATTATTGCGGGAACAAACAGCATAACCCCCTTGTCACCTCGCACACTGAGTCCAACTGCTTTCACAAGTATCCTCACTTGAAAGAGGAGTACAACAAACGCAAGTCTGGTAAAGGTCCAAACAATGCCAGCGCTAGTCTTGCTCACGCAACTGTGCTCGTTGTTTCCGCCTCCCCTCTCAACAATTCCTTGTTTGTCCTGGACTCAGCCGCCACTCACCACATGATCCGCGATAAGTCCCTGTTCATGTCGTTTGAGGCCAGTCCGGTTAAGATCAACACGGGAAACCCTGAGGCCCCTTTGGTCACCAAAGGCTTTGGATCAGCCTCCATCATCTGTGGCGGCCGCGTTGTGAAGTTGGAGCATTGCCTGCTTGTTCCGTCTATATCTCAACAGCTTATCTCGCTTGTCCAATTACTTCAAAGCTCAATCACCATTCACAGGAATAACCGTTCTTTCAGGGTCACCTCTGGATCTTTGGATTTGTTTGAAGGTCACATTGAGGACAATCTCCTTATTGTCTCCGTCAGCAAACCGGCAGCATGCGTGGCTCATACGTCTTCCGTTGGAGCTACTTTGTGGCATCAGCGTCTTGGGCACCCTGGTAACAAAGTCCTCAAACAACTTTGCCTCCCTCGAACGACAGGTGATATTTGCAATGTATGTGCATGCTCTAAAATGTCACTTCTTCCATTCTCCAGCCATTTTTCTCCGGCTGCTTCCCCTCTTCATCGCATTTACCTTGACCTGGTTGGGCCCATCGCCCCTGTCTCTGTCTCTGGCTTTCGGTATTTCTTGACTGTTGTTGACCAATTCTCCTCATTCAAAATTGTTTGATTTCTTAAGGCCAAGTCGGATGCTCTTTGGGAACTTGAGTCGGTGTTGGCTCTTGTTGAGAACCTTCACAATGGGTCGATGAAAGAAATTGTGTCAGATAGGGGGGTGGGAATTTGTTAATCATGCGTTTCAGGAGTTCACTTCTGGAAGAGGCATCTCTCATATCTTAGCGCCTCCTTACACTCCTGAACACAACAGGTTCGCTGAGAGTGCAAACTGAACAATCATTGAGAAGGCCCGATGTATCCTGATGGCCAGCAAGTTGCCTCGCTCCTATTGGGCGGAGGCTGTAAACGCTGCTGTATTCATCTCAAATATGCTTCCCACTGTCTCCCGTAACAACTCCTCTCCCTATGAGTTATGGACCAAAACTCCTCTTCCATTGTTGCGTCTTCGCTCTTTTGGCTGTCTGGCATACCTTGCCGTTTGAAAGGCTCATCACAGCTGGAAATTTGGCAAAACGGGCGAGATGGGTATATTTGTGGGTTATGAAAACGACAGGACTACAGAATTGTCTGCCTCAGTGACATGAAGTTGGTGTCTACTCGTCATGCTTGTTTCAGTGAGTTGGTTTTTCCAGCTCTTTCCAACTCCCCTCCGGTTGAAGATGATGTTAATTTGGAGACAACGATTTCTTTGACTGCTCCGCCGAACCATCTGACACTCCGTGTTCTTCCACTCCTGTTCCCTCGGGTCCAGACCGACCGGCCAGTCCGGATTCATCCGATGAATTTGTCACCCCTGTTGCTACTCCACCCCCGGTTTCTCCGGTTGCTCCGCGTCGTGAGATGACTGCGCGTCCTCATCATGAGATCATTGGTGATGTGTGTCAGGAGAATATCATCTCCGGGTCGCGTTGTCCCAGGGCTCTTGTCATGACTGTCAATCAAACCACTCCGTCTCACTTTCACCAAGCCATGTCAGGTCCGGACTCTGCTCTGTGGGCCGCCGCCGTTGAGAAGGAACTTGGCGCCATGGCCCGCCTGCACGTTTGGGACGTCGTGGACCTCACTCCTTTGATCAAGACCGTTGGCACTACGTGGGTTTTTCGCGTCAAGTCTTTGTTGGACGGGAATCCGGATTTCAAGGCACGCCTGTGTGCACAAGGGTTCTCTCAAACTCATGGTGTCGACTATTCTAAAACTTTTTGCTCCAACGGGGCGCCTCAACTCCCTTCGGGCCCTCATCTCCCATGCCGCCATAAACAACCTGCACTTTGAGCAACTCGATGTTAAAATGGCCTTCTTGAACGCGGACTTAAAAGAAGATGTGTATTTGTCGATCCCTCAGGGCGTTCAACTCAATAAGAGGACCAAGTGTTTGAAGCTGAAGAAAGCCATATATGGGCTCAGACAGCCCCTTTGGCTTGGTACAATCGGTTGTCCTCCTGGCTTGTCAGTGTTGGGTTCGTGATATTGGTTTGCGATCCTTGCGTCTTCTTCCGCTCCGACCCATCTCCGCTCTGGCTGTTTTTGCACGTTGACAAGATTGCCGTGTTTGGTACCAATGTCCCCGCCTTCAAATGTGAAATCAGTGAAGAATTCGACATGAAGGACTTGGGTGCTGCCAATGTCTTACTCGGTATCAAGATACATCATACAGAAGAAGCCATTGTACTATCTCAGCATCACTCCGTGGTATTGTTGCTTGCTCTTTACGGCATGACCGACTGCTGCCCAGTGGCCACTCCCCTTGTGCCCAATCTACACCTGGCAAAACCCTTGGTTGAAGAACATGACCGCTTCAATGCGCTTGGGGTTAACTATCGCAGTGCGGTCGGTGCCCTCAGTTATCTCAGTACGGCCACTCGACCCGACATCTCCTTTGCGGTCAGCCACCTCTCACAATTCCTAGAGATGCCGGGGATCCATCAATGTGAGGCGTTCACTCACATCCTTTGTTATCTCAATGGTACTGCTGACTACGCCTTGGTGTATTGACGCGATGCTCGCCCCTCCTTATGTTGTTACACTGACACGGATTGGGGAAACTGCCTCCTCACCCGGCGCTCCGTCACTGGCTTCTTAACCCTTCAAAACTCACACCTGGTTGGGTGGCACACCAAGAAGCAACCGGCTGTCTCCCTTTCTTCATGTGAAGCCAAATACCGTTCCCTCGTTGACTACGCCTTGGAATTGCTTTGGCTCCGTCAACTTTGCCTAGAAGTTGGTATATCTACCAACCGTTCTGCTACTGTTGTCCATGAGGACAACCAGGGTTGCATTGCTGTTGCTAACTCCAAAGCCAACTCCAATTCTCGCCGCCTGAAGCACGTTGAAATACAACTCCACTTCATTCAAGACGTGATCATGAGCTCCCAAATCTCGCTTTGCTACACTGCCACCTCTCAGATGCTTGCGGACTTCCTCACAAAGTCTGTTCCGCGCCCGGCCCTGGTCCGCTCTCTTGCGGAAATTGGCCTGCTGCAACTAGAGGAAAGGGGGGGTGTTGAGATTAGTCAGGAATTGGGTTCCTCTAGTTGAGCAATCCCCACGCACAGCATTTCCGCAGACCCAGCTTCCTCGGCTCTCCGGTAAATCCCTCAATCCGCGGAGCTCCACTCACCTCAATTCAGCTTTTCCGGACGCTCAAGCACATCCATGCCACTTGCCCTCGACGCTTGCATTCCTCGCCTCGTCTATTTAAATGGCCTTCCTTTCCCTCCTTTCTTTCGCTCCTTGGGGAACTCAACTCATTGTTAAAGTCACTCTACCTTCACATCATCTAAAAGAATCAGTCTGACTTGTTCCTCCACCATCTTAGTCAAATATCCTGCTCTCTATTGAATCAAGCAGCTCCTTGACCTATCCTTTCTCCTTCTCTCTCATCGACATTATCGACACTCTTCAAGATCTTCTCATCGACAAACTTTTGCCTTGACATCATCATCTCCTCTCACCTTGACACTCAGCCATCAGTTGCATCAGTATGTGCTACCCTGATTTCTTATTGTCTGTCTCGTGTATTGATGTCTCTTCCTTTTAGTTCTCTTTCCTCTTTCTTTCCTCCTTCTCCTCCTCACTCCTTCCTGTTGTCTCTCCAGTCAGACCATGTTTGCCCTAAGGTACCTTTTGTTTCTTTTTGTTTTGTATCTTCTGTTGTTCATTGTCCTGATTGAAATTGCACCCTAAGTTTCTTTAAAACCTTAAAAATAGGGCAATAGGGGTTGTAGGTGCTGGGTTGTTGGACGTAAGGAGCTCGTGGCTGCCATTGGCCCTGTCTGTTAGGCGGCGGTTTCTTCCTAACGGGGCATTCCACGGCCCAATGACCCAGTTGTCTGCATATATGGCAGCTGTTGCTTTTAGCGGCATTGGCGGCCACGTCGGCTGAGATATTGCCTTCATCTACACTGGCATGAAATGGAGGGGGGAGACTGGTTTCCTCGGAGGAGGCATTGAAAAGGGCAGGGGAGGGCACGTTGAAGTTGTTGTTGTTGGAGGAAGAAGAAAACTCCACCTGACGTTTGCATCCGTCAAGCATGATCAGCAGTTGTTCAAATGTGGGCGTCTTGTGTAGCGGGTTGGAGTACATGAGAGATTCCACACAATTGGTCAAAGCCTACTTGACCGGGCCGTCCTTGAGGTTGATCTGGAGGAGGAATCCAAGTAGTCAATCTTCCGTAATCTGAATGCCGAGTGCCTTCAAATCAGATAGGATATTGCGCATCTTTGACTGCATAGGCTGCAGTGGTTTTGAATGAGTCGGGCTCCACTTGAAGGAGGCAAAGGAAGGTGGATATCTGCGCCGACCTGCATACGGAGCAAAAACGTGTCCGGAGGTTTTTAACCGCCTCATAGCATGTTTGGAAGTTGGAGACTTCATCCTTGAGGGAGGGATTGACGGAGTGTGGTATCATAGCTCGGCCGACCTTCTTGTTGTGGATGTTTGTGTTTGTCTTGTTGAAGAAGTTGGGTTCATATAAGAATTGCAAGGCGAGTTCCCTCAAGCGCCAGGCCCACTTGCAATAATTGCTCCCGTCAGATAGGAGTGCGTCCTGGGGGCAAATGACTTTAATGACGGATGCAATTGTGGATTCTGTGTGTCTGCGGTCATTTTCAGCAGCTCAGCGTTGTTGTGCCTCTTCAATGTTGTGGTCCAGTTGCTCTTGTGTGGGGTCTGGGTGCACGTAAGGGATGGATTGATGATGTTGTGGTTGGGGAGTGGCAGTTTCATGCGAAAAAGAGGATGCGGGCTGATGGGTTGTGGGAAAAGGTTGATGGGGTGGTGTATGGTATTGAAAGTCGGGCATAGGTGGATTCATGTGGGAAGGTTGGAGGTAGGTGGGTATGGCAGAGGCCATAGTGGCAGGATGGTGGTAAGGTGAGGAGATGGGATGAGGTTGTACGGAAGGTTGTCTTATGTCATAGTAAGTCGTGTTGGCTGGTGACGCAGCATAAGGGGTGTAGTGAAATTGGGGTGGGAGAGATTGGCTGGTTTGTGCAGCAGTGGGTTTATGCGGAGCGGGGATTTTAGTCCCATCTTCATGGGATGACGGAGGGGGGAAGCAAGGAAGGGAATAGCAAGTGCGTCTTTCAGGGCGCCGATCTGTTCATTGATGTACTCTTTGGTGGATTTGCCTGTTTGGTTGGGTATAGATGGGGATGAAAAGCTTGATCGGATAGGAATTTCAGAGGTGGAAGGGATTGGATTGGAAGTTTGTTTTTTATTTTTATTGGACATGATGATGGTGAAGGAAATGTGTTTGAGACGGGATAAGAATAGATGGATAAGTAGGACTGATATAGAAATGGTCTGGAAGTCTCAGGTGCGCGTCTTGGAAGCCTCGTACCCTACAGGAACAAAGTTATGAAAGCAGGATTCTACTCAGGACCGTATGACTGTCCGTATGCAAGATGTGCCTAAGCTGGCCAGGAAAAAGCAGAAAGTCTCAGACAAAACAGTCTTACGGAACCTTTCAACACTCGCAAACAAGGGTATGAATCCTGTTTGGTACCTTGCAACCTTCACGTTGCTATGCTGAATATCACAGAGACAGAGATACACCACAGGAGCAATCGGCTCGCTGTGGGACGCTTTCCAAACGGACAAGTATAGATACTGTCCTGGAAACCAGGAGAGTGTCCGGGTGGCGTTGAGGGTCCCATAATGTTATATGGACCCGCTCTCAACGTAATTTTGTGCCCCAACGTCCCAGGGAACCCGGATGGTTCCAGACTTTCCTGTCCTTGGGACAGGTGGGTCCCCTAGGTTCTCTCAACAACACAGAAGTCGTTGAAGGGACAGTGGAGTCATGACCAAGCGTTGTCAGGACACCACTGTCCACTCAACGCTTTACAAAGCGTTGAGTGGACGGCAATGTCCTGGAAGTCAACAGAACATTGACCTTCAGACCTCATGTCCCCTGAACGGTACTTGGAAATTGTCCAGGGGACAGTTGTTGCTTGCATCCAGTTCCACAAATGATGTGGGTTGTAAGACGTTGGCTGTGAGTTGTGCCAACGTCCCGGGTTAAAATATTTATGTACTTAGACATCAAGTGCATTTAAATCATGCCGGCTTGAACGCTCCAGAAAAACTCAAGCCAGAAAAAATTTCAACAAAATATAAAAAAACAACTTGTACAAATAAAAACAAAAGAAATAGGAAAAAAGTCAAGCTTTGAAGCAAGTTTGCTTAGCTTGCCAAAAAAAAAAAAGTTTGGGTAAGGTCAAATGGTCTATTGGTAGAACCACCTGGTGCGCAGAAATACTTGCCCAGGCTGAGGGTTCGAGCCGGAGCGAGGTTTGCTTTTTAGCATCCCTGACCGAGGTAGGTGCTCTATCAATACAACGCTTGTGCGATGTTGTACAGTGGGTGCATAAACGTTCCACAACGGGTTGACCAACAATGGGTTGCTCCTTTGAGACGCTCCCTTGTTGTTGGCCAACTGTGTGGGCAAACGTCCATGAATTGCGCTCCAAACCCAGACCCCAAAAACCAATTGGGGTTATGAATATGTGGCCTGGTTCAGGACGTTTCTGCTTGCAGGCGCAGACGACATTCAAGAAACGCTTCCACCAAATGGTGAGGGGACGTTGACTTGGGCTGTGGTGTAGATATCTGGAATGATGTTGGATGTCGAAAGGTTGATGATCAAGAGTCTTTTAAGGGCTCATGACCTGTTGGAAGATAGACTTTGGAGCCAACGATGATTTGCATTGCAAAGAGAAACACAAGCTTATATACTCTAGATACAAGGTGTCTGCGCCGCAGTCGACTAGTATGGGATATGGACATATATGCATATGTCTATGTCCTAACAGGTCGGAGGGGATCTTCCTCAACCCTAACTTAACTAAGTCCCTCTGTGTGTCGGAGGGGGGACTTGTCTCGCAGGGACCCTCTGCCTCCCTCCGGTCGGCAAGCACAATGCTTCACCACTCAACCGCGGACAGAGGGTGGGACTTAGTTAAGTTAGTCCTCAACCGGGCCCGTGGTGTATTTATTTATGTAGATGTTTCGCAGCTATGTAGGATCGTGAATCGCCATGCTCACTCTTATCATCCACTCGTCAATCGATTAGACGGCCTGGAATCACCTGACCATGTTTTTCACGGAGCTGGCTCTCACGTCTGCAGAGTACAAGAGCAGGTAATCATCCTCAAAATAGAGATCAATCTGCAAATCCAGTCCAATTTCATTTGTCTCTGGTTTTAGAATCAAGTAGGACTTGTACATAATTGTGCGATAAGAAAGAGGTGGAAACCCCCGCGTGGCTGAACTTCTATAGTCTGACCATGGTTAGACAATCCTAATTCACATACAATTATTTCACCAACAATGACCTTTTGCATTTAAGAATCTGATAGATGTGTGAGGGAAGCTCAGGAATGCAGGATTCTGGCGCATCTTCCGTTTTTTTTTTGAGTATTTAGTTAGTCAGGGTAGGACTGGCTTGATCAAATTGATGTCTTTTGTGGTACAGACATTCTCTTGAGCATGTAATGGCTCAGCTTAATGGCACATGCCGTCATGGGAACAATGTGAGAACAAGACGACAAACTAAGATTTCGTCAAGCACTGCAGATGAACTCAAGTCAAAAACCGCCAGAGTATTATTCAAACTCTCAATTGATCGTATGTTAGTCCATCAGGACGTTGGATCGCACTGAATTTGATCTGGTCCATGACCTTGATTTGAGATTCGTGGCCCTGGGTCTTCTGTTCTAATCCTATCTCAACTTCATCGCCAGGTGAAATCGATGAAACACCAGCTGGCGTGCCTATGGTCATACGGAGGAAATGAGAAGCTCTTTAGTTTGGTGGTCACAGTCAGAAACACAGATTGACATATTATGTTCACAAACCTGTGAGAATTAGATCTCCTTCTTCCAAAGTCATGATCCCGCTACAGTAGGAAATCAACTCTGGGATTTTGTATATCATATTCCCAGTCGAACCTATCGTTATGACATAGGAGCTCTGTTTCAGTAGGTCTGATCGTGCAACGAGATAAAAAGAGAAGATATGTACGACGAACTGTGTTGTTTAAGTTGCCCATTCAGCTTGAGCCATATGGAAAGTTGATGTGGATCGACGATATCTTGGGCTTGGATGAATTTACCAACGGGGCAAAATCTGTCCCAATAAAAAGCAATCGCCGAAAATTTAATCCATCAGTACTTAGAAGAGATGAAGTTATTGGCAACAAAGATTGACGTGTCGAAGCCTTTGACAGATGCCCAGGGAAGCTGTTTCCGTTTGACGTCTTCCTGTAGGTTTCGTGCCGTCAGATCAATCGCGACGGTGTATCCTGCAACATACTTCATGGCGTTTTGAGCCACCACCGAGCGACATTTGTTTCCAATAATGACTCCCAATTCGACTGTGAATCAGGAGTTTTTTTTTAAAGCTGAAGGATTGAGCATAACGAATGGACCACATTCCGGTGGGGCATACTGTGAAGATCGACTGACCCTCGTGATGGCAATTAATCCCAGCTGGGATTTCAATTTTTTGTCCCCGAGTGATGTAGCTTGTGGTTGGCTTCAAGAAGAAGAACGGCTTGGAGGGTGCCTTGGATACAAATAGATATAAAAAAAAACAGCGAAAAGTCAAGAGAAATATGATTTACGAGTGAGCTTTTTTCTCCATTTTCTTTTTTTTTAGATACATTGATTGAGTCGAAAGTGTTAACTGACTTGGTTATTCAATTCTTTGACATGATCTAGATAATTTCTATGAAAAAAGAAGCCCATGTTTAAGTCAGACGTTCTTGATGAGACCCAAACAACGATGCAGAAAAAAGAATTATAAAGATAAAATCTTGCCAAGCTAATTGATAGGCACCTTCCGATCCCGATGATCTTACAGCCAGTTAATTGCGCAACGAATGCTTATGGTCAGGCTCTTTTTCCGTAGAAAATTCTGCGCTTAGAATTGTTCGCGACGCCAGATACGAATGATGAATGATTACCTTTTTACCCTGCCCGACGAAGTTAGCCGCGATCGAAGCCATCACGAATTGTCCACAGTTTCGGTTGTGGTGGGTGGATGGATCATGGATGTGAAGCAGTTCCAGTCCCGCGTCAGGCTGTCAGCTCGGAGACCGAACCGCTCCGTTCGGTCGGCTCTCCCCAGCGGGCCCGGCCCAGTCGCAGCGGGGATCAACCACCGGAAGGCGCAGTCGGGGGGGATACAGACCCTGGTTCGGGGAAAACCCTTCCACTGCGTCCGTTGAGTTGCGAAACAGCCAAGAAGCTTCTTTCCAAACTCAAAGCATCCACGATGGACTAGCGTCTGTCTCCACACCTGCGCCGACTCAAGCGAAATCAAGAAGCACAGGGGAGTCGAGTTGAACAGAAGTTTTCGAAAGACGCTCTCGTGGTACATGGTTCAGAGAAAACGCATCCATGCCCACACCCAGTGCGGGTCTCTACTACGCTCCTTCCATATTTGCGGACGCGCTTCCACCGCCTGAAATTCGATTCGCTCTTCTTTGCTTGACGATTTTACACCGCTTCTCAAGTTCCTAGCCCGGATACTAATGAAGTCTTGATTGCTCGTCAAAGAAGTTCGCTCCTTACCCACATCCGTTGATCGTACTTGGAAGAACCTTCAGGATACCTTAGACGGCACTCGAAAATGCTGCCAGATGGCCTCTCCTTGATTAGGCTATACAGAACGAAACATCTAGAACTGATCTTGCGTTTTAATTAATGTCACATGAAAGTTTTCACAATCCGAGTAGGGCGCAGAGAAAGTTCCACTACACAATCTATCCTCTCTTCACGAAAGATCTTCAATCTTGTCAAGTTCGTCACTAATTTTTGTTGCAATATCTCTACACAGTATTGGCTCGCGAAAATATTTGGTTTTCCCATGTAAGCTTGGAGTTGGCTGTTTTTGCAAAACAGGGGATTCTGATTTATCTCCTTATGACCCAACTACACAATTGCATTACTGCTCCAAGACCAACCGGAAAAAGTCCATACCGCTTTACCTATCTTGTTGAAAGTTGCTTCTTCCATACAAAATTGGAATAAAATGTGAACGCTAACATACACGACTGCCTCGGAGAAGCTAAGTGAAACTTCACATGAAGTATCAAATACACGTGCAAATGACGTGAGGAGGGGCGAGATGTAGAAACGAGACGGCGTTGCCGCCATCATTATCGACTTTTCAGATGGCCTATATCAAGCACGGCAATTAGCGCATTGCTCGTCAGACCAAGTGCAGTGGCAGGGATTGGACAACGCAACGACGTCTCTTTATCGAGTTCAGAATGCAAGGTCTGTGAAGTCTTTTTCGACGCCGGTCAAGCTTGCCCCGAGCCTACATAGAGCTACATATTTTCAAACCAGGCGATATACACCTTCTGAACTGCTATATATAAGAGTGTTTGAAATTCCGCCACTTTTGCCGCGAGCTCCGTCCCTCATTCGGGTTCTTGCCTCTGATCACATTGAACACTGGCTGGGGGGGAGATGGCAAAAGGGGCAGGTCTGCGGCGTGCGGACATATCCTCAAAATCCTCGAGACCCCCGTAACCCCCGATAGCTCAGTTGGAAGAGCGCGAGACTGTAATGGATACATACCAGTGAAGCAGGGAGATTTCATCCCGGAGATCATCTTGAGGTCGCTGGTTCGATCCCGGCTCGGGGGATGACTTTTGGTAATGCCATACATAGACTTCCTATCTGGAATCCTGCGCTTTTTGCATATTTATGTGTATTTCTGTGAGAGCTGAGAAAGAGCCTTTGTGCAGAATAAGAGGGCTCTAACTTGCTGGGCGATGTGGAACCGTGCGAAATGAAACCGATAGATGGAATATCTACAGTGCAAAAAGATGAATGATGCTTGCTAAACAACCAAATGTATCAGTGGGGAAAGTAACAGCCGAAAGAAACTAATTTCGTCCATCATTCTAAACAGCTTATTCTCATCTACGCTCAAATTGTTCATCCTAATGGTCCAGAGGAAACAGTAGAAGCCAGGTGATCAATTTCAAATCAGAAAGAAACGAGAAAGAGGAGTCAAAACCGACCAAACTGAAATCATCGGTTGGCCGAAGTAAACCATCCAGCTGAATAGCCATACGCGACCAAGCAAACCATTGACGTTTCTGCCGAATAATTTCTTGTATCCATTTTCCAGACTAACACCAATTCCCTGACTTATAAAGAAGATTGACGTTTTGAAGGTTGAATCGAGTGGGCCAGTAGTCCAAATCCCTGGAAGGAAGTAGGTTGTAGATTTGGAATGCGGAGTAAGTATTGTGGAAGAATGCCTGGAACTTGAAGCGGAGAAAACAAAGAATGCAAGAAAATAAATTCCTCAAGGCAATGTGTTACTCACCGACTTCGTGAAGCACACCCGAAACTGTAAAAGCTCCCATGATTCCAGAAATTCGAACAATTTTTGATTTGGGTGGCAATCCGAGAAAGTTGACCAGTACGTAGGTGACAGGAATGACACCAGCCTCAATGAAGAGGTCTTTCAAGACCCCATGCCAATGCCTGCTCCAGAAGTCTGTTATGCTTGAGGCACGAAGTGGTATTCTTCTGAAAAAAAAAGGGAAGCTTTGATTTAAATCTATTTGATTAAACTGAAGTAGTTTCTTTGATATTGGTGAATGATGAGGAATCAATCGTGATAAGAGTCGAGTGATTATTTTGAAATAGAACATCGATAGTCTCGGAATACATCCTGATATATCTATTCCAATCCAAACGAAGACTCCACAACAAAACGCCCGAATCTCCGATTTGAAACGTCTGATGAAGTGAAAGGTGAGATGATCTACTACAATCTTTTCATCACTCGAAATCTTCCAGCATATCAAAGCAGTCATACCCATGATACTAAGAAGAAGTAATCGCCTGAGTGTTGTCAAAAAAAAGGTCAGGTCGGTTCGTACATCCTGGCTGACTCCTGAAAGAATTTTTGATTGCTTGGATGGAATGGTGCCTCCCCTGTGTTGTTGATGCGTATGTGTTGCGCAAAGAAAAAAAAATAGGACGGTAGCGTGTTAGTCAAGGCGGATGAATTTCAACAAGCCGTGGTGGAACTAATTTCATTTGTTATCAAAAGAAAGAAGTAGAAAAGACGCAGGTAGAGTGCTTTTTACTGACGCGAAGGCGAGCAAAAAAATATCAAGAGGGAACGGCATAGGGGATTGGTGTTCATCAGTCGGAGATTTGGAGGTAGACTTCGCATCGGTAGAATAATGTTGTGTTTGGGTTTCTGGGGGCGGTTGCTGAAAGGCGAGTAGGATTGCTCTGAAGGCGTGTCCTCCCCATGTACATCCCATGTTGGTCTTGATGAGATTTGATAAGTGAGAGTTGTACTTCAGGTTCCATAAATCGCTCAGCAACAAACTGAGGGTGATAGGCAAGAGTGATAATCTCGTCCATCGGATAAGCTGATTGTGACCATACTCCGGGCGAGTCCATTGTAGATTGAGTAAGCCGGCTTGAAGTAACATCGGTGCCATATGAGTAGTCACCCTCAACCACTCCATAATCCCCATGTCGTGGTTCGTAAAAGGCCCTTTGGGGTAAGAGATTCTGGGGGATTGAACTTGGACGCAATTATTTTAATAACCTTTGTGGAAATCCCAGACTAACCTGGAACAACCCCTATACACTTCAACCCAGAACCCTTCAGGCCAACCTGGCCAAACCTGGCCAAATTATGTATGCACATACATATTTACACATGTTGCGTACGGATCACATATTTACGTACATGAATTGAGGTACATAACATTATTTTTCACGCTGAAAGCCGGACATATTTATGTAGGCCGGAGCGGAGTCTGCCGTCGTGCTCTCAAGGTCGTGAGTCGTGACGGCGGCAGACGGCGGCTGTGATTTACGGAGAACAATCAGCAAACTCTACCAATATAGCAATCGTGGTTCTTTCCAGGCGGCCGTGCATAAAGCTGGATCAGGATTGGAATGTATCAAATCAGCTCCACGAAGCCCTCTTCATCCATCGCGTCTCAAGAATCTATCCGCAGCACATAAAATTAGGGTCTTGGTTAAACGACTCCCGATTTTTGGAGAATCGACTCCCAAAGTCGGGGGACGTCGTCTTGACCCTGTGTTGACCACCCAGCGACCATTTCGGAGTCGATCTCCCAATTCCGCTTGAGAATCGGGAGTCGTCATGCAAATCAAAAAGAAAAAAAAAGCTGCGACCCCTGTGGGAGTCGCTGGACCAAAACTGCGCCTGAAAGTTTCTTTTTGGGAGTCGACAGGAGTCGTCTGGCTAAGAAAATGTACCATAAAAACTGGGCGGGAGTCGTCAGCTTTTATTTTTTTGAAGTTGATATGATATGAGTTGGTGCACTTTTCTTTCGGTTGTTGATGGGAATTGGTTCCACTATTATTTTTTAAAATGGAAGTTGGCACCAACCCATTACGCCCGCCTCAAAAAACCTAGAGGTTGCAGCTGTACCTGAAGCTTTGGTGCAAAGGAAAAAGATTCCAGATGTTTTCAGGGACATGTGAACTTGGATTTTTGATGAGGTTTTGAATGGATGAATTATGTGCGCAAATGAATTTTTTGTGTCAGCAAGCCAATGGATCCAATCAGGCTCCTGTAAAGTTCTGGAGAATCTGGACAAAGTCATTACCAGGATCAAAAGTGATTTGGGAAAGTGCCGCAAGAGTAATGAATTCAATTGGGCTGGCTCTTGTTTTGGTGCATTGGACAACTATACATGACTATATAAGGGCCTGTACCATAGCGCGTGGAATCCGAGGATTCCACTCGGATTCCTGGGTTTTTGGTCAAATCCTGGGATTCCAAAATCCCTTGTACCATATGCCCAAAATGGCACACACAGAAACCTCAGAAAGTGGTCCACTTTCCGAGTTTTAAAAAAATAGGTCGGACCTATTTTTCCGACCCAGGATTACGAGGAATGCGCCTGGTCACACAACACAACCAATTCTACTTCAATAGCATTGGCCAAATACATTAAATAAAAGATACAAACGTATCATATGTGGGTCATCCAATTCCAGTGGATGTGACCAATATACATACCGGTCATCCACTGGATGCGACCAATACTGGTCATCCACTGGATGTGACCGATACCAGTCATCCACTGGATGTGACCAATACCAGTCATCCACTGGATGTGACCGATACCGGTCATCCACTGGATGTGACCGATGCCGGTCATCCACTGGATGTGACCGATGCCGGTCATCCACTGGATGTGACCAATGCCGGTCATCCACTGGATGTGACCGATGCCGGTCATCCACTGGATGTGACCAATGCCGGTCATCCACGGGATGTGACCAATACCGGTCATCCACTGGATGTGACCAATACCGGACATCCACAGTGGATGACCGGTATCAGTCCTCCGGCTGATAATGTTATCCAGAGAGGAGTTTTTGGGGGAAGCTCTTTCTTGGGATTTCATGGTACGGTGAGTAGGAAATCTGGGTTCTTGCCACCAGAGAATCCGCGGAAAATATGTCTCCCAGATTGTCGGAAATTTTGGGCCCGCGGATTCCTGGGCTCAAAAACCCGGAAAGCTATGGTACAGGCCCTAATTTTTTTCTCAAAAAACATGAAGGGTTACTTCTTTAATTTTCAATGATTTTTCTTATTCAATTGCTCCTATGGCACAATCAGTACAGTTCTTGGAATTGACACAAGTAGGACTTTTTCAAAAAATAGATAATAATCACCTGCACACCACTTCATTAAATTGTGGGGGGATTTTGGAGCTCATATGCTCCAGATATACATTTTAGCTAACCTACTAACTATGGTTAAAGTTTGGGGCACTTTGCCCCAGTCACTACAGAGGAATTAATTTGTTGATTATTTTTGTAAATTACCTTGACAACTCCCAAAGTGCACGGGACAGTTGGAGAATTGACTCCCAAAAATGCGCCGCAGTGATTTTACATCCACCACCAGTCCCTAGATGGTCAAAAAACAGTAGAGAGGACGTCTGCAATCTTTGGGAGTCAATTCTCTAATTTTTGGGTGTTGTTTAACCAAGACCCTAAAATTATTTATCAAACCAGAAAATCAGCTCGCTGACATGCAATTGCTTTTAGCCAGCCTTGTATCCCTTGTACTTCTCCAGAAGGCGCTTTGCTTACCAACCCCTGCCACAACAAGCAGATATCTCAAACAGCGCTTCTTGGGTAGCCATGGTAGCTCAGATGGCTCTCATAGTATCTTGGTGCGGAATGGTAACCGTCTACCCCGGGTACTCTGTGGCTCAAACATCCTTGTCCTAATTCTGGTGGCTCATGTTGAGGTCTCGCAGGTTAAATAAGGAAAATGAAAATACTTCAGAAACCCAAATGGGTCAGTGTATTTTGTACGCATGTAGTTGTCAAACCTTTTACATTTTTCTGACCAAATATCCTTGATTAGCTTTTATTGTTGTGGAGAATGCTACATACAGTGGTGCAACCCATGTTACTGTACATGGTTTTTGGGCGTCCAAAATGTTTGAGATCAAACAAATCCCATAATTTCCTCGTCAGGGGGCGGGAGCGGGGGTTTAAGGGGGGCTAGAATCCATTTTTTTACAATTTTTTTGAAATTTTTGAGTTGATTCAGGTCAACACAGTCAAAATGGTCGTTGATAGGGTCTGCACTGACCAGTGGAAAAGACAAAAATGTGAAGCCCTGGAAAAATGGCACAAATCACTCTCCAGGAAAAGGAAGAACAATTCAAAAACAAACAGCCGACTAACTCAAAAACAAGCCAATAGGGGGTATCAAATATGACCAAATCCACACTTATGTAATCACCTGGTCTTGACAAATCCACCATTTCCAAAATAGTTGATAAAATTTCAAAACAATTGCATTATTGCGTCAGCACCTATCAAGTATCAACCTAAACCCACATTAAATCTTGGGCAAAAACTCATTTTTTGATATTTTTCCTGCAGCTGACAAACACTCCTGTGGGTAAGCTTCCACGATCCAACTGCTCCAATTTCATTTCCTAGCAAAAGCCGTTTTATTCCCACTCATCCGTTTGCTACTAACTCTTTTGACTCCTCTCAGAATAGTACTTCACAAATCAACCTCTAGTACAACTCACACCATTCCGTCAACTCCGCAATCGATCTTTTGCTAGTTCACCAACTCCTCAATCAACCGTTCTCAAGTTCAGTAAGCTCAGTGCTTGCCATCCAGTTTGTTATGCTTATCATATTGATCATCTTCTTGTAGGAACTTAGCTGATACTTTTTCTGTTTACCTGCTCCCAGAATCATGCCTCCCAAAAAAGCAATCAAGAAGAAAGCACCCCCCAAGAAGCCAACCAGGGGACAAAAACCCACGAAGAAAGCTGCCAAGGTTTCTACCAATAACGATCCAGCTGAAAAAACCACTGGCCATCTGAAGAAGGATGACTACCTTGTTATCATCAATTGGCTAAAAATAAAGAAGAATTATGATGCCTGCTTTGGAACAGGGAAGGCACCTCTTGTGGGACAACCGCCCAAAGGTACAATCAATGGATTTGAGCTGATGGCGATCAACCTGCAAAATCAGTCAACCTCCAAAATGAGTCTTAGTTCTAGGCAGATGAAAGATTGCTTCAACAGTTACAAAGACAAGTATAAGAAAACTCACACGCTATCCCTGGCAACTGGATTTGGACTTACTCCTGAAGACCAACAGACGGGCATCCAAACGATTGAACAGAAGCTTGATAGCCTGTGTCCCCATTATCAAGCGATGCATGAGCTCATGGGTAACAAAGCTTTTGTAAACCCTTTGTATAAGGTGGATGCTCAGAAGGATGTTGAAACCACCAACTCATCAGACTCTGACGACTCTGACAACCCTGATGACTCTGACAACTCTGATGACTCTGACGACTCTGACAACTCTGACGACTCTGACGACTCTGACAGCGGCAAGGGCAAAGACGACTCTGACAACGGCAAGGGCAAAGACTCAGACATTAGTGAATTGGTAAGATAATCCGTTGCATCTACTCCTTTCTGTCTTAGATATACTGAGTTGTTTGGGTGATATTTTGCAGGTGGAAGACATTGATAAATCTGTTGAGAGTTTTAATCATTATTGGAATAGACAAGAAAGAAACCAGGTGTGTTTTAACAGTTTTTATTGCCAACGTGATTTGATTCCAACCTTGCTTTTATTTACTCTTTTTTAGGGAGACAATGACCCAGAAAGTCAAAACAAGCATACCAATCCTGCTTTAGATCCTGATTTGCTTGATTAAAACCCACAAAACCAAGAAAGGCCGACAACTAGTCCCAATGATGTGCCCCAACAATCCTCCCAGCGCAAAAGGAAACAAAACACTCGGTATCACCAGCGCCGCAATGCACTCACAGCGGAAGAAAGGGCCCTAGACTCCAGATCATCTGATGGTTCCTTATCATCTGAGGTGATCGCCCCCACCAAGTCACCAAAGAAGAAGAAGAATAAGAATAAGAAGAAGAAAGCCAAGGTCAGCCCCAATGCCAACGATCTTGCAACCCATCTGTCTCCGTCTAAAACCCCTCAAAATACTAAGGGCAAACAAAGGGCATCCAACTCCGACAACATCAACCCCAGGAGTCACTCCACTCCAGCTTCCAAGAACAATAATGCGTTTGCCCACTATGAGGAATATGCTTTGAAAAGGGATGCTGGTAAGTATCTTCAGTTGCGATCCCTTGTGATATTATCCTTTTACTTATTCACAAATTTCATGGTTTCAGGGAAGGCTCAGGTGGCTCAGGCAAGCCTTGACTTCAAGATCAATAAGTACCAACGCCAGCTTGCAATCAATAATAAGATGGTTGAATTGGAGGAGAAGAAGTTCATGTGCTCGTCCAAGTTAGAAGAAAAGAAATGGGAACGAGAGCTAAAGATGGATGAAAAGAGGTTGGAATGGGAGAAGGATGAGAAGGAGAAGGATCAAACGTTTGAGCTTTCCAAGCTGGGGACTTTGGCGGACAAAGAGAATTGGGGGAAGAAACATGAGCTTGTGACACAATGTGTGACAAGTGGCAAAAGTACTGAAGAGATTGAACGTTTGGCCAGATTGTTTAATTAATTTTTATTTGCATCATGTTCATTTATTATAAGAGGGAAAGAAAGTAACAAGTTTAACAGGAAGAATCTAACAGAGCGCCAATATCCCTAATGATCCAGTTTCTTTTTTCTGGATCATTTTCATAGACATGATCTCTAATCTTTATGAAGGCCCTTTCAGTCTTTTTGGGAATTTGGACAGATAGACCCATTCGTGTGTGTTGTGAGTCTGATGAGGTTTGGGAGGGAAGAGTGAAATGAGAATAAGAAGTCTCTTTCCATGCACATTCCACTATACCATCAAAGCCTGTGAAGTCAATGCCACAAGATTCCCCTGGAAAGATGAATTGACCCCCCTTCACCTGAAGATTTTCCTCAACAAGATTTCCAGTGTTCTTCTCAATGGGAATCCACATGACAAAGCTGAAGGGAGAAGCGTTGGTATCCATGTGAGGTGTGTTTGCAAAGGCGCCTATTGTGAAGGAGAGATGAGAAGTGAAAGAATTATCATCCCTCTCAAAATGAGGTGCTAGTCCAGGGGCTTGAAGGACTTGATGGTGTAGCTTGACTTCGTCAAATAGTGGTTGAGAAAGTACAGATTGAAAGCAATCACCAATAAAATTGTTGATTTGTGGAACGTGAGTTTGAAGGTCTTCAAATCCAAGTTGATCCTGTCTAACTTTAGCCAAAATGCCTTGAATACCAACTTTAGTTTTTGCCTCAAATCCTTTTCTCCAACCAAGACTATACATATCACCAGAATAAGCAGGGCCGTTGGACTTGTTTGGATTTTGGAATTTTGTTTGAGCAATCAGATGTTGGCTAAGGAATTGGTATTGGGCTTTGAGGGCTGGATCCATTGAAGAAAAGGGATGAAATTTGACAATAGCAATAGCTGTCCTGTGGGAGGGGTCGGCCCAGCAAATAAACGAGTGACGCATGAATTGAATCCTGGCATTGGGGTTGGAATTGGAGACATGTGCACCAATTTGGGTCTCTCCAGAGTATTTGATGTTGGATGCTTGAAGATTTTTCTGCCAAAGTTTTGCGCTGTATACCCTTGCTTTCTCTTGTTTTCTAGTCAGCTGCTTGACAGGCGTTTGCGCTGATTCTTCTGGCTGGTTGGTATTACTGGGACCATCATCATTCTGAGGAATTGAGATTGCTTCAGTATTGTGGTTGAGAGAGCATTGCCAATAGACATCACAAACAACACAGGCCTGTCGGGAAGCCTGCGAAATGAGAGCGGGTATTTGAGGATTGGGCTGAGAATGACGGAGGCACTTGGGAGGGGGGGGAGGGGGTGGAGGCTGAGGAAGCTTCTTGGTACATTTTTTGGAATGAGCTGGGTTTGATGGAGCTGGTTTGGGGGGTTCATCTGAGTAGGAGTATTTGGTTAAAGGTGATGAGGGCGCCTCACGGTTCAAATCTGCTTCCTCCTCCACTCTTAGACCACCACCCCCATCCACCCTGCCACTAATCTGCAACCGGTCAGGAATTTTATGAAACTAGTTCCTTGGTGACCAGCCTTAGACGCTGCAACAAGGATTCCAGGGGAGCAGCTTGGGAGCTTCAGGGGCCGCAGATTGTAACATGTTTGGATGTGTCGGCCATCTCGAATGGACTCGGAATCCACATGCGTGCGCTTTAAAGACATATCTGAGGATGTGCAAAGTTATAAGAGAGGTGTTAGTTCATGTTGCAATGGCAGGGGGCGTAGTGGGGTGTGTACCTGTGATGGTGCAGTGAGCAGCAGTGGATGTGCGGTTGGCAGGCAGCAAGGGCAGCGGACAGCAAGGGACACAGGTTGCTAGGGCAGAGGGCAGCAGCAGCAGGTGGCAAGCTGAGGGCATGTGGCAAGCAAGCAGGGCAGGGCAGCAGGTGGCAAGCAAGCAGGGCAGGGCAGCAGGTGGAGAGCAAGGGCAGGGCAGCAGGTGGCAAGCAGGTGGCAAGCGAGGGCAGGGCAGCAGGTGGCAAGCGAGGGCAGCAGGGCAGGTGGCAAGCGAGCAGGGCAGGGCAGCAGGGAAAGCAAGGGCAGGTGGAGAGCAGGTGGCAAGCGATCAGGGCAGGGCAGCAGGTGGCGAGCAAGGGCAGGGCAGCAGGTGGCGAGCAAGGGCAGGGCAGCAGGTGGCAAGCAAGGGCAGGGCAGCAGGTGGCAAGCAAGGGCAGCAGGGCAGGTGGCAAGCAAGGGCAGGGCAGCAGGTGGCAAGCAAGGGGGCAGGGCAGCAGGTGGCAAGCGAGGGCAGGGCAGCAGGTGGCAAGCAAGGGCAGGGCAGCAGGTGGCGAGCGAGGGCAGCAGGGCAGGTGGCAAGCAAGCGGGCAGGGCAGCAGGTGGCAAGCAAGGGCAGGGCAGCAGGTGGCGAGCAAGGGCAGGGAAGCAGGTGGCAAGCAAGGGCAGGGTAGCAGGTGGAAAGCGAGGGCAGGGCAGCAGGTGGCAAGCAAGGGCAGGGCAGCAGGTGGCGAGCGAGGGCAGCAGGGCAGGTGGCAAGCAAGGGCAGGGCAGCAGGTGGCAAGCAAGGGCAGGGCATCAGGTGGCAAGCAAGGGCAGGTCAGCAGGTGGCAAGCGAGGGCAGCAGGGCATGTGGCAAGCGAGCGGGCAGGGCAGCAGGTGGCAAGCGAGGGCAGGGCAGCAGGTGGCGAGCAAGGGCAGGGCAGCAGGTGGCAAGCAAGGGCAGGGCAGCAGGTGGCAAGCGAGGGCAGGGCAGCAGGTGGAAAGCAAGGGCAGGGCAGCAGGTGGCGAGCAAGGGCAGGGAAGCAGGTGGCGAGCAAGCGGGCAGGGCAGCAGGTGGCAAGCGAGGGCAGGGCAGCAGGTGGCAAGCAAGGGCAGGGCAGCAGGTGGCAAGCAAGGGAAGGGAAGCAGGTAGCAAGCGAGGGCAGCAGGGCAGGACAGCAGGTGGCAAGAGAGGGCAGGGCAGCAGGTGGCGAGCGAGGGCAGCAGGGCAGGTGGAAAGCAAGCAGGGCAGGGCAGCAGGTGGGTGGGGAGCAAGGGCAGCAGGGCAGGTGGCGAGCAAGGGCAGGGCAGCAGGTGGTGAGCGAGGGCAGCAGGGCAGGTGGCGAGCAAGCAGGGCAGGGCAGCAGGTGGGTGGCAAGCAAGGGCAGCAGGGCAGGTGGCGAGCAAGGGCAGAAGCTGGTGGCAAGCAAGGGCAGCAGGTGGTCAGCAAGGGCAGCAGGTGGCCAGCGAGGGCAGAAGGGTGGAGAAGGTGGCAAGCTGAGGTGAGGAGGCAGGTGAGTGTGAGAGCAGGACAGGTGTCAGCAGTGAGTAATAGGGGAAGGAACACTCACCTTGATGTGCCAGATCCACAAGAAGCGAGCAGGTGAATGGATGGTAGGAGTTGCAGGGCTGTTAGTGAGAGTTGGTTTAGTCGTGTGGGAAATTTGAAAAGTGGGAGCTGGAGGGGGGGCTAAGGAACAAGGAGAATGAAAAAGGGCCAAGCAAGAGATAAGAGTAGTTGTACAGAGGCCTTGAATGCAATCGTGAGACGGGGAAAACTTGTAGAATGGGAAGATGAAAAAATGATCAGAGCCCCTTGGGTTATGAAAAATGAGCCAGGGTAATTGGGCGCAAAACTCCTCGGAATCCATCATTGCTAGTGTCGTCATTTTCCTGGCCAACAGGAGGTGCTAGTTCAGGTTCTTCTTCTTTGTAGAGCTCCTTTCACTGGTCCTTTAGGTCTGCGAGTAGGTTATGTAGAACAACACAGCTGATGATCCATTTTATGGCTGCCTTCATCTCGTGACGGTTTCTGATTTGAGATCTCATCTCACGCAAACTAGCAAATTGGCCCTTCAGAATTCCAATAGCATGTTCAATCTGGACTCTTGATTGCGCTAGATGGTAATTGAAATCAAATTTCTCCGGAATGAGTAGGTTGGCCCCCTTGTAAGCAGGTATTGTGTATTGATTACTTGGATAAGCAGAGCCGGCCAGCAGGAATTGGTTCTGATCAAAGAATTGTCCAGGCTGCTGAGCAAGCTGCATATTTGAGAACACATAGCAATCGTGGCATGATCCAGGATAGCCTGCAAGGTATGATATGAACTTCTTGTTTACATCGCAAACTAGAGTGAGTGAAATGGAGTATCTGTTGAGAAAAATATGAAAGCATCAGCCACCTGTCTATGCAACGGAGATAAACAAAGCTGACTGCACCTCTTCTTACAATCAAAATAGTGATTGACATCTATAGGAGGCTTTTGACTGAGCGGAATAGTTGTTCCATCAACAAAGCCTACACAGCCAGGGAAGCCTTCTTCTTGCATGACCTGAGATGATTCTAGTCGTTCTTTGGTAGTTGGCCATGATGCCAAGCGTGAGCGCATTTGATAAATAACCTTGGTGACCCGAGTGGTGTATAAATTAATTGTTCCATATCCAACGTGGAAGAGGTTTTTGAGTTGGAAGACAGCAGCTCCGTTGCCATTAGATCCTAGACGGCATATGGCAACTGCAAGCTGAACTGATGGATCTTGTTGTTGATTCTGAGAGGAGTTGTAGAAGATGGGATGGGATTCAATCAGTTGGAGGAGGTTGAGAAAACATGGCCATGACATTTGAAAAAGTTGGAGGAAGCATGATTCAGAAAGTCCTTGCATGATTGACAAGTCATAACGGGGATGGAATTGTGTTGTGGTTCCCCTAGCATTGAGGTATTGTTTCTGAAGTTTGGACCGGCAATAGGAATAAAATTCTTCAAGTTCTGAATCATTGTTCTCCAAGTCAAAAAGCATTATCATTGCTGCAGAGTTGGCCGCTTGATGTAGTTGCTGGTGTTGAGACGGTGGTTGGTGCATGATTGGATGAGTGATGTTTTTTTTTGATGGAGTGAATGTTTGATGAGTAGTGATTGTTTCAGGAGGAGTGATTTGTTTCAGGATGAGTGATTGTTTAGACTTTGTGAGGTGTGATAAAATTGACTTATTTGGAAATGATGGAGTTGGTTTATAAACCTGGGTTGTTTGTTTTCAAAACCTGTTGGGTTTTTAGCTACCCCGTTTTGGAAACCAGTCAATTAGAAATTGTGGATTTGGCCATTTCTAATTGACGGATTTTATTGACTGGTTTGGTCATATTTGATACCCCCGAATATAAATATAAAATTGTGGAGATAACCAAGGCAAGCTCACCTTTGTGCCCACTGAGCAGATTGTGGCTTGCTTTGTGAGCAGGCCACAACCTGCCCACCAAGTAGGATGCTTAGTGAGCAGTTGTGACTTGCTCACCAAGCAGGCCATGACTTGCATGATGAGCAGGTGAAGGCCTGCCCACCAAGCAGGTAGCTGACCATGACCTTCTTGGCTGGAAGGTACAAAGCAGTTCACAGCCCACCAAGCAGGTTTCAGGAAACCTAGTGAGCGGTTTTGACCTGTCCACCAAGCAGGTCATGCACTGCTCACCAAACAGGCCATGAAATGCTCACCAAGCAGGCCACAACCTGCCATTGCCGGTTCACCATGCAAGTCATTGCCTGCTTTGTGAGCTGATCACAACCTTTCTGCAAAGATGGCACTGACCTGCTCACCAAGCTGGCCATGAACTTCTTGGCAGGAAGTTCATGACCTGCTCACTGAGCAGGTCATTACCTTCTTGGTGAGCAGGTCACAACCAGACTGACAAGCAGACCATGACCTTCTGGGTGAGAAGTTCACAACCCTGTCCACCAAGCAGTTAGCTGGCCATGGCCTGCTTGGCAGGCAGGTCATGGCCTGCTTGGCAGGCAGGTCATGGCCTGCTTGGCAGGCAGGTCGTGGCCTGCTTGGCAGGCAGGTCATGGCCTGCTTGGAATGGCAGTGCATCTGGCTAATATGTATTTAAATATGCACCTACATACACATCTTTATGCACTTAGAGCAGCATATATGTACTTATGAGCTCTGGGAGGCTCTGGGGAAAGCCATAACAATGGCTTATGCAAGTCAAGTACTTGCATATGGGGTTATGTATGTGTGTGTGTCCAAAATCTTGACTTGCAAAAAAAAAAACTTTTTTGTTATTCAGTTAGGGGCTTATTCCCTCAACTGTGGAAACTACAACCCCCAAGAATCCCAAATCTATCATAAAAGTGTTTGATAGATGCCCAGCGCCCGTGAACATTAGGCCCATGTCCAAAACCATACTTTGGTCACAGTCGTGTACAGTTACATGGGTTGCGCCACTGTACCCCTCTCAGTCCAAAAACTGATTGAAGTCAATTGGCAGGCAATGAATTGCATGATGAGCAGGCAATGGCAGGTCGTGGCCTGCTTGGTGACCAGTTCATGGCCTGTTTCATGAGCAGCGCATGACCTGCTTGGTTGACAGGTCACAACCGCTCACCAGGTTTCCTGCAACCTGCTTAGTGGGCTGTGATCTGCTTGGTACCTGCCAGCCAAGAAGGTCATGGTCAGCTACCTGCTTGGCAGGCAGGCCTTCTCCTGCTCACCATGCAAGTAATGGCCTGCTTGGTGAGCAAGTCACAACTGCTCACTAAGCATCCTGCTTGGTGGGCAGTTTGTGGCCTGCTCACAAAGCAAGCCAAAATCTGCTCAGTGGGCACAAAGGTGAGCTTGTCTTGGTCATCTCCACAATCATATTTTCATATTGGCTTGTTTTTGAGTTAGCCGGCTGTTTGTTTTTGAATTGTTCTTCCTTTTCCTGGAGAGTGATTTGTGCCCTTTTTCCAGGGCTTCACATTTTTGTCTTTTCCATTGGGCAGTGCAGACCCTATCAACAACCATTTTGACTGTTTTGACCTGAATCAACTCAAAAATTTCAAAAAAATTGTAAAAAAATGGATTCTAGCTCCCCTCAAAACCCCGCTCCCGCCCCCTGACAGGGGATTTTTGGGATTTTTTTTATCTCTAACATTTTGGACGCACAAAAACCATGTACAGTAACATGGGTTGCGCCACACTGCAAAAGGGGTTGTATCGGTTACAACCCCCCGCGGTAACGTCGGCCAGAGGCAACCAATGTTACATCAGTTGCCCAGACCAATTTTATGTTGGCCGGGCCCACTGATACCTTAGAACAAAGGCATAATGTATTGGTGAGACCCACCGTTGTAACATCGGTCTGGTAGACCAATGTTACATTGTTTGCCGCCACCGATCTAGCCCCGGGGGGTTGTAACCAATACAACCCCTTTGGCGGTGCCACCACTACAAGAAAATCTGCTTCAACTGCTATCAGTTGACATGCAGGCTAATCCCATCTTACTACCCCTTTCACTTCCAAGTTAATTCAAAAAAACATTTCTTGCACAGTCACTGTGCACAATACACAGTGACTGTGCATTGAAGTTGTTTTGAAGTGTTATTTGAGTAAGATTCAAGTAACAGCAGAAGTAAAATCAAAGTAACTGCATGTCAACTGGTGGCAGTTGAAGCAGATTTTCTTGTAGTGCACTGTACTGTTTTGTCACATGTTGTGGTACAACTGCAGCAAATTTTTGCTAATGTCAGGGCAAATTCTTAGATTTATTTGGATGCAGAAGGTAAAGAATTCAATAGTGTAAGACAATTATTAACCCATTTTTTCAAAGAAGATCTTGGCCATGATGGTCTTTTGGAAAATTATCATCCTTCCTGAATAACTTTTTTGTACAATACTAAAATTTCAATCAAACAGTCTGGATTTTCATCAGAATCATTTTATCAATTGAAGAACAACTCAAATTGAATTACAAATTTGTTTTGAGTATCTTTTTTATACAGATTAAACTAAATTCCAGTCAAATTCCAGATGATTTCAACATGGTTCAACCAATACTTTGTGAAGTTCAAAGAAAGATGTAGGGGAGGGATCCACCAGAGTTACAGAAAAAAGTTAAGGTATGGCACTCCCTGGGGAGCTCCCCCTCCTCCCCCCTGGTTGTATACTTATAATCAAAACAGAAAATCAGCTTGCCAATATGCAATTACTGCTAGTCAGCCTCATCTCCTTTTTACTTCTCCAGGGAGCGCTTGGCTTACCAGCCTCTGCCACAACTAGAAAAACTCTTGAACAACGGTTCTTGGATGGCTATGGTAGATAAGGTATCTATAAGAGTATCTTGGCGCGCAATAGCAATTTTCCAACTAAACCAGGGGGTCAACCTTGGAACAACTGTTGTTGAATGTTGAGCATGCTGCAGATTGCAATTAAATAAGATACCTATACTCAAAATCCAAGAATGTAAGTGCATGTTGCACACTCTGACAGTCAACAGATCCCTTACATTTGCCTGAAGGAACCTTCTTCACCAGATTTTTTTCCGTGGTGCATCCTGCACATTTACAACTTCCCAAGAGCTTCAATTAGCAACTTCCTCAAGATTTTATGTCATTTCCTCAAAAATTTTAAATTGTATGGAGCAAAGCCAGGCGTAAGAGTAGATGAACCCTATGTGATCATCATCTTCCTGTTGTTGTTGCACCTTCTTGAATGTAGTCTCTTCCAACAAAGCTTGTTAAAAAAGCAGTGAATCTTTGAAAGAAAGAAAGAAAGGTATTTGATTGTGATATGCTTTTTTCATAGTACAAATTATTCTCAGGTCAAGTAAGAAAGTTGGAGGCCTTGATCTGTTTTAAACCATCCAAAGCTGAACAATAGAGGACTACATATTATTTAAAACTCCTGAATTGGTTGACAGACTGGCATGGCACCAGAGTGAACCATCTGGTTTTCAAGAAGAAAATGTGTGTTGAATGATTTGTGTGGGTTTGGCTTATGGATGGGCTGCGGTGACGTCTTGCCCAGCCCTAAGTAAGCAGCCAAATAATTCTCTTGGGCTTTCAATGGGGCAGCCATCTGGAAAAGCCAAGAATGACATCAAAAGCTCTTTGCTTCATACCGCTTTGCAGGTGATCAGCTGTATGCTGTGCATCACGCGTTTTTTTATTTTTTTTTTTTTAAGTGCAGATTTGATTTGACATTGCGCACTATACATCTTCAAGTATCTTTGTAATTGTATGTACACACATATATCTGAGGGTGGATTTTTTTGCTAACATTCTGGCTAGATTAGTGCTATGCTAGGTTTGTTCACAATAGTTTCTTTAACGGGTATTGAAATTGAGCAGCGGAGTTTGGTGGGCCAAGGGGTTTTATAAAGTGGACAACTAATAAATGGTTTGCAAAGATGAAAGGGGATGTGTAGTTGTCCAAGGGTGGAAGGGGTAGCGGTCAGGGGTTGGGCTTGCCGGGATTCAAACACCGGACTCCGTACATTCTCCGATGTAAACTATGCCTCACGCGGGAGACACCGAGCTTCCGTGGGTGATGGTTACCGCTAGGCCATCACGCGTTTCAAAATCGGTTGAAGGCAGAGTTCACATTTCCATGGAAGCCCATAGGGGACACCAATTGGCTCACCCTTTTGCGAAACAAAAAACACATTTTAAGAATACAGATTTCTGTATTCAATTTACCATACAGATTTCTGTATCTCAATATTCTGAAATTGGAAACATGTTACCCAAAACACAAAACATCAACCCATAAAACTATTTCTATACCACAGAACAATACTTCAAAAAGCCACCCAACACAAGACCCAGGGCCCAAAGGTCTGATCATCAATACACAATGTATAGCTGCAAAACTCTCTCCGGCGACCGGCAAGAATGGGCCATTGAGGTGGGTGCACGCCTCTCAATGACCAGTTTGTTTGGTCATCAAGAGGCGTGTGTTACTGATATCGATGACCTGAGAACTGGTCATCGAGAGGCTTGTGTGACTCATCTCAATGACCGGTAAGAACCGGCCATTGAGGGGGGTGTACACCCCTCAATGACTGCTCCTGACTATGATTGAGGGCAGTGTGAACCTTCCTTGATGACCAGTCAGAATTGGTCATTGAGGTGAGTGTGCGCCTCTCTTGAAGACCCATTCTAAACGGTTGTTGAGGGGGGTGTCCTGCTCTCAATGAGGAACCGGTCATCAACCACTCCTCTTGATGACCAGTTTTTACCTACCATTCAGGGGAGGATGTAGGCATGTGGGACGTAAAAACTTCCCTCATGACCGGCCAGAACCGGTCATTGAGAGGCGCGCACCCTCCCCACGATGACCGGTTCTTTCCACTCATTTGAGGGGAGTACACACCCCTGAATGACCAGTCAGAGCCGTCACCAAGAGAGGAAGACACTCCCCTCAATGAGCGGTTCTTTCTGCTTGCCAAAGGGAATTTGTACTGCCCTCAATGACCGGAGAATGGCCATTGCAGGGAGCACCACACAGCAGGTCTTCATACCCTTGTGTTGTACTGGTCTTTTTTTGTGGTTGATGGGTTATGAAAATGTGATTATGAGTTTATAAAACACGTAATTCAAATCTAAACGGCGGAGGTGTATAAGTTTTTTTTTCCTTTTGCAAATACAGAAATCTGTAATTTCAATGGAATACAGAAATCTGCATTCTCAAAAATGCATTTTCAATTTTTCCAAAGGGTGAGCTGATTGGTGTCCCCTATGGTCTTCCGTACATTTCAGCTTCATCTCAGTAATTCTACATCCGGTTGCTAGCTGGGGGCCAACAATTGGGCGGAACACAAGAGAACGCCAATCCCACTGTAGTATGCAGCCCTTTCTTTTGTGATTCATTCCTATCCATTCCCGATGCACTAGAGATAGCTCAAGATGCTGTCACCTTTGTGACTAGTACTTGGAGGGGATTATGTACGGCTATGAGAAAGCTATTGAATCTCCTATAATCGCTGCTATGACATGAAAGCACACCATGTATTTATGTGTGG
The DNA here is from genome assembly GCA_002873125.1 of Puccinia coronata f. sp. avenae. Lineage (NCBI taxonomy): Eukaryota > Fungi > Basidiomycota > Pucciniomycetes > Pucciniales > Pucciniaceae > Puccinia > Puccinia coronata. The sequence goes on from PGCI01000031.1 coordinate 50,587, forward strand.
AAGGGGGAGTTGAAGCTAGGGCTACAGTGGCGCAACCCATTCCACTGTACACGTTTTCTGGGCGTCCAAAATGTTTGGAGGGAAAAAGTCAAAAAATCCGCCCTGGAAAGGCCAAAAGGTGAGAAAAAAGAGGGTTTTTGGGCTCAAAAACCCCCAAAAAAATGCCCAATTTTTGCCGTCTTCATGAAAAAATCACATTCCACAGCCAAAATGACATGCTTCACATAGGTTCAGATGTGGTCAAGGCTGAAATTTATGTACATAAATATAATTTGGTGAGAGGCCTTACCCATGATTTATCAGAGTTTAGTACATGAATTTGGCACTGTGTGCTCGTTCAAGCCCATAGCGTCCGAAATGTTGAACCCCCCCCCCCAAAAAAAAACTTTTTTATTAGAGCAGTAGAAGCTTATTCCTTTTATGTATGGAATCTACAACCCTCAATAAGCACAAATCTATAATAAAAATGGGTGATGGAGCATATGTGGCAACAAACATTAGGTCTGAAAGGCCAAAATTTTTTTGCTGTTGAACGTGTACAGTAGAATGGGTTGCACCACTGTACCCGCATATCCGCCCAGATATACCCACATGGGTCTTACCATCTGGATGCACGTAGGCAGTAGTCTTTCCTAGAAAATAAGATAAGGACCATGTATTTCCGAGCTAAGCCTGGAAAAATTGCACGGCATCCGATTGGTCCGTAGTTGAGCGGAGTATGTAGCAGCAGCAATAATTACGCAGGCCCTAGGGGCATGTCAATAAATATGCAATGTCTTGTTGTTGCTTGTGTTGCTGTCTTGTGTGGTGTTCTTGAGTACAGGGATATCCGCATCGTCCGCTCTGTTCTCTTCCGATTTCTTTTATTTGAAAAAAAAAAAAATTGAAGATCGAGCGGAGCGATGATGATGATACTGGAGTGGCTACGGATGGGATCCCATCTGGTCCCGCTGGCAGTGCAGGCCGGTCTGCTGCAACTCGTCTGGACATCGCCGGCGGAGTACGCCGCCAATCCGAGAATCCGGTGGACACGGATCGGCCTGCTGCCGATCAGCCTTAGTCTGCTGTTCTCCAACTTTCTCCTACTCAAACAGCGTCCCGACATCTCAGCACCCTTCAAGGTCAGCCTCGGATGCATGTTCGCGGGGCTCTTCTTCAAGTCTTTCCTTTTGGCCTTTAACCAACCGAGCTCCAAGAATGCGTCCCCCGCGCAGGATCGCCTTCCTCCGTCTGTCCTATCTAACTTCATCAACATTCTCTCGCTCCTCTTGAAGTAAGTTCTTTGCCACATAAATTGAGGCTAGATATACTTGAGGGAAAAAAAAAAATCTAACATTCAAATGTTGGATTCTCGGATTAGTGGCAGCTCCAATCCGTCCAAACAATGCAGACTAGTAACCGGGAAAGGTGACCATACAATCCGCGCGGATGGGGTCTTTCTCATATCGACGATCGGGCGGATGGTGTTTCTCAACTCGCTCGGCGTGGTGGGCTTGTGTATCTGGCAGGGCGTGAACGACGAGGTGCTGCTGTCGCGTTACCCGATCCTAGAGCGGTACCAGTCCGAGATCACGACGCTAGTTTGGGGTGTGTTCCCCTGGACCTCGATCGACTTGGCGGGGTGCTTGAGCAGGATCTTCCTCCTTGTCCTCAAGTCGGTCAACCGCCTCTTATCGAACTTGACCCCTCACCAACACCCGCTCGCCAAGGAACTGAGTCAGACTGATCTCGAGCAGACCTGTCCATTCCATTTCCAGAAAACACCATTCACTGCTTCCAGTGTGATCGACTTTTGGACCAGGCATTGGCACGGCCTTATCAGGGATCTTGTCATTGAAGCCGGTACTATCCCCGTCACTTTCCTGGTCGTCCGGGCCTTTGGCGCCCGGCAAGCGCATCCCAAATTCCTTCGGTTGTGCGGCATCCTCGCGGCGTTTGCCATCTCGGCAATATTGCATGAAGCCGGTCAGTAGAAGCTCCTTTTCTTTCCCCCACTCTGCTCAACAATCAATGAGAGAAGATTCAGCTAACGTTGAAAAATACGATCTTGCAAAATAGGGATATGGGCCGTAGGATCATTTGATTGGCGTCTGAGGACCTCGGTGTTTTTCATGAGCCAAGGCGTGGGGGTATGTTTTGAAAACGCGTTCAAGCACTTCACGGGCCGGGCTGTCGGCGGACCTCTGGGCCGTTTATGGACTTACACCTGGCTGGTCCTTTTCGGTACACCCATGGTCTCCTGCTGGATAAGCCACGTGGGCTTTGAGCAGCATAGAATCCTGGCTCATGTATCTCGACTGGGCTTCTGGAAGATGCTTGCCACTCCATTCGTCTTGGCTCAACTCGCCTTGTCAGAATAATCCTCCTCCACCCTATCTGGCCATCTGCATTCTCGCAATATATTTTGCTACTGCTTGATTTAGTTCCTCTGCCCAATATGTGTGAATAGAATATTGTTCAGGATATACTTGTAATACACATCCGTCCAACTTGCAGCTTCCTTACCATCATTCACATCATCTCACGACATCGATTCTTGGCCGGTATGGATTGGTCTCAAGGAATGCAATTCTTTCTACCAATCTTCCTGACTGGCTTCCTCACGGGAGTATGTCCCCCCATTGCCCAACCACGTGTTGGGTGTGCACTGCTCGAGGGTCTAACCACTTAGTGAAGCGCACGCGTGCTGTGAGGAGGTCATGCTGTTAGATATCGTAGGAATTGCCATGGTGTACATATTCAGGAAGACTCGGTGGAGCGAACGAGAGATGTGAATAAATAGTTGCTCGCTTTGAGATTGAGATTCAAGTGGAGTGGGCCACATGAGTGGAGCCCCTTTTGAGCCTTGAGGGGGCTCTCATTTGTGCGGGTGGGTGAGGTCTTAGATACGGCGCAGTCCCGTCTGACTCTGACGTCGCCCCGCGCTGGCGTCTTAATCGAGGGTTCGCCTGTGGGTTGCTGCCGCGAACCCTAACCTGATGATGGTGCGGCGGGTCGCCGGCTGAAGGGATACCGCCAACCGGGTCTCGCCCAGCCGTCACCAGGTCAGTCTCATCTTCTTCTCCACTCACCCCCCAACGTATGTAGATCCAACCATCCTCCTATTCATTCATCTCCCCTCCATGGCTTCGGCACTCACACATGTCCTCTCAATTCATCGAGTCTCACTTTCTAACACCCACTTGATTCCCACCTGGTTTCGCTCCTTGGGTTTTTTAGATGCCGTTCGTCAAGGTCGTCAAGAATTCGGCATACTTCTCGAGGTTCCAGGTCAAGTACCGTCGTCGTCGAGGTCAGTAAGCGGTCCACTTCCCTCTTTCAGTATTGTTTACACCACAAGAAAAAAAAAATATATATATGTATATGAAAAGATGATTTTCCGAGTTCATGCATAGTTCACACTGAGTGCCACGGCACACTGTTGATCATCTCACCTATCATATAGTCTTTCGCTCCTATCTGATCATATATATACACACGCGTCTCCCATTTTCCTTACTCTTGCATGTCGCAATTATCCTGTTCTTCCCAAACTGACTCATCTGGACTGTTAATGTGATTTTTTTTCAGAGGGTAAAACCGATTACTATGCCCGAAAACGCTTGATCACCCAGGCGAAAAACAAGTACAACTCTCCCAAGTACCGTCTGGTTGTACGGATTACGAACCGGGACATCATTTGCCAGGTGGTGCACGCCAAGCTGCAGGGAGACTTTGTCCTGGCCGCTGCCTACTCTCACGAGCTCCCCCGATATGGTATCAAGCACGGCTTGACTAACTGGGCGGCTGCTTACGCTACCGGTCTGTTGGTTGCCCGACGAGCTCTCGTCAAACTTGGCCTGGACGAGAAATACCAGGGCGTGGAGGAACCCGAGGGCGACTTGGTCCTCACCGAGGCCAACGACGAAGGACCCCGCCCCTTCAAAGCTTTCCTTGACGTTGGGCTCAGGCGGACATCCACTGGTGCTCGTGTCTTTGGCGCCATGAAGGGTGCCTCCGACGGTGGTATCTTTGTCCCTCACTCGGAAAACCGGTTCCCCGGTTACGACCCTGAAGCCAAGGAGCTGGACGCCGACATGCTCAAGAGCTACATCTACGGTGGACATGTTGCTGAATACATGGAGGCCCTTGAAGAAGAAGATGACGAAGTAAGTTCCTCATCCTCACTCCCCCCCCCCAATTTCGGATCGTAAAATCTTGTATTAACGTCACCACTTGATACCTTTCCCAGCGGTTCAAAAAACAATTCTCCACCTATCTGGCCGACGACATCGGGTCGGGAGACATTGAGGAGATCTACACGGAAGCGCACAAGGCCATCCGGGCCGACCCCTCCCCCAAACCGACCGACAAGTCCAAACTGGACGAGTACAAGAAGGCCAGCAAGAAGAACAAGCCTACCAAGATCGGAAAGGAACAGCGTGCCGCTAACGTCAAGGCTAAGGTACAAGCTTACATGGCTGCCTCTGCTTAAGCCTTGTCCTTGTCCTGTACTTCTCACCCCTTCCCAGCCTCTCCCTCTTTTGTCCCCCCACCGTAACCTCCTCAAGTATGCTATGATTCAATACTTTAAAACATTCACATCTCATGCATCTGGCCCCAACTCACATCGCTTCTTGTCCCATTCCATGTCTCAATCTTCTGTGTCGTTTGCCCTTGAGAACTCGTGAGGAGGTGTGAGCATGATGAGACATTGTCCAGCAATGCCGTGCATCACATGTCTTCAACACCGTATGTACCGTCAACCTCATTGCCGCTAACACCTGGCGAGGTGTCCAACAATTTCTTGCTAGTGTGTAACTCAATGAATGTGGTGCGGCACCCAATCATAGCCAGCAAGATGATTGCTGCTTTCATGTGGGGACCAACATGAGTAGAATGTCTAACATATGTAATTTGCAAACTGCATACGCTGATGCTCGTTGGTTGGAAGGGCTCCCTGTTGTACTGAGCTCCATGTTCATGCACTCATCTCAGCATGGGTTGTCGCCAGGGAGGGTACTACATATGTATGTGGCGGAGGTCTGCGGTTATCCCAGGGGGGTTTTCATTGGACATGTCCGATCAACTATTTAAGTTGATTATCTCCCTCTCGTTTGCCTGCACTTCAGTGGTCGTGACAGTTTATAACTTACGCTGCATGCACCAAGGAGATTGAAGGCGCGGTTTGAGAATAACATAGGATGGGCGAAGAAGCTGTGGATGATACGGACGTGGTGATTATCGGCGCAGGAGCTAGTGTAAGAGTCCCAAATGATACAAGACCGCGCACTAGTAAACACAAGGGACTGACGCACTTTTTTTTATGAGACACATCGAATGTTTAGGGCCTGGCAGCTATCAAGCAACTCACCACCACCACCGAGCTCAAAGTCGTTTGCTTTGAGGCCAGGAGTGGGCCGGGTGGAGTATGGTGAGTGCTTCTTCTCCCTCCAGCCGAGCCATCCCATGTGCAGTCAGTGGGAGTGTGCCAGAGAGATTTGAACGGTTCATCTGATACTGAATGCCCGTGACCTTCATTTTTTGACAGGAATCCGACAAACGACAAGAAGGGGAGCAAGTTGAAGATTGGATTCGATGGAGTGGGCCGGCCGGTCGTGGAGCCGCCTCCGATGGATGCCTCGCCGATCTACGCCGGGCTGCGGACGAATGTGCCCAAGAAGCTGATGGCGTACCATCGCCGGCCGTTCGTGACGGACGACCCTGCGAGCGACTTTCCCCCTGCGCACGAGGTCTCATCCTACCTGCTCGAGGCTGCACGTGGCCTGGACTCGGTCATCCAGTTCAACTCGCAGGTCCTGCGCGTCGCCCATCTCCCCCCGCATACTGATGGTGGTGTCCTGCCCCATCGCAAGGGGCGCCGCCGCTGGCTCGTCGATGTCGTCTCCCATTCCTCCGCCGAGCCTGCCCATCATCAACAGACAACTAGACGTGTTTCCTGCGATTTTGTCTTGGTAGCTTCTGGGTCAGTATCATCTCTCAAGAGCTGGAACAGCTCTATCCGACGCAGAATCGAGCCACGATCTCTAACCTCCTTTCTCCTTCTCTTCAAAGCCGTCATTAGACACTACAGTGTGCCTTATATACCCTTCATCCCGTCTCTCTGGACATGGCCAAAAGAAATCGTCCATTCCTGTGTGTACATGTGCCCTTCCGACACTATCTTTCATGATAAAGTAAGCATTTCATCCCCATCTCATTCATGAAGCCAAGATTTCCGGAAGAAATGACATGTGTTTTTCCCCTTTCGGCAGACAGTAGCAGTGATTGGAATCGGTCCGTCAGGGTACGATATCGTTCGGGAGCTGGCCATGTTGCGCGAGCAAGAAGCGGTGACGAGAGGGAAAGTGAGCACGAAGAAGCTGTACTCGGTGGCGTCCCACCCGGCGACGATGGGCTGGGACTTTAACGATCCGGCGGCGCCGTCGTGGGCGAAGCTGATCACCACGGTGCCGCGGTTCGAGAGTGTCCAAGGGGGCTTGATCCGGCTCGTAGATGGACGCACCCTGGAGGACGTGGAGGTGCTCTGCTTCGCCACCGGATACCTCTACGCCTTTCCCTTCTGCCACCCCGCCGACGAGCCCTGGTCCGCCCATCCCCTCACCCGTCCTCCCCCCACACCTCCCACATCCTCCTCACCCCCCAATCTTCCTTCACCTGCTGCTGGGGCTGCCTCGCTTGACGACTTCCTAGGCGGCTTTCGCGTCCATCATTTGGACCAAACTCAGATGTTTTATTACCCCGATCCCAGCTTGGCGTTCCTGGTACTCAACAGCCAAGTAATCCCATTTCCCCTGGTAAGTACATATCTACCTTTTCCGCCACTGGATAATCTGATGGATGAGATAACACTGAGGCGTTATTATTAATTGGAATTGGTTTAAAAGGCGGAGTATCAAGCCAGGGCCATTGCGGCCAGATGGTCCGGCCGCAAGCCATTCGCGCTTGAGCGGATGGAAGACGAGGAGACGGAGTCGAAGGGGGTGCATGCGCTGCCGACGGTAAGCGCGGACCAGCTCTCGGGCTCCATTTCTTGTCTGCATATCATTATAACATCCTGATATCCGGGCCCCGCTTTTCGTCTCCCCTTTCTGCTCCCGACGTCCGCAGCCGAAAGACTTCGAATACGAGGACAGGCTGTTGGCGCGCATCGGCGAGGGCGGCGCGCTGGATACCGACACCCATTGGGGATCGGTGCCCGAGTGGAAATACAAGGCCAGAGAGCAAACGCCCGCTAAGCGCAGGCTCGAGTTGGGCTATTAGTCCTCTCTGGCGGCAAGACTTTGAATCATTTTTCTTCTTCTTCTTCTGCTTTAGCTGCTCGGATATTGGTCCAGATGTGTTCATTTATATCCATAGCCAGGCTCAGTTTTATGCTTTTTTTTTTCTTGTATTGTGAACACCAGTAACATAAGACAATCCTGCTTCATTCTCTTTAGTGCAGACACACCTGTGGGAGATGCTTTGGCTTTCAGCTCACTGTCATGCAACCTGTTGGGAATCCTGGTAGGCCATATACATATCACAAATAAAAAAAATAAAAATAAAATCTCTGGCATCTCCGCAATAATCAAAAGAATGCACAATCAATCACACGATCACTCATTAGAATAGGAGGGTTGGGTTTGGGTTAGGGCTTAGGATATGTGACTAGGCATTAAGCCCAGGGCCTGTTAACCAGCCATTATGGTGTGTATTGATACAATACAATCCTCCCCATTTTTTTTTAGTATGGATTTCATGTTCTACATTGGACCCATGTAAGATACTGTTAGACCGTCAGTTGATAGTGGCGGTCTGGGGTGCATGGGAAACACACTCTTCAGTGCCATTCTGGCTGAAAATATTCAGCCCTGGTTGGCAATATTTATACAGTGGCCTGTTTGCTTGCCTTCATGCATTCAAGGAAAACTGAAGCTTACGACCTGGTCACCTTTTCATCATTCAGAAAAAAATGGAATCTTGGTCCTCAATCTGGTTTTAGAAATTGTAAATTAAGAATTGGGTCTTGGTTAAACAACTCACAAAAATTAGAGAATAGACTCACAAAACTGGCAGGCATTGAAATTACCATCTGTCAAGCACCCAGTGACTGAAAGTGGACGTAAAAACACTGCGGTGCATTTTTGGGAGTTGCTTCTCCAATTTCAATATGCCTTTTGGGAGTTGTCAGGAAAATTTTCAAAATAATCAAACAGATTAATTTCTCCATAATGAGTGGGGTCAAGCAGACCAAACTTGAAGATTGATTAGGAAGTAACCTAAAATGTATATTTGGAGCATACATATTAGCTCCAAAATACACCCACAATTGACTGTAGCAATGGGTGTGTGATTATTGAGTGGAGTCTAAAAAATTTCTACTTTTCTTAATGCTCAAAGCTGTACTGATTGCATTATAAGAGCTATTGAATAACAGAAATTATTACATAATCAAACAAAGAACCCTTCATCCTTTTTCTCAGAAAGAATTCAACATTTATAGTGGGCCAATGCACCAAAATAAGAGCCAACCAAATTAGATACATTCCTCTCGTGGCCATTTCAAAAATTGTTTTTATACTTGGCATGACTCCCTCCAGAGCCCCCAATCTTTCTAGTAATCTTGATTGGATCCCTTGAAGTTTTTTTTTTCAAGGCCAACTCATTAGCGCGTGCAATTCATCCATCCAAAACCTCATTAAATAACTCCCAGTGCGCATGTAACAACTGAAGTGAAATGTATTCAGCCGTGAGCATCAAAATCAACTAGATAAAAAAGTAGACATCATAATTGAAATAATACAAATGAAGAAAAAAAAGAAGGGTGTTGATAAAAAAACCTGGTAAAACCGCGCCTACACGCGGTTTTACCGGGGGGCGACGTTGTTGCCCCCGGCGAGCGGCTTGTGCCGGCTTGCCAAGGAATTGTAAGGTGTTGTATGTGTTATCAACTTTCCTTATTTTATATTTCATAATTCTATTTCTCATTCTACGTCATAGCTCATTTCCATTTTACTATTCCGTTCACATGTCACGCATGCAACATTTCCAATACTGTATTCTCATTCTCTCATCTCATATTGCCTACAACATAAAACACAACGGTTAGCCAGATGTAGTTCCCCATCGAGTCTCATCTGTCTACCCTTATAGGTTCGTTTGTATTTCTCATTTTTCCTTATACTTATATGCAATTTATTGAGTCTCATCTGTCTACCCTTATAGGTTAAAAGCCGGCTCTATCGATGTCGCGGAATCGTAACTCCAGAGCAAATATGACAGACAACGTGGACGCACCTGAAATTTGATCCTCGTTGCCCACATTTGCGGAACCAGCATCTTTGGTCCAGCACGATGAAATGGCGGCGCAGCTTGAACAAATCAATCTTTGCTATTGTACCACCCTACGTAACAGCACAGAAACCAAACACCAGGTTGAACAAGTTGGCTGTCGCATAGATGGACTTGAAGGCCAAATGCGCAACGTCTTGGACGCCATGACGGCAATTTCGGCCAGCGTTGATCGTCTCAACAACCGCGGGGCAGAAACAACGCAACAAGGCACACCATTCACCACTTCCGCCAAGCAAGATGGCAATGACACACCCAAATATTCATTCCACATGAAATCGTTTCTCAAGGACCCGATGCAACTCCATGGGTCGATCCACTCTGATGTTGAATACCTCAAGTTCAACGGCAAGAATTTCACCACATGGGAACGTCAGCTCAATACCACGCTGGAATTTGTCTTCCACAAGGACGATTTCCTCAACAAGAACGGCTGGGGTCTCCTCAACCCCGATCATAAACCCTCAGTCACAATCTTGCTCCGCTCCTCCGTTGATAAAGTCCTCTCATCTGCTGTAGTAGGAGGCAAATCCCCCTGTGAAATCTACAAGATGATTTGCAACCGATGCAAACGTTGCGACTGGCAGCACAAACTCAATATTGTCAATCGGCTAGGCGACTTCCTCACTGCCGAGCAACAACCCTCCAAAGCCTATTTCCTCCAACATTTCCAGGAATTCTTTGTTGAAATCCAACAAAAACGAATTGACGTGGACGAACTCCTTGGATTGATCCTACAATCTCTTGTCAAACCTCCCTCAAATGTTGACAAACACGCCTTCAGGAACAACCTGAATCACCGTCTCAACACACTCACAGAAACACCAACTTTTGACCATATAATATGCCAAGAGCTCACCCAAATCAAGGGCGAACTTGTATCCGGGTCATCATCTAAAAACCCAATTACTATCAACCACACCCAACCCAACCCGTACCAAAAAGGGAAAACCCAAACACAACTCACTACTACTCCAACATCAGAGAAGGGAACCACCTGCAACTACTGCAATAGAAGTGGTCACTGGGTTTTGAACTGCCGCACACTAGTGCGAGACGTCAGTGCCGGGAAAATCAAAAAGAAACCTACCACCCCGAACAACCCTAATCCCACTAATGTGCAAGTACGGGCTATTGATGCCACTGCCAATCCAAGCAATACCGTTCTTATCGACTCTGGGGCCTTGGCTTGTGTAAGCGGAGATTCCCCCTACTTCCACCTTGAATCCAGGCTGACCAAGCCTATACCCGTTCTGCTGGCCTCCCGGAAATTGAACATGCAATTAACCGGTGTTGGTAGTCTGAAGATCCCCACCCCTAGTGGAACAATCCGCATAAGAAACGTCTATCACCACCCTTCCATACCATATGTGATCCTCTCCCTCGGTATCCTAACGTCGCATGGGTTGCAACCAGTTTTTGACCAACAATGTGGTCTAACTTTAGTCTATCAACATCGACAGTTCCAGACAACCTTCTCAAACAACTGCTGGACGTTAATTACCTTGCCCAAGACACCACCCACTTCCCCTATCGCAAAACCCTCCACATTGGACATCGTCATCTCTTCCATGACCAACAAAGTATCAATGGACTGTGTAAAGTGGCACGAACGACTTGGTCATGCCAACGACAATATAGTCCAACAGTTCATTAAACGATTTGTACCCGAGCAACTAAGACCAGAGTGGAAGCCGTTCTTCTGCGAGAAGTGCGTCCTTGCCAAGGCTACGGGCCACCGCTTCCTCCCACCTTCCATTGTCCCAAAGGATTCCCCCCTCAATCTATTCGTATTGGACGTCATGGGCCCCTTTGACCCTGACGTCAATGGATTTAAATTCACTGTCACTTTGCGTGATCACGCTTCGATGTTCACATTTGTTTCTCCCATCCACACAAAGGCCAATGTCCCTGAGAGACTTAAAGTCTGGTTTGAAGTCATCCACAACCACCACGGTCGTTACCCCAAATACTTCCGGTGTGACAATGGTGGAGAATTCATCTCAAAACGTCTCGAAACTATCCTGGCAGAACGGGGTATCCTCTTAGTCACATCTGCGCCTTATCACCCTGAGGAGAACGGTGAGGCGGAACGCGTTAACCGCACTATCAACAATATGGCTAGAGTGATGCTCAACAACTCCGGACTACCATTTGAGTTTTGGAGCTACGCACAGCAAACGGCAGCCTATCTACACAACAGAATCCCACACTCCCGCATCTCCCCCAAGACACCCATTGAAATCCTATTCGACCAGAGACCCACACCAGATTTTATCTTCCCTTTTGGTGCCCGCGCACTGGTCTTCTGACCTTCCAAGAAAAGAGAAAACAAATTCTCTGATCATGCCGACAAAGCCTATCTCATCGGTTATCCACCATCCGGCAAAGGTTGGCTTTTCTACCATAAACAGCTCCGAACCATCATCCAATCCGCAGATGCCGTCTTCCCAGAATTCCAACAATTACCCGTATCCAGTTTTGACACCGTTGCTTGGAATACTTCCCTAGAACTCCACAACCTAACACTCGGCCAAGAGCCCACCGACAAAATTGAAGCCGCCCAAGATCTCGCGTTCCAGTCACTCCCAGTCCGGTCCAACGTTGCTATCCCCAGCAATATACACCATGCTTTGTCTGGACGTGATAGCAACCGGTGGTGTCAGGCAGCGGAGGCTGAACTAGACCAGCTTGAGAAACTTGGGGTCTGGACTGTCGTCGAACCAAAGAAGGGGATCAAGGTCATCGGTGCCCGCTGGGTGTTCGCACTCAAACGGGACCCTGCAGGCGCAATATCAAAATTCAAAGCTCAATACGTCACGCAAGGTTTCAACCAACAACCCGGACAAGACTGCGGCAAGACTTGCGCCCCAACTGCATCATTGGCAACACTCCGACTACTATTATCCATCTCCGTCCAGAAAGGTTACACCACCCAATCCTTTGACGTTAGTTCAGCCTACCTCTACAGCCCAATCAATGAAGAGGTCTATGTTAAACCTCCCACCAAACTCCGCCCCAATCTCAAAGGGAAAATCCTTTGGCTGAAGAAAGCTCTGTACGGCACCAAACAAGCCGGACGTTGCTGGTGGCTACACTTCAAATCTATTCTCGAATCCCTCCAATTCTCTGCATCCGAAGTCGAGTCATCTCTCTACGTTTACAAACGCAACAATGTTTCCATCTACATCTGGATGCACGTCGACAACGGCCTAGTGGTCAGCAACTCGCCTTCTGCTATCGACGACCTCAAATCCAAACTGACCGACCACCTTGAAGTCAAATGGTGCCCATCTGTCAACCAAATTGTCGGCCTGAACGTTCGTCATGACACTACCGGAATCTACCTTGAACAACACCTCCTGGCTGCGCAAGTGGCCAATACCTACCACCGTTGCACGGTTCACCAAAACACTCCGCTCCCTGATCTCCCCCTTGTTACCTCCACCTCTCCCCCCGTTGATACCAGCACGTTCCGCTCTGTGTTGGGATCTTTAATGTACCTCGCATGTGGTACTCGCCCCAATATTTCGTACACCGTCAATCTCCTTGCCCGCTTCAGCCAAAATCCATCCGATGTTCACTGGACCGCCCTGGACCATCTCATCGGATACATCCGGAAGAACCCACGCAGGGGTCTTACATTCAAACCCGGAGAAGCCTCCGTCAAACTTTATGTCAACGCAGGGTGGGGTGGAGAACACGAGCAATCAACCACAGGCTTCCTTCTGCAGCACTACGGCAACCCCATCACTTGGGGATCCAAGAGACAAGACATGGTGGCCATGTCGACTTGCGCGGCTGAATATGTCGCATTATCCATCCCTACTCAACATCTCGCCAACCTGAAGATTGTATTGGACAATATTGACCCCGTCACAACATATGAAATCCTATGTGATAACCAAGCCGCCGTACTTGTGGCTACAGACAATGCCTCACGCAAGAAGACACGATATCTACAACGCGCATTTTATTTTGTCAACGATTTTGTTTGACGGAACAAAGTCAACCTGTATTGGATATCTAACTCTGATCAACTCGCCGACGTATTCACTAAGCGTCTTGCTGCAAACAAACACCGTGAAGCAACATCCGCCATCAACCAAGTCAAAATCCCTTCAAAATTCTTCCCTGTTTCCTAATTTTTTCCTGTCTATCTCCTTTGTTTAACAATATCCAGTTTATTTCCTTTTTTTTTTATCTTTTTTTACTAAGATTGATAAAATAAGTAAAAGTTGTAGGGGGCTGTAAGGTGTTGTATGTGTTATCAACTTTCCTTATTTTATATTTCATAATTCTATTTCTCATTCTACGTCATAGCTCATTTCCATTTTACTATTCCGTTCACATGTCACGCATGCAACATTTCCAATACTGTATTTTCATTCTCTCATCTCATATTTCCTACAACATAAAACACAAGGGTTAGCCAGAGTAGTTCCCCATCGAGTCACATCTGTCTACCTTATAGGTTTGTTTGTATTTCACATTTTTCCTTATACTTATATGCAATTTATCAAGTCTCATCTGTCTACCCTTATAGGAATAACTCCTTGCCGAGCTGGTACAAGGTTGTACCAGCCCGCTGAGAAGCTATTCCTTGGCAAGCAGGTGCAAGCTGGTACCTGCTCGCCAAGGGATAACTCATCAACCAGCTGCTACAAGCTTGTACCAGCTTGCCAAGGAGTTATTTCTTGGCAAGCCGGTACAGGCTTCGACCTGCTTGGAAAGGAATAACTTGTTGCCGTGCGGGTACAAGCTTGTACCAGCCCAACAAGGAGCTATTCCTTGGCAAGAAGGTGCAGGCCGGTACCTGCTTGCCGAGGAATAACGCCTTGGAGAGCTGGTACAAGCTTGTACCAGATTGCCGGCGGCAGCGACGTCACCCCCCGTAAAACCGCGTGTAGGCGCGGTTTTGCCGGGTTTTTTATCAACACCCAAAAAGAATAACAAAATTGAAACAAAAGAATGAAAAACAAACAACAAAAACAAGCAAAAAAACAACAAAGAACTACAAGAAAAAAAAGCTCAGAAAACAACTAATAATTCTTATATTTATGTGGGGGAGCTACAGGCCACAGACTTGAAAGTGTCAGTCTAGCATATTTTTTGGTCCACCCCCAAGCGGTTCTGAAACGTGGTCAGAGTTCTAGTGTGGGGATTGACCTATTGACTCCTATTGACTCCCATGTGCTGTGTTGATTTTGGTGCGGCAACTCCCACAGGGGTTGCAGTGCAAATCAACTTTCATTTCTTTTGCAATTTGCCTGCCGACTCCCAATTCTCAAGCGGAATTGGGAGATTAACTCTCAAATGGTCCCTGGTTGGTTGACATAAGGTAAGCACAACATCCACAACTTTTGGGAGTTGATTCTCCAAAAAACGTGAGTCTTTTAACCAAGACCCTAAGAATTTAGGTCCTTTTAAACCCCCATGGGAAGTCATCCATCCCAAGTTTAACTCCAAGACTCAGAATGACGTTCAAATCTTGGACTCATTTTGTGCATGGTTATGCTAAGCATGGAGAAGGGTTTTTATATGTATCTCCTTTTTTATATAAAATATTAGATTATGGAAATAATGGTTTCTGTTCATCTGGAAGTATTTAAAAAAAATCAAGAGACAGCTTGAAAAAGTGTGATTTGTTGGTGCCATTCGCAAAAAGGGGATGATTTATTTTGATTTTCTCAACTTTGTATGATAATGTAGCACAGAAAAAAATGGGGGCATTAATTACTATTTGTAATTCTGTCCTTTGGCTTCAAGATAATAGCCCTGCTGAAATGGAGATTTTCATGCCCAACATAACACCAATATTCATGGAGGCCAGGAAATCAAGAGGATGCGCAATTTAATCAGGGGACCATACTCCCCCCCACCAAAAAAATAACTGATCTCTTACTCAAGTATTCCCCATTTCTAAATCCAAATGAGCTTTCATGTAGTATCATCCAGATCAATACAAACAAGCCATTAATTAAATCATGAACTGAATCATACCACAACCAATCAATGATCACATGATTGCAAGTGATATATCAAACCAAAAGGCACCTTTGTACCATGAGATGTCACTTGCAACCATGTGATCCTTGATTGGTTGTGGTATCATCCCAAGAAATATTACAAGGGCAAGGAAAAGACCCCAGAAATTGGCCAAAAACTCTTTCCAATTAGCCCCCACATAGGAGACTCTAATATGTTACCACTTTCAAGTCTGGCAATACTTTGGACTTCTCCTTAAAATAAGCAAGGCTAAAGAAATTGTGACAATTCCTACAACATCTAGGATTATAGGCTCATTGTATGCCCCACATCATTATTTGTCAGGTGGTTGAACCCTCAAGCTACACACACCTACTAAATAGTACATGGGGTTGGGTATCATGGGGAATTTTCTCACCAACTCCCAACTTCCCCATGAAGACAGCAGGAAGGCCACATCAAAGCTGCTTGGTGTTTAACTCTGCAAGATGTTATTGACTGAGGTACTTCTTTGGGAAGACTAGTTGAGTGAATCATATTCCTTTGGACTAATGGATATCAAACAATAATTGATGCTGCAAGTTGCTGGCCATGATGATAAGAACATTGTAAATTGTAAGAATGTATAATCCAAGCAAGCTCAACTGAGCCTCTCCAAGGAGGTGCAAAGTCTCTCCAAAGGAGAGGCTTGCTCCTCAACTCATGTAGGTGGCTTGAGAACATTCACTCTCACAGCCCTCTTTTGCTTCTTCCAATATTAGTTGTCTATTCCATAAAATTTAAAAAGAAAAAGATTGTGGCTTGTATCCTGCTATGTTGGCTATCTTGTAATAAAATAACAGTCC
Organism: Puccinia coronata f. sp. avenae; assembly: GCA_002873125.1. Classification (NCBI taxonomy): domain Eukaryota; kingdom Fungi; phylum Basidiomycota; class Pucciniomycetes; order Pucciniales; family Pucciniaceae; genus Puccinia; species Puccinia coronata. The sequence continues at coordinate 66,753 of PGCI01000031.1, forward strand.
AAGCATTTTTTGTACTCTCTTCATCATTATTTTTTGTTGAGTTATGCTTTTTGAAGTCCAAAATGGCAAAAAGGAGTTTTTTTTCAAATGCCCTTCAGATTGTTGGATTACACCCACTTTGTGGATTTGAACATTTTTTGTTTCATTTTCTGGCTTGTCTGACAAATGCAGTCAGGCCCATGATGTATAACTGACATTTTTCCGGCAGGGTCTGAAAGTTATTTCTGGGATTACCAAATGCAAATCCAGGCAGTTGATCCCGGCAGCACAGACACTGGGAGAACCATCTGGTAAATATGGGCCAATGATGTTTTGAAAACATATAAGGTTGGATGATTCATTGCCTAAAGAGAACTGACACACTGAAATTGCAGCACATTAGGAAAGAAGGAGAGCTGGAAGACCAGATGGAACAACCAACAGTTTGATGCTACAAGACATATGACAATGATGCTAGGAAGGGAGAATAAGCTATAACACAGAAAGAGGAAGAATGAAAGAAACACATCAGTTAAGCTCAATGAAGAGAAAGAAGGAGTGGATCAAATCTCACCAGGCAGAGGATTGACTTAAGTGATTGAAAATTGAGGATTGAGAGAAGATGAGAGAAAAGACGATGAAAATAAAGAAGTGAATAGGAGAGAAAATGGGAAAGGTGGGTTTGAGTTGGAAATTGTGAGTTCTTGAGTGTTGAAGTTGAGGGATTTGCTGGAGTCGAGAGGTTGCAAGATGAGGAAAGAAGGAACAAGGGTGAAGAGCCAATTGAGCTCGTCTCAGATGGAGGTTGAAGAGGAAGACAAGTCGAGTGAGTGTCACGCGAATGATATGGGAACGTTAATCGGGAGTGAGCGAGAGCCAGCTTGAGATGGGGAGTAAGATTCAATTCAAAAACTGTAAAGAGCACTCCATGACAGCTCTATGGCGTGTCCGGCAATGGCGATCGGCTCACGGTCAGCTACCCGGTCTTGGTCCCTCAACTCGGTGTTGGATTGCTAAGCACTCACCTATGGCGTGTCCGGCAATGGCGATCGGCTCACGGTCAGCTACCCGGTCTCGGTCCCTCAACTCGGTAAAGAAGAGAAGAGGGCCGGCCGGGCGCGGACAGCCATAGACTAAGTACAACAGAGATGCGGCGCAGCGCAGACAAACTATGAAACCTAACCACGCTCTATCACCACCCTAAGTCCCTTGGTTGACCTGTCACCACAGTGTCACAACCTAGTCCTCAACACTCCCTCCCTTGGTTGTGACCTGTGCCCGTTACCCCGATCTGGATGAGTGCCTTCTCGACTAGATTTGGTCCCAGGCGCTTGGTGAAGATATCTGCTGCTTGATTGTGTGTGTCTGTCCATTGGATTTTGATGTTGTATTGTCGGATAAAATCGTTGATGAAGTAAAAGGCGCGGGATAAGTATCTAGTCTTCTTCTTGGACGCTTTGTCTCCGGCAATAAGAATGGCGGCTTTGTTGTCGCAGCAGATTTCTTGAGGCATCACGTGGTCGATGTCGATCAGCAAGTTGTGGAGTTGAGCTAGTTGCTGTGAGCCTTCTGACAGTGCTATGTATTCGGCTGCACAAGTGGAAAGCACGACTACTGTCTGTCGCCGCGCGCCCCAAGCTATGCTATTACCGCAGTGCTTGATGAGATACCCGGAAGTTGACCGCTCGTGCTCCCCACCCCAGTTGGCGTCCGACCAAAGTTGTAACAACCCGTTCCCCCCTTTCATTACCAGTCCTAAATCCTTTGTCCTCTTCAGATAACCTACTAAAATATCCAACGCCTCCCAATGTGCCTCCGACGGATTTGCGCTGTATCACGCAAGAAGGTTGACTGAGTATGATAGATCTGGACGCGTTCCACTGCATAGGTACATGAGTGAACCTAGTGTGGAGCGGTAAGCAGTCGTCTCAACCGCCGCGTCCGTATTTAACTCCAGTGCCCCCTCCGGAAGTGTGCTTCGACGTGGATAAGCCGTTCTGGGGTAGTCCTTGATAATTTGGTCCATCAATAGGGACTGGTTCAGCTGGATGGAATCTGGGGATGTGCTGATGTTAATGCCGACCAGCTTCTCCACTTTAGTCGACCACTTGACCTCCATCTCCGTGGCGATAGCTGCGTGTAAGTCATCCAGTACCTTTGGCGAAGACCCCATGGCGAAACCGTCATCGACGTGCAGCCAAATCACGACAAATTCTTCCCCTCGCTTGCAGTAGTACAAGGAAGGTTCAAGCTCGCTGGCCGTAAACCCAAATGCCATCATCTTCCTGCTGAAAAATTTCCACCAGCAGCATGCTGCCTGTTGTGTACCGTACATTGCCTTCTTCAGCCGCATAATTTTCCCTTTCCACTCTGGAACGATCTTGACAGGGGGTTGGACGTAGACCTCTTCCTCGATGGGGCTATACAGGTAGGCGGAACTGATGTCAAACGAGGCCATTGGGTAGTTCTTTGTCTGCGCAATCGAGAGGAGCATACGGAGCGTGTTCAGCGAGGCGGTGGGTGCATAAGTTTCATTGCAGTCCGTGCCCATGACCTGATTGAAACCCTTTGCCACGTACCTGGCCCGGAACTTATCTATGGAACCGTCTGGCATTCTCTTGATAGTGAATACCCAGCGTGCTCCGAGTGCTTTCAAGCCTTTATACGGACGAACCGGCTCCCAGACACCGAGTGACTCAAACTTCTTGAGCTCGTACTCCGCAGCCTTGCGCCAACTCGATGAGTCTGCGCCTGAGAGTGCCGACTTGATTGTGTTCGGAAGCATGTGTTCCTGGTTCACTGGTAGGTCCGCAATGGCTTTCAGCTCGGTTTCCGCAATCTCTTTTGTCGGCTCGCCACCTAACACCAGCTTGATCTGGCAAACGAGTGCGTCAAGCTCTGATCTGTCTGGTTGTTTCTCTAGTGCCCCTTCAACCTCTGCTCGCTCCAAGGGTTCTTTGACGGATAGTGATTGATATTCCGGGAATACTGCGGATGTTGACTGAATCATGCGTTTGTATTTTGGCGAGTAGAACATCCAGCCTGATCCTGCCTTGGGAAAGCCAAGCAAGAAACACTCGTTCCCACGCTCGTCGAGTTTGTCTCGGTAGTCCTTGGGCACGTGGACAATCGCTCGAGCCCCAAAAGGGTAGAGCTCGTTTGGAGAGGGCTTGATGCCGAATAGGCACTCAAGCGGTGAGGTGCTCACCCGTGAGTTTGGGATACGGTTGTGAATGTACGCCGCGGTCATGTACGCGTAGCTCTAATATATCTTTGGGAGTTTGCTTTTGTGAAGCATCGTACGTGCCATATCTCCAAACGTGCGGTTCGCGCGCTCTGCCTCGCCGTTCTGTTCAGGGTGGTACGGTGATATTGGGGCCAGGACTGTCCCTACCTCATCCAGGCGCTCATGCAGATTACCGACGTATTCCGCTGCGTTGTCGCAGCGTATGTACGAGGGTGTCTTACCCACGGTGTTCTTCAGGTGCAATACCCAGGCCATGACCTTGTCCGGGACTTTGTGGCGAGTGGCCATAAGTGCGCAGTATGTGTATGTGCTGGCATGGTCTCGGAAAGTGAGGATATATCTGCATCTGTTGATGTCCATGGTGAAGGGTCCGGCCACGTCGGTCATACACAAGTCCATAGGTTTATCCCGAGGTATGTCGGACGTGGCACCGTTCCCTCTGGTGTCGATCGCTTTAGACTTTGCGCATTGTACACAGAAAAACGGCTCGCTTCTCAGTTTGACATCGGGGAGGTACTTGCGGAGGAAGGTTCTAACTACTGGCTCAGATGCATGTCCGAGGTGTGCATGCCATTTGTATAGCTCATTAAGGGGTTTTTGGGAGATTCTTTTTAACATTGCCTGATCATCTATAATAGCTATAATCCAACAATGGTTTAGGAAAGTAAGGTCAAAAGAATTGCCGGTTGGGTCGAGTAGTTTAGCATCCGTCCCCGTATGCGTAAAAGACCATCCGTCCTCAGCCAATCTTCCTGTTGATAAGATGGAGCCCTTAATCTCCTCGCAGAAGTAAACATCATTAATCTTCATGGTCCCTGTCGGCGTAGGTACCGTCAGGCTACCGATGAAGTTGATGGGAGCGACATATTTGGAAATTGCAAGCGAGATGGTTAGGGGATCCTTCAATCTTGAGGTAATGGAGAAGAAGCGAGACTTGCCACTCACGTTGATGGTGGAGCCAGAGTCTAGCAGGATCGTACCGTCGTTCGCATCGGGTATGTCAATCTTCCGGATGCGGCCGTTGGACTGGCTGCCTTGCTGCGTCGGTTGGGCGGGAGTGTTGTAGGCCGGGTTCCGCGGGGCTGGAATAAAGCGAGAACCTTTCTCGTTGTGGTCTGGTGGCGGAGCGTCAACTCGTCCGTGTCGAACGTCTTCCCAGTATAAGTTGCAGTCGGAGTACCAATGGCCAAGCTTGCCGCAGTACTTGCACAACCAACCGTACCGCTCGTTGAGTAAGACGGTCTGGCCCTTCCCACGGTAGAATGTAGCTTTTTCTACTGAGAACTTGCTGGGGTCGGTCTGTTGCCTGCCAGGGTTTTCAGGTTGACGACGATGCGGCGGCTCGTAGCGTTCATTGCCTCGTCTAGCATTGATCGCGTTGATCGACATTTCAACGTCGGAAGGAATCGATCCGGGGCTAAGGGTAGCTCCTTTCGAGACCTTGCTAAGTGCGGACTGGATGAGAGTCGTTACTTCCCCAAATGTCGGGATGGTTGCCATGTTGTCGAGTGGCTGGCTGATGGAATACTCGAAGTTCTTCGAATCAGTTCCGGGGGGTGCTTTTGCAAGGGCTTGAAGAATTAACCCTCCCAGTTCGTTGACGTTAATCTTGGCGCGTTCGATGTCGGACATGATGGCGCAGAAGCGTGCAAGCCATGATTTGCTTGGGGGGGACTTCTCGGAGGCAAATTTGAGAATCTTCTCGGTCAGGATGACCTTGTGGCGACGTCCCGACCTCTTGCACTTGGATTGCAAGAGTTCGAAGAGTTGCTTTGACAAGGTTATTTCCACTGATTCTACTATCGACAGCAGGGCGTTGTTGAGAGTGCTGCGCATCAGCATTGCCACGGCCTTGTTCTGGAGAGAATCGAGCGTGTGGAACTGATTGTGCTCGTCGTTCACAAAGGAACTATCGCGGATAAAGGCGTGTTGCAGAGTCCGATCGATAGCGTTTTCCCATTCGGAATAGTTGGAGCCGTTGAATGAGAGCTGGGGTTTACGGGGGTTAACTTCTTTGAAGAATTTAACCGGTGACTTCACAAATTGTTCCATCACTTTATCCGCTAGGTGGTTGGTGGAGATGGTGCGTTCGGCGTTGTTGGCATTGGCTAGTGCTTGAGCCCTAGCGGCGGCGCTGAGATTAGCGATCATATTGTTCTGCTGTCTCATGACAGTCTGCAAGTCATTGAGTTGAGCTTGCAGCTGCGAGATCGCTTGTTGGTTATCAGCCATATCGCTCGGGATGTGATTCCTTTCTTGCGAGTTAGATTCGTTGGAATCGTCGGATCGTTTGTTCCTGGTGAATGCACCAAAATCCATCCACTGACTCGAGGAGAGCTCCGGACGCGGGTACGCTGGAAAATGCGGTAGATTAGGCTTTTAACCTGTAAAGAGCACTCCGTGACAGCTCTATGGCGTGTCCGGCAATGGCGATCGGCTCACGGTCAGCTACCCGGTCTCGGTCCCTCAACTCGGTGTTGGATTGCTAAGCACTCACCTATGGCGTGTCCGGCAATGGCGATCGGCTCACGGTCAGCTACCCGGTCTCGGTCCCTCAACTCGGTGAAGAAGAGAAGAGGGCCGGCCGGGCGCGGACAGCCATAGACTAAGTACAACAGAGATGCGGCGCAGCGCAGACAAACTATGAAACCTAACCGCGCTCTATCACCACCCTAAGTCCCTTGGTTGACCTGTCACCACAGTGTCACAACCTAGTCCTCAACAAAAACGAAGTGCAAGATTCCAGGATTCCAGATAGAGTACAGGAGGATTACTGCGAGAAAGTGAGTTGAGGCAAGATGAATGGAGTCACGAGCATCTTCCAGAAGCCAAGTTGAGATACTTGAACCAGGATTCTCGGCTGTTCCGAGGCCATCTGTTGTCTCCAGAAGGAGGCCATTGGTGTACCGAAAAGAACCAGCCAGAGGTAGGTCCATAGACGACCCAGAGGTCCGGTAACAGGCCGTCCCGTGAGGAGCTTGAACGCGTTCTCAAGACATACCCCCAAGCCTTGGCTCATGAAGAAGGCCGAGGTCCTTAAACGCCAATCGAATGGTCCTACTGCCCAAATCCCTGTTATAAGATCGCATACTTTAACTTCAGTTAATTTTTTTTTTCTTTGTTTGCTAAGAAGAGGAAAAAGAGAACTTGTACTGACCGACTTCATGTATCAATGCTGAGATGGCAAACGCCCCGAGGATGCCGCACAGCCGAATGAATTTGGGATGCGCTTTACGAGTGCCACATGCCCAGACGACGAGGGAAGTGACGGGGATGGTACCGGCTTCGATGACAAGATCGCGGATCAGGCCGTGCCAATGTCTGGTCCAAAAATCAGTGATACTGGAAGCAGTAAATGGTATTTTCTGAAAGTAGAATGGACAGGTCTGCTCGAGATCAGCCAGACTAAGCTCCCTGTCATAGGTGAAGTGGGACAAGAGGCGATTGGCCGACTTGAGGCCAAGGAAGAAAATCCTGCTCAAGCACCCCGCCAGGTCGATCGTTGTCCAGATAAGCATACCCCAAATCAGGGTCATGATCCCGGCCTGGTACCGCTCCACGATCGGGTAGCTCTTTAACACAACTTTTTCTTCCACGCTCCTCCAGATACACAACCCTACGACGGCGAGGGAGTTGAGAAACGCTATCCGCAAGATCGTCGACATTAGAAAAAGCACATCCGCGCGGATGGTATGCCGACCTTTTCCGGTTACTAGTCTGCATTTTCTGGACGGATTCGAGGTGCCACTGATACGAGCATCCCAATGTTGACTGTCAGATTTGTTCCCCAAGAATGGGCTCAACTTATGTGACAAGGAACTTACTTCACGAGGAATGAGACTATGTTGACTAGGTTTAGTAAAACGGACTGGGGACGGTGATCCTGCGAAGGGGGTACTTTCTTGGAGCTCGGTTGGTTGAAGGCGAAGAGAAAAGATTTGAGGAACTGCGCTCCGAACACACATCCAAGGATGACCTTGTGTGCCGGCGAGATGCCGGGACACTGTTTGAGTAGGAGAAAGTTGGAAAACAACAGACTCAGGCTGATCGGCAGTAAGCCGATACGTGTCCACCGAATCATCGGGTTAGCGGCGTATTCCGCCGGCGATGTCCAGACGAGGTGGAGCAGACTGGCTTGCACTGCCAGCGGGAGCAGATGGGAACTCATCCTTGGGCAATCCAACACTAAATATCGTCTCCTTGCTCAAAGGGAATCGGAAGCGGAAGAGGAAGAATAGTGGGTGGAATGGTATAAGTGCGACTGGAATCTGGATGGCGCAAGGTTGTGCTCTCTCAGCTCGAGAACCCATTGCCAACAACAAGACTGCACCTGACTGCACAGTTGACAAGCGCATACATAGATACGTATTAGCACGTCTTAACACGTCTCGTTGCTCTTACTGCCGCTGACATCGCTCAACTCTGCTCAACTAATACATGTTCCGAATCGGGATATGATGTCTTGCATTTTTCCACGGGCAAGCTCGGAAATATGTATGTATGTAAATACATTGTTCCAGCTTCCTACGGGTTCAATATCTGGAAAGACTTCAGAAGACTTCTGCCCAAGTGGAAAATATTTAGAGCATGCAGACCCGAGTCGGTAAACCAGGTTAAGCTTGCTCGGTACATCTTCTTTCTTGCCCAGCTCCAAGACCGACCGGAAAAGGCGTTGGGCGCATGGGCTACCAAGTTGTACGGGATTAAAGTGTGATCTCTGCGACCGATTTCGGAAATCTCAATGCGAGGAATGAGACACATAGACGGGCAGATTTCTGGAGAAGAAGCGGGATGTAGGAGCGAGGCGGCGCTCTTTATGTCGTTCTGGCCTTTTCGTGATTGGAAGTTCAAGAGCAAGCTTCTGCTGCTTCCTTGCAACTGGGCAAGATGTTGGTCTATCAACAACCCAATTCAACACATATCTCTAACTTAACACAAGTCCCTCCGATCGGAGGGCCTGGTAGCCTGGGCGGGCGCGACCTCCGAAGGTGGTCCGAAGGAGGGACTTGAATGTAATGTCAACATTTTGGCGTGAGCACCTCATGGGGAGTTTTGGTGGTGAGTTTGTGCCAATTGATTTTAGACCCACTTCCACCCATGCTGATTACGTGCCTTTTGGACCAACAGACTCGCCATGACCAGGCGCATCTTCTGGCATTTCCCCCGCTTGCAGAACTCTTATGGTTCTTGATGCCAGTCCCATCAAAAATTTCATCATTGAACCTTTCAAACCTGTACAAGACACATAAATATGCTATTGGACACATATTTATTGGGAATTGAATCGCCAACCCCTATTGTTTGAAGGAACGACCCCCAATTGGGGCGTCGTGACAACCGGCATTGGACGTCCCAGGCTGGTCCAGAAGTGGTATTTCTGGTCCTGGACATAACAGGGAGTCGCAGATACAATTTAGCTCCTTGGACTAGGGGTCGTCCGTTTAATTTTTACTGAGCCCGGGTTTTCAAAAATTCCCTGGTTTCCCCGGGGGTCGCGGCTTCATTTTGAGCATTTCTTGTTGCGCCACGACCTCCTAGCCAAAAAACCTTCACAGAAGCCTTGCTAACTTTGATAGAACACCCCAATCACCAAGAAAGACCCCTCAAAACCCCATAGCCCCCTACCAAACGCATCAACCCCCCCCATAAAGCAACCCCAGACTCCCTCCAAACCCCCAAAATTGAACTCAATCAAACCTAAACCCCTTAAAAACCTTTAAAAACTCCATTCTTCTATCACAATGAACTCCAAAGCCAACTCCCCAACCATTGACCCTGCCTTCCTTTCTTTTGATGTTAATCACAAAAAAAACTTGAAAAAAAATTAATGAAACCCTCCAACAAAACTGTAGTAGCCCCAAAAACCATGAAGACAGCCCCCCCCTCCCTTGTAGAAGAAAAAGAAGCCCCTGAAGAAGAAAAAAATGAAAGAGGAAGAGGAAGATGATCAAGAAGAGGGAAATGGTACTTATTGTATTTCTCAAAAAGCTTGGACACTTTTCTGGGAAATGATTTTTGCTCCAGCTTTTACTAGTCATAGTTATGGGCTATTGGGTAACCTAGTGGATTGACAGGCCAAGATTTCAATGGTTGTAACCATTTTCCGGTCCTCAAAGTATGAAACTGGGCTTTGAGAGGAAAAAAAACAAGTCCATGGATGTCCAACATATTTGAGAAACACAATATATGTTTCCAAGGGGATGTGTCAGATTCAAAGCTGCAAATCTGCCACAGAATTTCATTTTAAATTCATACTGTGTAATGGAAGTGATATAAAACATAAATCAATTATGGGCTATGGAAAAAAATTGAAAAAGAGGAAAAATAAGATGGTTACCTTTTTAGTTCATTTTTTCAACTATGGGTCCTGTCACATGGAAGAGTAACAACCAGGACCTTGTCAAAATACTTCTTTTTTCATTTTAGCATGCTGCATGGTGAATTTATTTGAATTATGATGTTACAGATGTTTTTAATGCTCTTTTTGCCTTTTTTATCATATAATTTATGTGGTGTAGTGATGTGTATAAGTGGTTGAGTGATGGTTTAAACAATAAATCCCTGGCGGTGGCATTTTAGCCAAATTAAATCAATGACCCCCTGCGCACGGGTCAAAATTGTATCAGCAACCCCCATTTGGGGGGTCAAACCAATTTACCACATTTGGACCAGCTTCAGACGTCAAAAGTTGGTTGTCACGACATTCCAAAATAATTTGGGGTTGTTCCTTCAAATAACACCATGAAAAAACAATTGTCACTTGATATCAAGTGACATCTGGCCAACTCCAGCCAGCTATCCACAATCTATCCAGACCTTTTCTTTTCCTAAAACTATGTAGAATGAATTTTGCTCAGTATCAATGAGAACTGAGCTATTTCATGGGTATCCCTGAGCTTTTGTACAATGGGAGCTGAGAAATGCCACAGTAAATGCTGAGCTCCTGGCCACCCTGAGCCCTGAGTTGCAACAAAGTTGACTATGAGCTGAACTGCTGAGCAGGCTGAGATTTACTGCAGTAAGCACTGAGCTGATGCTCATTTTTTGCTGAATTTTTTCAAAATTAAAATCAAGAAAACCAAAATTAAATTAAGAGTAGGAATGGAGTAGCTTTGAAGCTGCAACCAAAGTTGAGTAATGTCACTTGATATCAAGTGACAATTGTTTTTTCATGGTGTAACAGGGGTTGGCAATTCAATTCCCTATGTATTCTTTGTACTGATTTCAGTTGAATACATCAAGCAGGAAATACCACGCGTACAGTGCACCCTTATTGAAAAACCTACGGTTGGCAGCCCATATTATGCACTTTGAAAAACACTTTTAGGACTGAGCCCTTGCTATCATGCCTTCACATATTTGATTGATAAGGTCTCTAAAAAATGACAGACACCATGATGATGCCAGGATGCCAAGCTATCACCTCCCCTCATGAATTGCATGTGCAGCATGAGTTTCCGTGCTATTATATGGCAAACCTAAGTTGATGCTTACAAGCCACCAAATCTGGAATCCCTCACGCAGGAATTTCAAGATAACTCATAAGCCTCTCCTACAGAGAGCCCTCCAGGTGGGTCCCCCAGACCCTCCATTTGAGAGGCTTTGTTAAGCTAGACATATCTTCATTCTCAGCATACCAATTATTGTATTCTCCCTACGTATTCACTAATATTGAAAGCAGATAGTCCACTTCTGTGCCATGCATGATGCATCAAGTCTGCATAACAACCTGCCTCCATGTAATGAATGAATTTAAACTGGCAATTGGATAAGAGTTTGAAATGAAGATACGTTGAATGGTCAGACAATTGTGATTGGGAATTGGAATCAAGAGAATTTAATGATTGTACCTGTTGAATTCATTTACAATTGTTCTTCTATCATCAGTTATATCTAGTTGTCTTCTTGATTGTTGTTCCCCCTTTCTCATTGCGTTATTCTTGCTCTTATTCTCTTCATCTTAAAAAAGATTCTATTTTCCAAATCAAACATCATATTCCATTCAAATCTTATCCCTTTAAGGTTTCATCTTTGCTCAAAGAAGAGCCACCGCTTACTTGTTCATAATATAGACTTCATAGTTATTTAAGAAAAGGAGGTATTAGGTGGGGTCTCACAATTATAGCACAATCTTTTTCTTTCTTTCAAAAAGAGGACAAATTTTTTGACACATTGTTGTTCATCTTCATTATCAAAACTACGGCATCATTTCTGATATATTATCACTCTTCTTTGGTGTTTCTTCCTCCTTTTTGGTGTTGCTTTTGATTATCCTTGTCATCAATCATCAAAGTTAAATATGCACTCTTCATCTTTTCCTCACTTAATGTCTGAGAAGTCCTCTCCAGATGTTCCGCTCCAAATGTCCCATCCATCTTCTCCTCATCTGACTACCTTCCCGCGTTCTTTGACTGTTTGCCCGTTGATTTCACCCTTCAATAGTCCTACCCCACATATTTTCTTTGTCTCCAACACCAATTGTGATCTTCCTCACATTTTGCCAATGCACCAAGTGTGAGCCTGGGCCTCTACAGTGGCAGCAGGGCACAAGGATAAGAGAGGCAACTCAATATATTTCAAGGGAATGAATGACTATGACAGGATATGATGAGGACTTAAAGAGAGTATAATCAAGCTTTGAAGCTGATAATGAAAATCATACTGATGATCAAGGTTTGACACCTTGCTTCTCTAACCCAGAAGGGGAGGAATGAAGCTCAATCCTAGAAAGGAGAGTCAGTAGCGGAGTGATCTCTACGCCTCCTCTGTTAAGTAACAAGAGGGTGAAGCAGCTCTTCAGCTGTCCTGTTTTTTAGGCTAAAGGAAACTAGCCAAGGCTCTTTAAGGGAAAATCTATGTGGGTTTAATAGCTGAAAAGCCCACAGAAAAGCAATAAGAATGATGTGATAACTTCTGATGAGAAGTGCCTCTGAGTGATGAGTGATAAAGAGAAAGAGGTGTGTGATCAACTGATCAGAAGACTAGATAGGAGAAGAATGATGAGGATAGTGAAGACTGGTCAACAACAGGTGACCCCAAATGACCACTGAGTAGTGAGGAAATGGGAGGACCTTGAAGTGTTGAGTAGTAATGACTAATCCTGATGGATTCTTCTGATGTAGTGGTTCTGGTTGGATGATCTGAGGTTGTTCATCCTTCAGCCATGTGGAAGATGAACTCAGAAGATCAAATTGAATATATGCAATGTGCAAAACCATGTGCAAAACCTTGAAGATTAAATGGAATATATTCACAAAGGAAATAACTTAGAAGTGATTTAATCTTAAATCATTATTCCTCATTTCTGCGGAATAACACAACACAACTATGGCACATGCAATATATGAAATTGAAGCTAGGACTGCAGAGAATCTGAGTAAGGCACTGTTGAAGCCTTTTGGGCAACAGTGTTGTCTCTAAGGCTGACATTCCCTACCACTGAAGAGGTTCCGTCTTCTTGATCAAAAGAAGAAGGGACCTAGTTTAGGTGGCGCAAGAGCATTCTTTTTTTGTTCCAAATGATTAAAAAATGCCTGTTGAATGAAAGAAATATGGGCATAAAATGACTGCAGAAATGCCATAGTGAAGAGTGACTTTCATGGTGGGAAGATCAATATTTAATAGTGTGATGTATGAAGACCAATTCTGAACTGGGCAACTTAGAAGACAGGTAAAACTGTAAATGCTGTACCAGTTGATCCGGATTCCCACACACTGTGGTGATTTTGGCCAGATGGACAGACATCTTTAGCAAGAGATCTCTGAGCAATGCCAGAGAGAAAATTCACAGAACTGTCCCAAGATTATACTCAAATGGAAATTGGAGTCTATTGAGCTAGCTTGGGCAGTCTTTGCACTTCTCTTTTGTGCACATCTTTACAACTAAGACAAAATAGTTGAATCAGTTGTCCACATATGAGAACTTAAACAGCTGGTCAACCATTTTTTTACTATTACTTGTCTCCGATTCAATATATCATTGATGAGCAATATAGGCATAGCTTGCAGCAATGGCATATCAAAGACTAGTACTTAGTCTTGCTAGTTGATGTTGGAATAGTTGTAGATGGGCATCTAGCATGATCAATCTGCCTGATATGGGAGGTTGCTACAAACACCTGTAATTAATCAATTGCTGGAGGGCTGATTGGCATGGTTGATTCTGATAAGTCCGAATTTGCTCATTCAATTATTGCGCTAAGCATTCAGTCCAAAACCATGGGCAATAGAAGTGTACCAACTTGAAGTTGGAAAAACACTGATTGTGGTGTTTGAAGCTCAAAGTTGTTCAATCTATCAGATATCATTATTATTGATCCTTTGGCATGGTATTCAAAGTAGTCATCCTGAACAGTCATATGACTATAATAAGTATCTAGGAACGATGCTAAACATCTAGCAAGGAGCGGAAACAGATGTCGGTCATAATTAGAGAAATATGATTTGGTTGCAACTTGGCAGTGAATCGGGGGCTGAAAACCCTGCAGGAGTCTTGTACGTGGTTGCGCTGGCAGCTGCTGAGCAGCTTGGGGGTTGGGACGTCCAATCATTAGCTAGTGTAGCATTTGAGCCCAAAAATCTGATTGTGTTGTCATATCCACCGGTGACCAAGATAACCTCAAGAGGGTTAATCTGAGGAGAAGCTACGGTCCTTTTGCGCGGATGGCTGTCATGCATGGTTCCGGTGAAGCTGCTACGGCAGAGGTAATAGGGCGTTTGGCATTGATGACCGATCAACCCTGGAATGAAGGGGTGGCAAGGGCGGTGACATAAGATGCTCGGCATCACTGGCTCGCTATAGATCTGCTTTGGTCGGTCACTCATGTAGTCAAGCTCTACTACAACTCCTTGGTGATTGTTGGATCCATTTTATCAATCTCCTTGAAACTCATCAAGGGTGGGCATCTTCTCTCTAGCTCGGCAACAGCACTAGAGGACGGCAGGGCTGAGTGCTAACTCAGCTTGGTTTCTTTTGGGAACCCATCTGATGCTGGTATAGAGCAGTGCTTTGTGGCCCGCGAAGTTCAATTGGCCAAAGGCTCTAGTGTTCACTGGCTGAGGTGGCGGCGACTGCTTTGTCCAATCCAGCTTTGAACTAAGTACGTGATAGCTTGACTTGCAGCTGGCCTCTGGTGGAGGCTTGTTGCTTCTCTTCATTGGCTGAACCGCTAGTTTGGGTGAGGCTAGGACACCTAGGCAAGTCACAAGAGCTTTGTGCCTCTCGATCAGCAGATATATGGCAAGAAGGTCTTGTTGTATTCCGGTGAGGCAGCGGTAGCGGCAGCTTTGGTGGTGTCCAAATAGCATATGGTGTTGAAGGCTGGGCTTGGTGCACAGATTGATGGTAGCATTCTTTGTAAGACTAGAGCTGGGACACCCACCTGCGACTCTAGACTTCCATAAATTTAAGGCAAAGGGATGATAGCTGCAGCTCTTGTACACACCCCTGGTCTTAAAAAAGCTTTAACAACCAAGGCTAGATTTAGGACTATCTAGAAGCTCAGCTATGATCATCGACTTGATCAGCGGTTGGTTTTATGTCTGCATTCAAGCCAAATATCAGATTGTGTAGAATTTTTAGTCTCTCATTCAAAAGATGGAGGACAGTATCATATTGCTGAAGTGGAGGAACAAGTGCATGCACATATTGCATGGCTTCTTCAACAAGAGAAGGAAGATCTCGTAAAGTAAAATGTGACTGATAGAGTAACAAATATCAGGGCTGAGTTGAACTATACAAGTCTCAAGTGGTGCAAAGTAGTACAAGGGGCTCTTGAAGGATGTGAAGGCATTGGCGGCGGCCGTAGTAGTAGTAGCGCAAGTGGCAATGCTGGTCCTCCTTGGACAGCTTTTGGTTTGCTCCCAAAGTAGCTGGTGTCTCACTTGACCTGCAGAGGGGGATCCCCTTGGTTTTGGTAGATCATTGCTATCTCTCTATTCAGGACTATAGGCAAGGGTTGTGGTTGGGACCCAATAGAATTCTCAAGCTTTTGCAATTCCTCTTCTGCTCCTTAGTTGAGAAGGTGAGCGCGCCCGCGCAGAAGCGGTCGGAATGCCGTTGCTGGCAAGCTGATCAAACTGAAGGCTTTGGGTTTGTTGCGTCATCTTTCCGCCAAAAAATGCTTCCTGCAAGCTTGATTGACTCTCACCAATTTCAACAGGCTTTCAGGTCGGTTCAACATGGTTAATTTGCGTCGTGAGGTGAGCTGCTGATCGGAAAGATGAGAGGAGACGGCATCACAAGATAGTGGAAAAACAGTCTGAGCAGATCCTTTGCGAGACATGGATAAAATGACCAGAGGGTCCGAATCCTGATTTAAAGATTGTTTGCTGTAGTCTTCCAACTGGTTGCTACTGAAGAAGCAATGAAAGGTGTACTTTAGTGGAAGGTGATCATCCTCCGCCCATGGTCGCGTGTAGATGAAACCAGGTGCACTATCAAAATTCACGTAAATATCGAGATTGGCCAAGGATTTCAATCTACCCATATGGGTGCTTGCAAGGGAGAAGCTGCCAGTGTTGTCAATAAACATTTGCAACTCTTCTGTTTCTTCGTCCGGCTGATGCAACTAATAGCTTTCAGTGCAGACACAAGCTGCTGCTCTGACCTGTTAAGACCGGCGTAATAACAGCAGTTGACTAAATGATTGCCTAGCTTGAATTGTTTTGGTGGGCTCAGGGACTAGAGATGGTGTCAGCGATGATGACAAAGCCCGGCTACGACGATTTCTGTTCATCGGGGATGATATTACAAATCTGGGAGGAGCTGACATCAATTTGGGAGAAGCTGACTTTGATTCAAGAAGCGAGTCATAGACGCCATTGGCATTTGCGTATGAGATGGGACGGTTTGGAGAATCTCCTGAAGGTGTGATTTTTTCATTTTCTTGTTTAGGCCAATGAATTTTTTGCACTAGGAGTATAAGCTGGCAGGTGTGCGCTGTTTGTACAGGTTCCTGCTGGAGTGTAGTCGTAAGTTGGACAGAATGATGTGGCTGCAGAGGCAGTGGCACAGAGACAAGTGGTATTGATGGCTGGTTCACCCTGGAATAGCAAGGCTGCGGCTGCAGCAGCGGGGGCAAGAAGGTGCTCGGCATTACTGATCCGTCTAGAATCTGATTTGGTTGGTGCAAGTCTGTATGACTGATCAAATTGCACTGCAGGCCAGGTTGGTTTGTTACTACGTGATGTCTGTTGATTGTGGTTGTTCATGTGGTACTGACGGCAGAGGTGCAGGAGGGTCGTGGGGAGCTATACGATCCTGGTATACCAAGTGGTCTCTCTCCGTAATGGTAACTGCTAGCCGGGGATTAGCTTGGTTTATGCTGGGCTGGTACAGAGCAATGATCTGTTGCTTGCAAGATGATCCAGAAAGAGGCTGTAGCTCAACAAACAGTCGCAGGTACCCTTTGGGGTTCTGGTGCTCTTTTACAGGTTTGAATTGCTTTAGCTCTTCACGCAATAGTCCCTCATGGCAAAGGAGGGCCAGTAGACCATTTTGTCTATGAGAAAAAAAATTGGTTGGTACGGATGTGATTCGCAAGCGGTGGAGAAACTGAAGTTACTATCAGGGTCCACTTGTTGATCTCGCGGCTACAACGAGTCAGAGGGGGAGGGTGGATATAGTGTTGATTATGTGTTTCATCATTCTGTCGGGAAGTGACCCAGATGGTTTAAGATGACCATAAACTAGGAAGTTGATGTTCTTCACGTCCAATGATTGGATTGAAGGTGTGACAATGGTTTGAGATTACCATAAACTAGGGAGGTGGGAGGTGATACGGGTATGCCAAGTCAAGAAGAAGCTGCGATGACAAATGGTAGCGGTTGTGGTGGACCGGTGGATATTGGAGTCCACAAGTCCTAGTTGATGAGATTACCGGCATGGGGCTGCTTGATTGGTTGGTTCGCAATCAGATCGGGATCTGAATCAGCGGCGTGGTCTTCAGAGAGCCTGGACGTGGGGGGATGGAAGAGCGGTTCTACGTTCTCCACTTCAACGGGATAAATGCCTCTTTCCAAAGTGAGCGGAAGATGCGCGATCACGGCAACGGGGATGGAAAGTAGATCAAAGGTTAATCAGCTTCGCCGTGCTTATGAGCAGGAAGGAGATGTATGGGAAAGAAACCTTGTGTTGAAGGATTTACTTTGTTTGGCAGTTTTTTTTTTCAGGTATGGTTTGGCCTTGGTGATCCTATGCAGGAGGCAGGAAGGATGATGAAGATGAAAAACTATTATCTCAATCCTGCGGGGAGGAGAGGTCTTGAGTTTAAAAATTCCCAATGAGGCCCCCAATTGTGAGCCTGGGCCTCTACAGTGGCAGCAGGGCACAAGGATAAGGGGGGCAACTCAATATATTTCAAGGGAATGAATGACTATGACAGGATATGATGAGGACTTAAAGAGAGTATAATCAAGCTTTGAAGCTGATAATGAAAATCATACTGATGATCAAGGTTTGAAACCTTGCTTCTCTAACCCAGAAGGGGAGGAATGAAGCTCAATCCTAGAAAGGAGAGTCAGTAGCGGAGTGATCTCTACGCCTCCTCTGTTAAGTAACAAGAGGGTGAAGCAGCTCTTCAGCTGTCCTATTTTTTAGGCTAAAGGAAACTAGCCAAGGCTCTTTAAGGGAAAACCTATGTGGGTTTAATAGCTGAAAAGCCCACAGAAAAGCAATAAGAATGATGTGATAACTTCTGATGAGAAGTGCCTCTGAGTGATGAGTGATAAAGAGAAAGAGGTGTGTGATCAACTGATCAGAAGACTAGATAGGAGAAGAATGATGAGGATAGTGAAGACTGGTCAACAACAGGTGACCCCAAATGACCACTGAGTAGTGAGGAAATGGGAGGACCTTGAAGTGTTGAGTAGTAATGACTAATCCTGATGGATTCTTCTGATGTAGTGGTTCTGGTTGGATGATCTGAGGTTGTTCATCCTTCAGCCATGTGGAAGATGAACTCAGAAGATCAAATTGAATATATGCAATGTGCAAAACCATGTGCAAAACCTTGAAGATTAAATGGAATATATTCACAAAGGAAATAACTTAGAAGTGATTTAATCTTAAATCATTATTCCTCATTTCTGTGGAATAACCCAACACAACTATGGCACATGCAATATATGAAATTGAAGCTAGGACTGCAGAGAATCTGAGTAAGGCACTGTTGAAGCCTTTTGGGCAACAGTGTTGTCTCTAAGGCTGACACCAAGATTTTGAACCCCGTTCCATCCCTTCTCCACTAGTGTTGGACCCTGACAACATCAAGCCAGTTATGTTGTCCAATTGAGAAGATGGTGTTTCTTCTTTGTTTTCCGGTTTACAGATTGACAATATGGATTGTGTCCAAACCACTCTTTCTCATTCTCAATTGATTGCTGTTCTGGAGAAACAAGTCCAACAACAGCAAGTAGTGATTTGCAAGAACAATGACATCATCAAGGATCTTCAACAGTTGTTAGTCTTGGCAACCGATTACACCAAAACCAAGAACCAAACTTCAAAGGATTTGGATCACATTTGTGTGATAATAGATTCTTTGTTTGAGACCCTCATTATGAAGTTATCACATTTGGCAAATTTTCCTGCTGCGGTTCCGGCGGACAAATCATTTCCTGAGCCACCGTTTTATTCTCATCTTTAATTCTCAGGGGATATTTCAGAAACTCATTGTTTCTGTAGCTTGGTTGGAGACACCTTTGCTCGCTTGCCAGGTCACTTCTTGTCAGAAAAGCAACGTATTCTATGGATTTCTGGTTACTTTTGCACTGCTTCCGGCAACATGGGTGAACCATGCCCTTCTTATACGCGGTGACGCGGGTTGTTGATCAAGAAAGCACACAAGCAGAATCTTCCTGTTTGCAAAGCCTTGTCAGCCCCGGATTTCATTATTGACAAACTTCTCACTTTGAAAGGGTTCTTGGATCAGATTGAAGACTTCTTTTCCAACCATCAAGAGGCTGAAGAAGCTTTTAGGTCCCTGTTATCCCTGAGACAGGGTAAAAAGAACATTGTGGAATTCAACATTCAGTTCAATACCTTATTATATATGGTCAAGTTATCCAAGGCTTCCAAATGTGAATTCTATGAGTCAGCAATGAATCCAAAGAATAATTGAGTTGAATATGAATTGAGGTGGTTGGACGGAGCTGACTTACTTAGCTGATAAACAACAGATGGCTGTTAAGTTGGCAGTTGATGTTAACCAAGTTTTGTTATTCAATCAACGTCTTTCTGCTCCTCCTCCTCCTTGCATCAAATATTGAACTCCTCCAGCTCCTCAAACAACCAATAAGAGTGGACCAATGGTAATCAATTACATTCTGTCCAAGGGTTTCAGCTTTCAATCTTGGAAAAAGGAGTGCACCAAACGCAAAATTTAAAAAGATTCAGGAGAACTAAGATTCATTTATTATTAGAGGCGCTGCGGAAATGGTCATGCTATTTACAATGATGTGACTAAAAAGAAGTGAAAGTGATTTTTACCTAAGAGCAGGGTCGTGATGCCACTGGTTAGGATTGATGGCTGTGGGCCAATTGTGTGAGGAGTGAAAATGTGTGAGTGTAAGGAAATAGGGCAAGTACAAAAGTGAGAAGAGAAAATAAGATGAGGCAAGTTGTGTCGCAAAGTAAGGGTGGTGTTGGTGTAATGAAAACCAATGTCAGCTTTTTATTCCCGTCACCTGCGAGTTTAACAGATGGGGATTTACGGCTACAGGGTGTGCCTGATCTCTGTGGGTGCTGAGAAGAATTTATTGAGCTGTTGCGCGCGTTCTGTTGAAACAGACATGTTGCATGAATCAGCTGAGGTTATGAGTGAGTGTTGCGCAAAGCTGCCAGTGATCTGACTTATTTGCTGGTCCTGGGACTGATGCAAGTTGCAAGTGCAGCGGTGGGCGCAGTGATCCTGGCCAATATGGGAGCTCTGAAGGATGCAGACGAATTGATTCTGGTCAGCAACCTGAGGAGAGGATGATGGAGTGAGACTTGTTTAAGTACTTACAAGCAGTTCCTGTGTTTTTGTTTGAGTGATGCTGTTGCAGTGTCTTGGCCGGAGCTTTTGCTGTTTCCAAGCCTTTTGGTTCTTTGCAACTCTTTTGGTCTGCTGAATAAGGATGGAAGGATAGATTAGTCCCAGATTGGGTAGATAGAATCCTGATGTGAGCGGAAGCAGTGTGGACTGCAGCTTATGTGACTTGGCATCATAGCTTGTATATCCATGACACAGCCGTTTGGCTCTGTTTTTCCCATTTGGGATATTCTCACAGGCCGGGATGCTTCTAGCTGCTAGGCTAGAAGCAGAGGATGATGGCTTGGAGATGCCAATGGCGCAAAGTGCGCGTTGGATTACGGATCAACCAGTTGATTTGGTGAGAAAGTTGGCATAATTGTTGGTGGTGTGGATGTTTTCAAGCTTGATGATCCCGTCGGAGATGAGCTTGCAAACAAAGTGGAGCCAAATGTCCATGTGTTTGGTCCAGAAACTGTTGTGCAACATCTTGCTGCGCGCAAGATTGACAGCTCTGCGATTATCCATGCTGATTGGGATCTGGTTGGGGATGTAGCCAATGCCAAGCTCCAAGATGAGAATGGCCATACAGGCTAGCTCCCTGCCAAGGTCTGAGAGTGCCTTGTATTTGGCCTCTGTGAACGAAAGGGACACGGTTGCTTGACAACTGGCCTTCCAAGATAAGACCTGCCCATTGGTCAAGATGGCATATGTCAGCCTTAGAGACAACACTGTTTCCCAAAATTCTTCAAAAGTGCTTTACTCATACTCTATGATATTCTAGCTTCAATTTAATATATTAAATGTGTCATAGTTGTGTTGTGTTATTCTGTAGAAATGAGGAATATTTCCTTAAAGTCCTCATCTTATTCTGTCTTGTCATCCTTTTCCTTGAAATATATTTAGATTTCCCCCATTTTCCTTGTGTCCTGTTGCCACCGTAGAGGCCCAGGCTCACAGCATAACCTGTTGCAGACCGCCATGTATCTGGGCAATTGCCCCAGTCAGCATCAATGTGAGCGCTGAGCCTGAAGCATTTGACTTGCTGAAAGTGAGACCGATGTGCCTTGTGCCTGACAGATACCGGAAATCTTGCTGTGCCTCATGAAAATGGTGGATACCAGGCTTCTCAAGGTGCTGAGAGAGCACACTGACAGCAAAGGAGATTTCAGGACGCATGAGTACGCTCAGATAGTTGAGAGAGCCAATTAGGGCTTGATAATTGACGTCAAGTTTGGATAATTTGACAATTTCTTGAGAGGAGGCAGCACAAAGGTGGATCTTGGGGTTGAGGGGGAAGTAGGCAGGTTGTGCATCCTTCAGACCAAATTCAATGAGTTTTTGTTCAATGTATTGAGTTTGATGGACGTGAAGTTGACCTTCAACTCAATCAATATTCATTCTCAAGAGGAACGCAGCCAGCCCAAGGTACTTAATTTCAAACTCCTTTTTGATTTGAGTCTTGAAAGCAAGGGGGTCTCTGCTAATGATCACTAGATCATTGCGCATGAATCCATGTGGCTGGCAGAGCTTTGCAGTGAAAGACACAGGGATTGGATAGAGTAATGGAGAAACCAACGTTGATGAGGAAAGTCTTAAGGCGCTTGTACCACACTAAGGAGGCTTGCTTCAAGCCGTATATTGCCTTCTTGAGCTCAAAAATTGTTCCCGCAGGGCATTGGTATCCGGTGTGGAACTACTCTTGGTGGAGAATAGAGCTTGAGAGGGATGTGTGCTTGAAGGGCTGCCTCTCGTAATAGCTGGGAGAGTTTGTTGAACAAGAATAGGAGTATGGACTCTTAAAGAATAGTGTGGCTTGGTGAGGATGCTTAGATATGTCTAAGAGGATGTTTTACATGGCTGATCTTTTAGCAGAGCCAGGTACCCAATTGCACCCAGGGAGGCTGATAGTAAGACTTATTTATTAAATATTGTATTTGGCTAATCTTCTAACAGAGCAAGGTAACCAATTATACCAACGGTGAAACCATTACAATACATGTATTTTAACGGCCAATACACAGTATTGTAATTTGGTCCCGATACATGATTTCCCAAACCACGTGTAGCGCATTGCTATTCCAATGCACTACCAATACTTTTTAACGGTTTCTCCAATACTCCAAATCTGAAAACCCTGTAGCGCATTGATAAATTGATACGCTACTGCTACAGTATTGGGTGTATTGGTTTTTTTTACCGGTCAGTCATTTTTTTGTCATTGCGTTAGCCTTTGTGCCAAAATAGCTAATTACATTTTGTTCTAGGGAGTAAGGGAAGGAGCGAGAGGGGAGATTCAGATTAAAAAGAGAAAGAAGAAGAAGAGAGCAACTATTTAGAGTTCAGCAGGGTTTTTGTTACAGTTATTCTTTTAGACAATGTCAGCATATCCTTGGGTGATGATCACCTGAGCTGTTGCAAAATCTCCATCAGCCTGGTATCCTTGCTTCAGCCATTGGTGAGAATTTACACATCTCTCAATGGTTTGGGGGGCTAGGCTACCACAATCGCGTCCACATGCGTCGGCCGCAGCTGAGAAGCAGCACTCAACGCTAGCTGAGGTAGCCAAACAAGCCAAATAGTCCTTTGCCAACAATGATAGTACTGGGAAGTCTTGGGAATGATCCTGGATGAAATTGTAAAAAAAGCAAAGGCAAATTAGAATTGTTGTATTGGTAGGATGAGAATAGGTTAGAAGAGATAAAAAGGCGCACTTTCTGATTGAAGAAGGGATAAAGACATTGGTGAATGAATAGACAAGCACAATCAACAAATGAGAGCACTCACCCAATTGCTCATGTGCTTGCACACGTGGAGCAGCCCTTTTCTTCAAAGTCTTATTTGGCAATACTTGTGAGTTGGGAGGAGGAATTGCAGGAGTTGCTTGGCTAGCCTGTTGTTGATTGTTTGATTGGCGCTGTTAGTGAGCGCTTAATAAGACTTGTGAGTTGGGGGGGGGGGGGGGGGGGGAATGGCAGGACTTGCTTGGCTAGCCTGTTGTTGATTGTTCAATCAACGCTGTTGTTGAAGATTGTGTTAGACAATAATGTCACCTGGCCAGAAATTGGTAAACTGATGGATTTGATCAACTCGTTGAAGAGTTGGTAGGCCACAAGGATCAACGTAGTTATGATTACTGTGATAGTCACCATAGTTATGATTCATCTGAAACGCTGAGTGATTGCTTGAAGATTGGTCAAGAGGGAACGGATTTGGTGCTAATTGGGGATTATTCCAGTGGTTGGTGAGTTCTTGATTTCCCTGATCCGACATGGTGACAAGCAGGTTGCAATGAAGAAACTAAGGAGAGGATTTAGTGGAACACGAGATGGAGGCAAGATGGATGGAAGTGGAAGGCAGTGAGTGATGATGTGGAGTCCGAAAAAATTCAATGCTGCAATTTGATTAAAACTCATGGGGGTAGATTTCTTGCCAGACAGATCATTTTTTGGGGTTTTCTCACTTTTCTTGACCAACACATTACGGAACAAGAGAAAAGAAATATTTTTCCAAATGGAAGAGGGTAAGCCATTTTTATCCTTTCTTTTTTTGTATCCATTTTGTCTTTGTCTGATGTATTCTTACCGCATTGCTTTTTGTATAGGATTTACTACGTGGACGTCTAGTACTGGCAGTTCTTATACTTGCAATCACTGCGGCCCCCAATTGATGCAAGAAAAACAGAAGAAACGTCATCTTAGATCAGCTGCCCACAAATGTAGATTAAGAGAACAGATGAATAATGAGAAAGCACCATTTCCTAGTGGACACAATACTTCCAGATCTGATGCAAAAAAACTTCAAGACCAACCACCATCACCAAATGAGAGGGAAATCCATTGTCCTGATTTCAATCCTGATAGTGCTAGTCCAGTAGATTCTGGGTGCAGGCGTTCATCAAACAACATTGCTCTTGCCATTGACGGAATGATTGGTAATACCTACTTTGAAGAGGAATCCAGAGAAGAAGATAATGCCCTCCCACGTCAGATTGATCGAACCAACTGGATGGAGTACAAGATGGAGCGTATTTGTGGGGAGTTGAGCTTGGATGAGGATGTAGAAGGGAATTTTGATGAGTCAGAAGACAGCAATGAGTGGTTCCTATTCAAAAGCAAGATGGCAAGCCCTACTCAACATCAGAAAGGAATGAAATGAAAAGTTACTTACTGACAAAAAATCCAAATGTCGTCCTAGGATCTGGTTGGCTCCCTTTTGGTTGGATATACACAAAACCTTGTATCCAGGACATTATATGACCAGATCCGGTCCATCCTGAATAGCTTATGTCATCTGAAGATCCCAGCCTGGGCCACAGTTTGCCGGTCACAGCAGCGCATTAGGGATCATCTTGACATGGAGATCAAAATGAAGCCAAGTGTATGAGGCATGCCTTATTGCAGCCTTGAGCTCCAGGGTTGCCCTTCAGAAAGTAAGTAGTTTCATCGTCTCAGCTTCTTTCAACCCTCTCAATCATGAACTGATTATTTTTTTTTGCTTTTCCCTTCCAGGAGCTAGCAAACCCGCATGTGGCACCGTTCATCAATTTCTATCCTGAGGACCCCAAAGGAGGTGATCAATTCAAGCTCTCCCAATCCCAAAAGTGGCTTGACCTGCCATCAACAATACGCCGGCAGATGTGTATCAACAACACAAAACATTTCTACATCTTCAAACCAGTTCAAACTTCTTCCAACCTAACCGTTGTTCCATTATTTTTCTACACGCTGAATTCGGAGCTATGCGCTAAATGTATCATTCCAACCATTCAGAATCCCTTTCAACTAGTAATACCAGGATTAATTCATTTTGGGGATCCCCAACTTGTTATAATCAAAGTCAAAGATTTCTCTGAGGAATATACATCAATCAAGATGAATCATCAACTACTTTCAACCCTTTGTAAAGAAAAGCTTTTTGAACAACACAAAGACAATAATCAACTTCATCAAATACAACTACCAAATCCTTGGAGAACCCAAGCAGGAGGGAAAATCATTAGAAATATGCCCATCACCTTGTACTCCGACAATACCTCGTGAAATGTTTTGAAACAATGGAACAAACATGTGTCTTTTTACTTCATGTTATCCGGCCTTCCACCAAGATTATCTATACAGGAGTTCAATTGCCACTTCTTGACAACATCAAATAGAGCAGGCGTTTTGGAATTATCCAAAATGATTATTGATGAAGTACATTATTCAATTTGTACTTTGCGTTTAAATTTTTTTGACTGATTTTTATTCCACAGTTCCATTACAACAGGCGGCTGTGAAGGCTACAATGCCTCAATATCACAGCCGGTTTTGTTTACGACTAGTGTCCTTTTCTTCCTTGGCAATTCTCCAATGCACGCTGAGATCACGAATACTCCTTTACCCAACACCTCACTCAACCCATGTCGCATGTGTTCATTATTGGTAACACGTCAAAAGCAAAAACATTCAAAAAAGTATCTCCGCAAATTCTTAAAGTTGGATCAAGATGGGAACCCAAAGTCAAATCCTGTTCAAGTGTGGAAAAAGGTCATTGAGGTCTCGTACAACCTGTTTGATATTGGCTTCTACTCCACGCTGCAGGAATACAAGCGCATGGCTAAATTTTACGGAATCAAGGATCACATCAAAAAAAATTTGTTGCAATTAAGAAAAATGCCTTGGTTCAGGCCAAGGTGAAACAGCTGCTCAGAGAAGATTCTACACATTTGTTTAACCCTTCTCTCAAACTGGAAGTTATTTCCTGGTTTGTTTTTGTTTCAATCCTCATACAAGAGTGCTCATTTTTTTTTTAGATTAACAGGCTTTGATGGGTGTCAAGACTGCCCCGTGGAAATCCTTCACGTTGCTCTTCTTGGTTTTGTCAAGTACCCATTACAAGATCTCATGTCGCACCTGAATGCTGCCAACAAGAACAAATTAGGTGGATATCTCAAATCATTCAATAACTCCTTGCTAAATCTCCCCGCTATACAACCGAAGTATCTCATTATGCACATAGGATCACTCATTGGAAAAGAATTCAAAATATTCCTCCAAGCCTCTCCATTCGTTCTCTTTCCTTTTCTAAGTGAGTCGGAAATAGAATTGTGGTTTTCTTTGTCAATAATCTGTACGTATGTGTTTAAAACACACATTGAAGACATGGAAGTATTTCAAGCGCATCTCAAACAACATATTTTGATTTTCTTGCACCACCTGATCAAGTCAAACGCACAATGGATAAATAAGCCAAAGTTTCACATGCTCACCCATCTCGCCAATTCTATACTGCGCGGCGGTGCAGCACCATTATTTGCAACTGAAAAGTTTGAATCATACAACGGTGTCCTGAGAAATGCATCAACACATTCAAACCGACTAGCTCCTGGGCGCAATATTGCAATCAAGTTCAGCAATTTCGCTTTCTTGCAATTCATCCTATCAGGAGGGGTTTCTTACGATCAACAAACTCAGACCACTTCTAAGGCGTCTCCGCAAGTCCTAAATCTATTTCAGAACACCCCATCAATCCAAAAATCAATGGGATTTGACTCTTCAAGCCATGGATTTCAAAAGAGGTATCCTTTTTCAAAGCCCCATCCACCTTAGGAAGAAATCCAAGCATCCAGTGCCTGATGCCTTGAAGAATCAATTCCCAGGCAAAAAAATTTGATAAGTTGCCTGTCTGCAGTTGGATTGGAATGTGTATTTGACACATTACTCTAATTATCCTATTGTTCTGTTTGACATTACTAACAGCATCAATTTCTTGTTGATCTAGGTGAAATCGTCAGAAAGAAGTGAATACGTAGGTTTTGTAGAATCCATATGGAACATCGGTGCAACCTTTGTTGTATATGCTTTCAAGATGGAAGCTTCCGTGATCAATCCTTACTACAAGATGAGGCAGTTCTCTAAGACACGCACAGCTGTTTTGATTCTCTTGAAGGTAGGCAAAAGTTATTCTAATTCTCTAGTGGATTCTTTAGCTTATCATCCGGCTCTATTTGACTAGGACATTGTTGCAACCTTAAACCTCCAGCACAATTGCTTTGATGGAAAATGTCAAATAAAAAAAAACAAAAGCACACGAGTTGAGCGGCAGGATATCTTGGTGCCCATAAACCAAGTCTGCCACACAGATCAGGTTAATTTTATTCTAAACTCTGCCTCTTTACATGCGCCTGAAGAGCATTGCAGGATGGCACGCTTGCCTGTCACTTCAATTGAACCCAGAGAACTAGTCTCTGGGATGGATAAAGGGCATGAGGTGTGGAATTCCCGCTGTAAAGAATAAAAATGTAAAGCTAAATTAGAACACAATGTAGCTTTTTTCAGACCTAATTACTTTTTTGTTTTGATTATCTACTATGTTTGAAATGAGAAGAACAATTTTTTTGCTACTAATAAAAACCTTGGGAAACTAATCAACTATGTTTGAGGATTGGCTTCAGTCTGGCGGATAGCTTCTAAAGTGGAGGACTTCCCTTTGCTCTGGGAGTCCTCCCAGATCTTATTTTGAGGGATACGCACCCAGAATCCTAGAAGATTCCAGATCCAGGATTCCGTCGCTCTGTCCATGCAGATTTGGAATCATGGAATCATGGGGGCTGAGAGTGGCGACCGCCCAGCACAACGGCCACAGATATGTATCCCCCAGCTTGATTCAAAACTTCAACGTGGACCTTAACATACACCGCTTCAACAATGAACGACCTGAACAACTTACTTCTTGCCCAACTGTCAAGCACCGCAAGACGTCAACAAGAAATTTTGGCGTTGGCAAATCAGCCTTATGTTCCCCCCAAACGCCGCCAGGCACCGCCAAGAGAATGACGAGATGGTCATGTCTTTTGTTGCCCTGGCATGCATGGGCGGCCCCGTGCAAAATCTTTGAACACACTTAACTCGTGGGGACTTCCCAGGCGACCCGTTAGTCAACAGGGCCTGGGCCTACCTCTGGTCCAGCTAAAATGACCCTGCATTCATCACCACAATGGGTGTAGATGTCAATACATTTCACGTTATACTCCAGCCATTCTCGCTTCTATGGTATGGCAAGACAATCACCCGCGCCAATGTGAACCCTTGTGGAGCGCCACAGCCAGGAAGGTGTACCCTTGACTCCGCTGGCTGCCTGGGTTTGGTCTTGCATTGGTTGAGCTCAACCATGCCGGCTTATAACCTCCAGCAGCTCTTTGCTGTCACTCCAGCTGTATGCTAACGCTATCTTACATGCAGGCTCCAGCATCTCCTGTCCGTGCTCAAGGACCTCTGTGCGGCTCAGATTGTGTGGCCATCCTCTGAGAGAGAAACACAGGCTTACAGTGATTCAATTGAGGCCAAACACCCTCTTCTCACTTGCTGTTTTGGCTTTGTTGATGGTCTTAACCTACCTATCTTAGTTTCAGATGATGATGAGTGAGTGAAATCATCTGAATGCTTCTCCATCACAAATTAATTAGCTAATGTAGCTTTGAGCAGCGTCCAAAATGCATACTACAATGGCTGGACCTGTGCCCACTATTGTAGCTGCATTTTTTTTTTTGCTCCAGATGGCACAATTATATATGCAATACTTAATGCACCGGGGTTGTGGCACAATTTGGCTATTGCGGCACCCCTGTATGAAGAGCTTCTCAACAACACGCCAGAGGGTTACCGCATTTTATGTGATACAGCATTTCCGCAAAAGACAGAAAGCCTTCAGAACAGAATATTGGCTCCAGTCAAGCGAGGGGATCGCCTTCCTGAAACTCCACGCTCTTTCTCACGCCTCAAAGTACTCAATGATCAAGTAGTTTCAGCCCGCCAGGCAGCTGAATGTTCTATGTGCGGGTATATGCGTTGGTAAAAAATGGACAGAGAAAAATTGGGATACACGGAAAAAGCTAAGGTGGATAAGGAAGAAGGTAAGAAATATTTGGACATCTGGGAAGTGCGCTGGAAGGCTTGTGTAAATCTGAGAGCGGGGAAACCCTGGGGGATCCCCAAAGATGAGCAGAATTTCTGTCAGCCTCTGTGATGCCAAGGGCTAGTACCTTTTAGCTACACAAGGTGATAAGAGTGCAAATGAAGGGTAAAGTGGGGTATTTTCACGTAGAAAAGTAGTGAAGAAAGAAATAGAAAGAATATAATTCTTTTTTATAGGGGGGCCTGCTGGCGCAGGGGTGTTTGTAGGTGCCCTCTAAATCAGAGATCTGCTAAGCAGGGTGGTATCTGATTGAGCAAACAATGGGTTTCTGCGTAACAGAAGGTGGTACCAAAGTGCTTTTCCAATTAAGGAACCAGAATGAGGACAGAAGGATACAAGAAGTACTCACTATTGCTTCTTTTAAGCCAAAAAGCCACGTAGGGATGTGAAGTAGAGCTGCTGGGTAGATTGGTAGGTTTCTGCCCAGGAGCTGGACACTTTAAAGGTTGATTTTAAGACTGAACACCAAGAATAAAACAGGCAAGCAGAGCAGAGTAACTGAAATAGGACAGGACACGGCGTAACTGATTGACTGTAATACTAAAAAATGATGATGAACAACATTTGGCGTGGAAAGAGGGCTCTATATATACTAATTTCACTCATAGTAGAGGACCTTCCCTGCCTGTGTGCTTGTAGTTGCTGAATTTCAGCGCAATGTGGCCAATTTGGGAGATTGGCACTAACAAGGCTCATCCCAATGGCACTGCTGGTCATTATTTCAGCGTCACAAGTGCTTTCCATGACCTTAAGAACCTATTTAGTCATTGTAACCAAGGTACATAGCAACACTGACGTGTGATTGTATCTGAAATGGGCCACAGATGACGGAAATGGGCCACAAATGGCTATGGCCAATCTTTAAAGGCCACACTGGCTGTGTTAATCTTAGGTATTCAAGGTTTTTATTACTTAAACCTTGCAAATCCGTCATGTAGAATCTACCTGAATACTGGTTTTGCTTGTACATACCTGGTAACTAGGTAATTGCCTATTTCCACACATTTGGCCAATTCCCAATTGGATTATATAATCCACGCGTGGGGTTGGAGGTTTAAACCTCAATTGGGCCTAACTCTCAAACTATACACAACACCTCAATTATAAGTCCATAATTGGTCCTTTCACATACAGTATGCATATATACCAAGTACATACGTGTGTAATGTGCATCTGTGACCCGTGGGTGTGGCCAATTCTTGCAAGTAATTGGTTCAAGGTGAAGGAGTAGGAATTTGGGGGTACTTCCAGTGAGGGACCCTACATTATTTTACATGAGGATTCAGAATATGACATAATATTCTAAGTTATCCTCAAGGTTTAGAAGCTATTCACACTTTCTGTAAAAAGTGGTTATTTATTTTAGTTCTAACTTATTTTCAAGGGTCCAGAACTTTGTTAAGGTTTTTTGGGTAAAAATAAGGTTACTAGTTATTATTCTTACTCTTATGTGTTACTATGGTTACCTTATGATTATTCCTTATTATTATAGTTATTTCATGTCTATTTGGCACCAATTATTAGCATATGTACTATTTTCAGGGTTTGTACATATGGTAATAATGTTGTTTTTATTTTTCATGTATTTTCATTAATTTCTATATTACTAGTGTTGCTTTGTCAGGTTGTCTCTGACTCAGTAGCAAGCTGACAATTTCCTTGTAAATCTGGCTCTGGGAGGATTTCCAGAGCAAAGGGAAGTCCTCCAGTTTCTGTAATAATTAAGGGGCTAGCTAATCTAAACCCTAAATTTTCTAATCTACGTATGCCTAAACCCTTAAAGGCACTCCAATGGAAGACCAAGTTCTTCTTGAGGAGCACTTAAATTTGCCTATTGGTAAAGTCAATCTTGCAGATATTGAAGAATTGCTCCAACGTCAAATCCGGCGTGGGAAGCTTGGCAGGTTGATTGTCGGCGGGGTGGTTGTCGGCAAGTTGATCTTTGGCGGGTTGATTGTTGAGAACTTGATTGTTGGCAAGCTGACTGTCGGCGGGTTGATGAGGGGTGGCTCGAGGGGTGGTAGGTTGATGGGTCCCCGGCGTGACAATGGTGGCAACCTCCGGCACAATGGTAAGGGCAGGTGGTCGAAGGCCTTGTAAAATGACAATCTACAAATGCCAGCTACCAAAGGAATCAGATACGTATCAGTGGCTTTTGTTCCCAAGGGAAATAGACTGACCTCCTCTTCTGGCTTGTCCATTTTGACTAACACCTCAAATTGGCTAGCAGCTGGGAAGGCGTGAGCAGCCGCAATAAATGCGTCGTGTTTATTGCCCGATCGGGCCTCGGCGGTCCACGACTGGGACCCATCGTTTTGAGTAATAATATAGCACCATCGGAGAGATGGCGCAAGTTGCTAGCCTCCGTGAGAACTTGTTGGAGGTGGTAGGCCGCGGGCGCAGCGGAGCTGATTTCGTTTATAATCACGTTGGTGAATGCTCCGAACTTCATGACCCCCTCCGCAAGCTCCATGCGGAGGGGGTCAGCCGCGTCGGCAATGACATATAGAGTCTCCTTGCTGGCGAATGCCAATGGAGACGCGGCTGGGGGCGAGGCGAAGGGGTTTTCAAACCAAAGGGAGCATGTGAGCTCCACCTTGGTAAGCTGGGGAGGGGGGGTCGGGGTCGGGATCTGCTCGCTGAGAACAGATACACCACCGGGCCACACTTTTTGATTGGTTCAGGTTGGTCAACTGGTGGGGGTTTTCCACACCACCCTCCCACCGTCTTAACGGTGGCTTGACAGTGGGGTCGCAGGATCGTTGGAACGAGCCTGGTTCCACCGTCGGGACTGTTGCGACAATGTTTCGACAGATTTCCAACGGTGGCCCTGACTGTTTGGTTGGACCACCGTCTGGAGAGCAATGGTTTACCAGTGGGCGTCCCGCCGTTGGATCAGGGTAGGCGCCAAACCGCCATTGTTGGTTCACTGCTGGATGGCAGGCTGTTCCACCGTCAGCCTCACCTCAACTCCCCACGCTCACCCAACCAGAGGGTACTGCGTTGGATTAACGGTGGGCTGGCAGTTTTTTTTTTTTTTGACACGAGTTTTTCCATGCCACTTTCACGCCTAGAAAGAGGCTACACATAAAACAAAAGGCAAAAAAAAAATCCAAAAGAAAAATGACTTGTACATTTTTTCTCTGAAAATATTTGCTACAGTGAGCGTCAGTACTTGAAGGCTGCCATGACTGGTAAGAATCCCATGGCATAACGGTATCATGGTGAGATCACCTACTGGTGAATACCAGAAGATTGATGGTTCAAGCCACTGGCCGTTCTGTTTTTCGCGTTGGGTGCCGTCAGTAGGCAACACCGACGTTGGTCCACCATGTGCAATGTTCCCAACGGCGGACTGACGTGGATTAGAGGTGGAGCTTCGTTGGGTGATCGCAGGATGGCGGTCAGTCCACCCATCATGCAACGGTGCCCGTTTTGGTAGTGACCTCATAACGCTAGTCCATCGGCGGTCACCAAGCCAATTCCACTGGTCAGACCTGGTCAGACCAACGCTCCCTGAGCTGGTCGGACGAACGGCCGTTTGGCCCGGTGGTGTAGCTCGTCCTCCATCTTGATGTCCAACCAGGCGGTTAGTCCCACCGTTGTAAGACTGTTGGACCATCGTCGCGACAGTCCCAACGGTGGGACCAGGCTCGTTCCAATGATCCTGCGACCCTACCGTCAAGCCACCGTTAAGACAGTGGGGGCGCGGTGTGGAATACGCCCAACAGTGGTCCAACCAACCCCGATCAAGGGAGGTGGCCCGGTGGTGTAAGAGGCACTTGGGGTATAAGTCCCTCCGCTTCGCTCCGGGGCGACTTCGTCGCAAGCAAGAGAAGCACTGAGGGGCTTTGTTAAGTTAGCTGGGGAAAGGCTTCCCCAGACTAGCTCCATTCGGAACGCACCACCGTACGCAACAGTCGGTGGACTTCCGTCACCTCCCGCTGCGCCCCGGTAACCACGAATAATAGGTTTTATGACGAGGGGACGACACCCCAACAGCTTAGCACTTGTCTTATCGAGCTGGAGGGAGAGTCGGTCTGCGCTTGAATTGAGACTTGCGCCCAAGTTCCCGACTTTTTTTTTTTTTTCGCAGCAGATCAGTCAAACGTGAAAGGAAGTCATACTCATTTTAATTCAGTGGGCATCGCCTCACAGCTTGCAGAGTAGTCAGACGGTCAACAAGCAGCCAGACAACCTCCCCAGCACAGTTCCACCCCGCACTTGACCATAGACTCGGGAACACCACAAAGAGCATGCGGATGCACTGGCCCCGGATACCGTTGCGTTGTCTTTCCCTGTTGTTGATCTCAGGCGTAGTTTTCGGCTTCAGGTTTGGTTTCCAAGATTCCAACTCGGTAGCGCCGCAGAAAAAAAGTGATGCGATCTCAGGGAGTGAAGCGCGAACGACGTCCAGCTTGATAAGCGAGCTCGAGAAGCAGCTACAAGGACTTAGTATCGGTCAGTCTCTGCTCTTCGAAGATCTCTGAAAGTGAAGCGTTTCATCAGGTTGAATTATTTTGTTGACTTGTCAATAGACCACGAACGAGAGGAAAGCTCGTGCTACAGTAACATCTTTGGTTCGCTTACCAGCCAGGAAAAGAACGCGACACCGGAACCCTCGTTGTGTTCAGTGCTGGGTCGTTCCGAGGCACACCGAACGGCATTTGCGGCCCGGTTGACAATCTGTGAATTGGAGAGCAACCGTCTCACATTGCCAAGAGAATGTACCCTGTGGATTGAAGCTGGTTCCGACCCGACGTCGACACAGCTGCAAGCTTGCGTTGGTGCATTACATGCCTCTCCCCAATCCTGGTCGTCATTTACTGGACATCAGAGAGAAGCCGTTCAGCTCTGTTTTGCGCATCAGAAACTACAAGGAATAGGTAAATCTTATCAAATACTTACTACACATTTTCGTATCTCAACTTGTACTTAGATATATTCCGTTCCTCTTTTCAAAACAGAGCTGGCCACGTCTTTGAACCTTAAAACCATCAAATTTTCAACTGATATGATCAGGTTAAGCCGGTTGGATCATCAATCTAACCAAGAAGACCTGAGGAAATTGAGAGATCATATGAGAGATCTATTTGACCAAAGTATCCAGAACTTTGACTCCGTCTCCGAAAAGAATCATCAAGAGGCTGAAAGAGTGTTTCAAGAACTAGAAAACCGTTTCCAGGATGTGAAGAATCACCTATACGAGCGCAATGAGGAAATGTGGAGAGAATTTAACGTTCAACAGAATCAACAGATCAATTCTATTCAAAACACAGTCCAATCTCTCAACAACAATCATGAGCTGCAAGTGAAAGAGAATGTCAATAACTTTCTACAATCGGTTAGTGTCGCTCTAAATCACTATCTTTACTTTTTTTTCCTAATCGGTCCCTTTTTGATGAACGATAACAAACAACTCGCATTCTTAGATGAAGGAAGAAGTGGAGCAGAAAATCCAGTCCAGTTTGGATTCCGCTGTTGTCGTAATGGTGAACGATTTGAAACAAGCTTTCCAGGTTGAAAGTCGATCGAACTCGGCCCATCTAAATCATCAAATCAAACAGGCGAGTATCTTTTTTGCCTCCAACGGATGCAGGTTTTTTTTTTTTCTTTCAGAGGAATTGAAAGAGGTTGCGCACCGATCCGATTTTGACATCCTTCGAACGTTGCGATAGGCTTTCGAATCTGCCTTGGATTTGGTCACTCAGCGACATCATGATGCATTGGAAGAAAATATATCGCTACAGTCACACAGAATAGTAAGTAAATTTCATAAACCCAACTCGTGTGATGTGCAAGGGAGGGGAGATGATTGAAAGAAAGAAATGCAGTCCTCTCTTTTTGATGAGCTTGTGTCCGTCGAGAATCTCATTGGATCCATGAAACAAAACCTAGATTCCATTCAAGTCTCATCAACTGATCGCGAGAGTTTCCTGAGAGAATCCAGCGACAGGATAGAGGAGCAGAAAGTGAGTTTCAATAATCGCGATGCTTCTGTCGCACCTTTTTCTCATTATTTAACGGAATGAATTTTTGTTTATCAATTACAAACGGTGTTCATTGGCAAATGAAGCGGAAAGGCGAAGAGCTGATAAGCCGATTTATGGAAAGCATGGAAGCTCATCAAGCTATGATCAGAAATCTCTCTGAATCCGTGTCCAACTCACCGCTTTTCATGTCATACTCTTTCTTTACAAGAGGCGACGGCTGGATCTCCGGATTTTTCGACTGTAAGTTTTCCCCGTCCAGATTATTTTGTATTGGATAATTATGCTAATCACTTATTGATCTTGTGAAACGAATAAAATGTAGTCGCTTTCAATAAACTTTCGATTTATAAAATCAAAATCTTCCTGGGTTGGATCTTTTGGTTCACGTGGATGAGTGGTGGGATAAATTGGATCCTCAAAGTAGGACTTGTGAGTCGAATCAACTTGTGGATCGTACGTCTCAAGTGTACAAGACTGCTGAACTGGTGCGTGGCGAAATTTTCGTAGTTCAAGACAGGAAGTTTGTTGTTTTTCCTCACCGTCCGTATGCCATTCACGTGGTTGAGGCACAAGACATCCTCTGTAAACATGGAAAAAGAAGTGAAACCGATTCTAAGCAAAGGCGAGAGCAAAAGTCAGCACTTACCATCGTGAGTCGTTCCCCATTATTTCTGAGGAGGTAACTTTGAGTTCAACCAATTTATTAACTGAATCAATCAAACTTGATTAATTAAACGGTCCAGTACCCACAATCGGTCGAACGATTCATATTGCTCAGATGCGCCTGTTCAGCTACCAGAATTATCTCGTCAAATTTTCGTGTGCTCTCATTCAGACCACCAAGTACATGTCAGACGCAAATTCAGTAGCCAGTCCCTCGGTAGTAATAGGAGTCGGATCGTACCTACCCGATTGATCGGCGGTAATCAGACTGATGAGGGATCTTGATTAATCTCAATAACAACCGTTCTTTTTTGAAACCAATCGCCACTTTTATTCGCTGTTTCTGTTGAACTTTCATTGTTGATTTTGAAGTCCTTTTTCCATCCTGCAAACCAAAAAAATATTTCTGCTAGAGGACTTCCTGTTGCTTGAAATTCCAAACGTACACAGTCTAATTCCACTCTTCAAACCTCAGTTGGTGGTGAAACTCAATGACATTTGGTTTCCCACCACCAAAAAGAAAGGTTTGGAATCTGGTATGGAAAGGTCAGATTGGAAAATCCAACCACCCCACAGGAAGTCCTCCACTATGTAGTGGGATGGATTTTTTGGCATGTGCCAGTTGAGTAGATTGGCTGCACCACGGCAAAAGAAAAAGTTTATGGGAACCTTTTCCAAACATTTTAATACAAAGGTTAAATCTTGAGGTTCCCAAGGTTCATAAATCCATTGTCCCACAAGACTTTTTCTGTGGGAGAATGGCTCTATATCCCCAATTTGACTGTGGGATTATCAACCAATTGCAAAAAAAAAGTTCTCCAAGCGAATGAGCGGGAGCAAGCTCCAACAGCGCTAAGTCACTTGTTGGAAGGAAATTTCTTTAAAAAACAGAAGTTTACAGGGTTAAGCCACTGAGGCTGTTTTCTCTTGAAACTTTGAGAAATCAAGGTTTCTCAGAAAAAAATGCCGGGCGCAAGAAAACAACTACAAATCACACAAATTGTCCCTACTTCTTATTGGCCTGATAGTGGAGTGGTAGGTGGAAGCGGAGCAACCTGCAAGTCTGGCATCAGAGTGCGGGTTTGGCTCCTTGTTTTGCCTTGGCTGGCCTGCAAAGCAAAAAGCTTTGCCCAAGAAATCAACTGGTGGGTGCGTGCAAGAGTCAATTGGTTCAACTGAACCTAATCTTTTTACAGGTTTTTTTTTTGGTTTTCATAACAGGTCTGTTACCACTTGAGAACTTCTGCACAAACTTTCAAAAAACGGTTTCCGCAGGGGCCCGGAGCCAACAT
This sequence comes from Puccinia coronata f. sp. avenae, assembly GCA_002873125.1. Lineage (NCBI taxonomy): Eukaryota > Fungi > Basidiomycota > Pucciniomycetes > Pucciniales > Pucciniaceae > Puccinia > Puccinia coronata. Next base: position 103,894 of record PGCI01000031.1, read on the forward strand.
CCCCTGATGATTGAATAGAAAATATTTGCGTGCGGTGTGAGAACTCCTTTTGGGATGGGTTGGCAGTCCTGTGAGGGGGAAATAACTGAGATAATATTTCAACTATATATGAACTATTTATGACTGTTACGGGTGGTTTGAAAGACCTGCCCCTCTAATATACTACGTAAGAGCTAACACAACAAACTTATTTATTTGCTGTGGCTAACTAATGATAGAGAAAAACTGATATGTAGTAGTCTCGTATCAGGCTTAGATCAACTTTCTTTTTCAGCAATATCACCTTTAGTGTGCGTGGATCTTTAATATGATGTAGTGGATGAGATAAGATAAGTGAAATTTGATAGAGTGGAAGTGATGATCAAGAGTATACTTTGAGTTGAGCAATAAGAGCTAATGAAATCTTTTTATCTTTTGTACTTATGTGAAATAGATGAAGATGAATATGGAGTCTGATAATGGAGGGAAAGAGTTGGGGTCCGTGTGTGTTAGTTGAGTAAGTTCTTTTCTTTTCTTTTTTACCTAATCTTATTGATGAGTGCTTGATGAGTATGATGAGTAAGTCTATTTGATGGGATGGGTGTCCAGTGGGTGCCTGGTGAGGTGGGTATCCCTTGATGAGGTGGGTATCCGTCGCTGGATGATTCTGATGAGGGGGAAGAGGCCCTCCTTTTATATTGAATAGTGAGGTATTTTTGCTGGTGTGAAAATCCTTTGAGGCATTTTTGCTGGTGAGCATCTGAGCCATGTCTTCTGATTGGTCAGAACTTGATGTCTGAATCCTACGTGATGATTGGTCAGAGCTGAGCTGCGTGTCCTTATTGGTCAGAACTTGATGACAGAATTCTTCTAGAGTTTTCCTGTCTGAACCGTGAGCTGTGATTGGTCAGAACTTGATGAGCCAATTCTTCTTGAGACTTCTTGCTGAACCGTGCGTCCTGATTGGCCAGACTTCTATTTCTGAATCCTGTGTGTTGATTGGTCGGAACTTGATGGCTGAATTGTACGTGATGATTGGTCAGAGTTGATTATGTAAGACTATGGACTAAAATATGACTATGTGATTGTCCATGTGCTATGTACTTATAAAACTATGTATAAAGACTATGTATATATAACTATGGATTAAATGGGACTAGCCCAGAGGTTTGAGTGAGTGACTATGGTTTAAATTCCAGTGAGAGTGGAAATATGTGGTAACATTTTGGGTCTGTGACATCCCTGATGGGATAATTGATCCTTGTGTCAAATTTGATACTTGAAACCTAAATAGCACACCACAGCGGTCTTGAGAACCGCAAAAAAACTTCTGTTTTTCACCATGGTGTATCTGAAGAACAATCTACAGCCTGGGATAAACAGGACCTATGAACACTGTATTGATGCAGTGTGAGACTGGCCTTGCGGCTGCACGCAAAGCCAGTCCCAAACTGAGTGTACCCGCCAAAAGTGTGAAATCCCACACTTTTGGATCTCACAAAAATTCCTCTCAACTTGGATCCTCCAAATTGCGTGAACACCTCAAGCCGCAATGACACCTCACTGTTTGAGAAACTGTAGCTCAGTCATTCCTCAACCAATATAGACAATGAGGATGTTGTTTGACTTGCATGATGAAGAAGAATCAAACACAATTGTTCATGTTGTATCAAATCAATCCACTCAGAAAAATGTTGTCACATTTGACAACTTTTTGGTCAACAGATGAAAATCGTTCAAGTTAGGAATGAAACAAAAAGTGAAGTCCAAAGAAATAAATTGAACATGAGAAATGAGATCAAAAAAGGCATACATATTATGGTTGTGGGGTACTTGAAGACTTTTGGCAAAATTTTTTTTAGGAAAACAGTCTATATACTTGAATAACATCCTGAGTTATGCCACTGACAATGTACAGGTTTCCCGCTTTTCAGAAAATCCTTTCATGTGATTGATTTAAAATTCATCAAGTTATTGGATACATGTTTGCTGATAAATTTAGCTTTCCATTTACATTGAAAAACTGGATTCAGCTACTTTCAAAACCAATTTCACTCCACATGCAAGACGGGGGTTGTGATACTTTAATGGGAATTGAATCACCAACCCCTGTTATTTGAAGGAACGACCCCCAGTTATTTTGGGACATCGAGGCAACCAACTTTTGACTTTTGGAACTGTTCCAAAGTTGGTAAATTGGTCCAACCCCCAAAATGGGGGTTGCTGATACAATTTTGACCCGCGCCCAGGGGGTCGTTGATTTAATTTGGCTGAAATGCCACCGCCAGGGATTTATTGTTTAAACCATCACTCCACCAGTTATACACATCATTACAACACATAAATTATATCATAAAAAGGGCAAAAAGAGCATTAAAAAATATGCATCATCCAGCTCCAAAAGCTTCAAATCAATTGACCATGCAGCATGCTATAGTGAAAAATGAAGTATTTTGACAAGGTGCTGGTTGTTACTCTTTAATGTGACATGACCCATAGTTGAAAAATAATGAACTAAAAAAGTAGCCATCCTATTTTTCCTCTTTTCAATTATTTTCCATAGCTCATTATTATTTTACGTTTTATATCACTTCCCATACACAGTACAAATTGAAAATGAAATTCTGCGGCAGATTTACAGCTTTGAATCTGACACATCCCCTTGATATAAAAAACCAATTTTGATGATCTTAAAAGTCATCTGTTTCTTCTGTTTCAGCTATCTTCAATAGCCCATCATCCCCTTACAATCTAAATCATGGTTTCTACATCAGATAAATTTTTCCAGACATTCCTGAATATGAAACTTTTATGTTGCATTTCCCTTGCTCAAACACCCTCAAATCAAGAATTCAACCATATTGCTTTCCTTATTTTTCAGAAATCTTCCACAGCACATGCTCAGTTTACATTTTAGTTTATTTTGATTACATTTTATGTTTGGAAACCCAGGCTTGGGAAAAATTGAACGGACCACCCCCAGTCCACAGAACTAAATTATATCTGCGACCCCCTGTTATGTCCCAGACCAGAAATACCATTTCTGGACCATCCTGGGACGTCCAACACTGGTTGTCACAACGTCCCGGACAAAATGGGGGTTGTCCCTTCAAATAACAGGGGTTGGTGATTTGATTCCCTACTTTAATTAGTTCCTAATTTGGTGGTAAACCTTTATAATTTTTTAAATGATTCTTTCCAAATTTGAAATAATGTTTTTTGGTCTGTTACATGGCAATGCAAAAGTATGATGGGTAATACCAGACTGATCCTGAATTTGTCAAATTGATAGACATACTTAGCAATGAAAACAGTTCCCATGAATTAATTGCTAGTTTACCTCCCTGCACCATGAAAAAACAATTGTCACTTGATATCAAGTGACATCTGGCCAACTCCAGCCAGCTATCCACAATCTATCCAGACCTTTTCTTTTCCTAAAACTATGTAGAATGAATTTTGCTCAGTATCAATGAGAACTGAGCTATTTCATGGGTATCCCTGAGCTTTTGTACAATGGGAGCTCAGCAATGCCACAGTAAATGCTGAGCTCCTGGCCACCCTGAGCCCTGAGTTGCACCAAAGTTGACTATGAGCTGAACTGCTGAGCAGGCTGAGATTTACTGCAGTAAGCACTGAGCTGATGCTCATTTTTTGCTGAATTTTTTCAAAATTCAAATCAAGAAAACCAAAATTAAATTGAGAGTAGGAATGGAGTAGCTTTGAAGCTGCAACCAAAGTTGAGTAATGTCACTTGATATCAAGTGACAATTGTTTTTTCATGGTGCTGGTTATCTAAACCTTACTCTTCTTGTAAGTTCTCTCTATTAGATGGAATATTATACTTTAAAGAAAGACATTCCAGTGTAATAGTCTTATGTGATCAACTTCAGATTGATGCCCTTATGAACGAATGCCATGACAATGTTGGTGCTGGACATTTTTCAGAAGAAAGGACTATTGAAAGAGTCAGAACCACAGCTTGGTGGAATAATTGGCCTAATGAAGTAGCTACTAATTATATAAAATCCTGTGAAACTTGCCAGAAATCAAATAAGAAAACAGGTAAGAGATATGGGCTACTTCAAACCATTCAAGAACCTACCAAAAGATGGGAAATAATAAACATTGATTTTTTTACAGGTTTACCTCCTGGAGGGTCTTACTCCTTCAACTCTGTACTAGTGGTTGTAGACAGATATTCAAAAAGGGCCAGATTTATTCCTAACCACAAAGATGATACAGCCATGGAAGTGGCTTTACTATTTTGGAACAGGATTATGGCTGATGTAGGAATACCCAAAATAAGGGTCAGCCTAAATACACTCCATTAATTTACTCCATGTACGCCATTGGTTTGGCGTACATGGAGTGTTACGCCAAAAAAATTGGAGTACTGTTGAGTTGTACGCCTCTTTGCTGGAGTGCATCAATGCGTACCCCAGAAAGTCTGGCGTACCAGGTTGGGAACGCCAAAAGACGGTAAAACAATGGAGTTCACTCTAATGTACTCCAGAAACATTGGCGTGCACCCGAGTGCACACCAGGTTTTGATGAGTAGGCGTTGGCGTGTACTCATATTTTACCATGTATTCACTGGAGTTCATCAGGCTGCACTCCAAGTTGGTTTTTGGAGTGCACACATTGGAACTCCAGCTATATTGGTGTCCAATTTCATTGCACGCCAAGAAATCGTTCCATTCATTTCCTTTACTATGTGTCTTTATCAATATGTCAGAGGACTAAAGACACAACTAATTGTAAAAAGAAAAAAGAAACAAAAGAAGAAAAGCGAGATAAAAAAGGAAGAAGTAGAACCCAAGAGAACATGACAATATCAAGCTGTTTCCTCGGCGGCTGCCTTTGCCTGAAAGAGGTCCAGGCCCTTCTTCAAATGATCAACCCATTGTTTTGCACTTCTGGAAGTGTGCTTCGGGGCCAAAAATGGAGGAGGGATTGGCTTAACACCATCAATTCCCTCAACATGTGCCAAGACCCAGTGGGTCCCATCGATGAAGAGAAGGTAGATGGGCTCAGAATTTTCGGAGTTGGGGCCAATTTGAAGGGGAAAGAACGAGGTACTTCCCTTGTCTGAAAGGAAACTGATTGGTCGTTGGTATACATTTGCCAGCATGTGACCATGAGACAATTTATTGAGCCAGTTTTCAATCGTAATCTTGCTCTTCAAGCTTTCCACCTTGAGTCCTTCAATGATTTTATCGACCAACTTCTTTCCCCCTTGTAGCTTTGTGTAAACAGCTTTGTTTTGCGAGATATCTTCAAGAATTTCGTTTTGCACTTGTAACCATCCGTCTTTGTCATACCCAAGCGCTCTTGCCATGCAACGGAAACCACAATTACCATTGGGGCAAGGATCAAATACAGTTTTGATGAACTGTCTAAGAAAGCTTGGAATCTGGGGAGCGTAGTAGGGCTATTAAAAGGTAAAAAAAGAAAAATATTAGCTTGACTTGGCATGGATTGTCACCAAGAAAATTGAAAATCACCTCAATTGATCTAGTTACTCCTCCTTTGCGATTGGACTCGCTAATCACTGCATCTTGATTGCACTCTCTAATCACAGTGATTCGTTCTTCATCAGGTGCGTCTCTATCACTTTCTTCTTCTTCTTTTTGGCTTCTCTCGTCAGTACTGCCTTCATAATCAGAATGCTCTTCGATATCGTTTTCGCTTTCGTCGTTTTTTTTGACTCGCTTTGATTTTTGTTTGGATGGAGCGTTCAAGGCGCGTTTCTCGGCTAATTGATCTTTTTTAATCTTTTCTTCAACCATCTCAAATGCCGACGCATTCCCTTTTGTTGAAGTAGTTCAATCTTTTTTCAATGCTGGTCTTCCTTTTGTTTTTCTCTTGACTTTGGGGTCTTGAATCAGAACGGCATAATGGGTTCCAGCAACAATTTGATTGAGTTGGCAGATGATCTTTTCGAGGGCTTGAGGTTCTTCCTGAGTGAGCGCGACTCCAAGCTTCTTCAATTCTTCGTCCAAATCCAATTCCGGCTTGTTGATTGTCTAACAATAATAAACGCATTCAGCAGCCATTAATAAGAAATTCATTTTGAAATTGATAAGAATTTATGCGTACCGTTGTTTCTGGGTTGTACTTGAGGCTCCATTGAGTGTGAAAATCTTCTGGCGCCAAGGAATCCCTGTTTTCAAGTATCTCGGCAATCCTATGGGCACAAGGAATTTCAATCTCAATCGTTAGGGTATTGGAACATGGCTTGTTAGGGTCCAGCTTTGCAATTCTTGTTGTCAGCTTGCTACTATGTCAGAGACAACCTGACAAAAGTAACATAGAAAGAGACATTATTACCACAGTATTAAGACCCATTAATATGACTAATAATGTATAAAAAACTTAGTTTACTTATTTTTATTCTATAAACTTAGCAAGTCCTAGCACCATAAAAATAAGTAATAAATTAAAATAAAAAACGACTTTTTACAAAAAAACTGAATAACTTCTAAACCTTGAGGATAACTTAGAATATTATATCATATTCTGAATCCTCATGCAAATTAATGTAGGGTCCCTCACTGGAAGTACCCCTGAATTCCTACTCCTTCACCTTGAACCAATTACCCGTAAGAATTGGCCACACTTATGTGTCACAGATGACATTACACACGTATGTACTTGTTATATATACATACCATATGTGAAATGACCAATTATGGACTTATAATTGAGGTGTTGTGTATAGTTTGGAAGTTAGGCCCAATTGGGGTTTAATCCTCCAACCCCGCGCGTGGATTATATAATCCAATTGGAAATTGGCCAAATGCGTGGAAATAGCTAATCCCCTAGTTACCACACGTGTACAGGTGTAACTAGGGTACTAGTAGATTCTAAGTGGTTTATTTACAAGGTTTCATTAATAAAAACCTTGAATACATAAGAGTAACATAGCCAGCGTGGCCTTTGATGATTGACCATAGCCATTTGTGGCCCATTTACGTCATTTGTGGCCCATTTCAGATACAAATACACGTCAGTGTTGCTATGTACTATAGTTACAATGACCAAATAGGTTATTAAGGTCATTATAAACACTAGTGACGCTGAAATAATGATCAGCAGTGCCATTGGGATGAGCCTTGTTAGTGCCAATCTCCCAAATGGGCCACATTGCGCTGAAAACCAGTTACTACACGCACACAGGCAGAAAGGTCCTCCACTATGAGTGAAATTAGTATATATAGAGCCCTCTTTCCACGCCAAATGTTGTTCATCATCATCAATTATTATTACAGTCAATCAGTTACGCCGTGTCCTGTCCTTATTTCAGTTACTCTGCCCTGTTTGCCTGTTTTATCCGTGGTGTTCCTTTATAAATCAACCATTCTACGTGTCCAGCTCCTGCTCAGAAACCAACCAGTCTAACCAGCAGCTCTACTTCACCTCCCTACGTGGCTTTTTGGCTTAAAAGAAGCAATAGTGAGTACTTCTTTTATCCTTCTGTCCCCATTCTGGTTCCTTAATTGGAAAAGCACTTTGGTACCACCTTCTGTTACGCAGAAACCCATTGTTTGCTTAATCAGATACCACCCTGCTTAGCAGATCTCTGATTTAGAGGGCACCTACAAACACCCCTGCGCCAGCAGGCCCCTCTATAAAAAAGAATTATATTCTTTTTATTTCTTTCTTTACTACTTTTCTACGTGAAAATATCCCACTCTACCCATCATTTGCACTCTTATCACCTTGTGTAGCTAAAAGGTACTAGCCCTTGGCATCACAGAGGCTGACAATTGGGGGTCTGGCCGGGAAATTTACCAATATTCACTCGTGGTAATTGACTCCTGGTACTTATTCTTTCTACTTTTGCTTTTCACTCACGCAAAAATTACCAAACCAACTAAAAATCATTTATAAAATAAATCCACTAAAAAATATCCTTCTACTTTATCTTTTATGCATCCTTTTAGTGAACCAATACACTAAAACTCTCATTTCCACGCCTGAATTTGTTCATCCACCTTTTGACCAAATTGCCCACTTTGAATTAATCAAACATTATCTTAAAGTCCTCAGATTGCGCAAAGAAGAGGAAATAGCTAACTATCAACCTTCTGATTGGGAAAAACTTACGCCTACAGAACAGTTCCAACTTGCTCTTTTTCACTCTCACCAACGTGCTCAACAGGACACAGAACTTCTCATCAAACTCAACTCCATCAACAGGAGGAATCAAGAGAACAAGAGGCGTGCAGATTTTCAAAGAACTCTAGAATATAAACAAAACTTTTACAATAGTCAGTTTTATTCTTCTTTATCTCTAAATAAAACTATTAAAATTACCAAAAAAACTTATTTTTTCCGCCTGAATTTTATCTAGTGTCTTCCACTACTTCTCCAAGCACTTCCCACACTTCTACTTCATCTACCACGGCTCCAGCTACCTCTGTGGCCAATTCTATTACCCCACTTACGGCTCCACCAACCAGTAAGTTTATTATTTACCTTAATTAAATTTTTGTGGCCCTTTTCACTAATATGTCCCGTGAAAATAATCCTGTCAGGAAGTCTACCAGGGCTCACAAGCCTGATCTCCACGGCCCCTTACCCCCGCCCACTAGACAACCTAGGAGCAGAGAAGTTGCCACGGAACTTGGCCTTCAAGAAGACCACCCCCAGTCTCCCCAATCCTCAAGCCATGGACGTGGACGTGGAACCAACCCCTTCCACCTCCTTGGCCAGTATCCAGAAACCCCAGAAGGAGGAAGAGGACTTGGACATTCAGGTGGTGAGCACGTCCAAGGAGGACAAGATAGCCAAATTGGTCAAAATACACGTGGCCAACCATCAAAAATTTGTGGAAGCCCAGAAATCCAAGGCCACCCAGGAGATGATGCTGAATCTTTTAGGACTAGCCCAGAAGAGTCAGAAGGAGCTACAGAAACTTATCTCCAAAAAAGAAGTGGAGGAATACACGAAGGGATGGAACCCTTGGGAGGAAAAGAGAGTATTGTTTCCCCACACAGCCAACAAGAACAAGGGAAAGAATATGAGCAGTCTTTCTATGAGCAACCGTCATTACAACAATCCTCAGAAGTGGAAGAAATTGGCCAACATCAGCAGCGCCATAACCAGCTTTTACAACAGCTTAGATTAGGTTTTTCTGTCCTAGATAATTCTCTTACAATTGCGCATAATAATATTCTTTTGTTAGATAAAAATGCTAAAACACGCCACAAAACTGTTTTAGAATTTTTAAATAAGGCTCCACCTCCGCCTGAATCTTTAGAAAATTATATGTCTAGCTCTTCTCTCATTTTAAATCAATTGTCTAAATTTCTTAACTCACCTAAGTCTGTCTTTACGCATAATGAACCTGATTTTTCCGTAAAAACTTCTGAGCCAAAGATCCCTAATGTGCCCAAAAAATTAGAAGAACTTGAAGATGAACATTCCAAGTATTCTAATGATGATTTGGGGATAAAATTAACAGATTAGAAGACATGTTTCATGCTAATACTGAACATATAATTAACAGAATTAATAAAAATGTCATTAACACTTTGCACGCCCAAAATGTGAAATTAGAACTTGAACAAATGGATTTAAAAAGAATGATGGTTGAATTACAAGCTCAAGTAGCTTTAATATCTGACCAAAATAAGAAAAATGTTAATGGAACTCTGTTATTGAAGCATCTGTTAGACGTGAAATTTGAATTAGCAGACTTAATTAAAGAAATTCCTACCAGAACTATTCCTGCTAATAACTCCACGCCCAAATATAACAACCCTTATATGGAGACCATACCTGAAAATAATGGAGGAAATAATAACAACTATCCTCATAATAATCAACAACAAAACAATAATAGACAAACCAACTATACCAAATATAATAGCAGTCCACCCATGCCTAATAACAATTACCCTCCTAATAATTCACCTAATTATAATAACCTTAATAATAGTCAATGGAGTCATGCTCCTTCACGCAACAATGTAAACAACAATGGTAATAACAACTTCATAGATCCCTCTCTTCTGAATAAATTGTTACCACCAATTAAAGAATGGACTAAATTTTCTGGAGAAGGAGATTATGACCATATTAACTTCATTAAATATATTGATCATATTTTAACAGTCTACAGAGCTCCTGATGAAGCTATCCTTACAAGATTGCCCAGATTATTTGAAGGAGTAGCTTTTGACTGGTTTATTAGCAAACAAGCTACCATAGGACAACAATCCTGGCCAGCTTGGAAAGAATTGATCAAACAACAATTTGGCACTAGACTCTGGGAAAAGAAAATGCGCAGAGCTTTTGAGAATGACTATTTTGACCCAGTCAAACATAATCCTCATCAATGGTGCCTGAACCAGAAAAAGAGAATTGAATGCATTTATACTAAATTAGATCAGGAACAAATAAATGATTTAATACTTAATCAAACTAAAGGCAGCCTAGAACATAATGTCAGATGTAGAATCAATGACATGGATTGTGACTTATCCACTCTTATAGGTGTTATGGAAGAAGTGGTAGAAATGACTGGGATCAATAAGAAGCACAACCCCTCTGATAAAAAGGATTACACTCCTAGAACAGATCCTCCCAAAAAGTTAGAATCTAAGCCAACTGAACCCATTAGAAAAGAAAAGACTCCTACGTGTTGGAATTGTGGAGAAACTGGCCACAGAAGCACTGAATGTACCAAACCTAGGAGGAAAATCAATAATGTGTATGCAAGCCCTGATTCAGATTCTGAAAGTACCTTTGATATCATACACCAAGAACCCTCTAGTACACATTATGGTCAAGATGATGATGACTCTGAATCTGATAACCATGCTGTTGTAGTAATAAATGCTGATATTGGCAATGACTTCAGCATTAATGCTATTCATGGTGAATCTAACTTACCCCAGAAATGGGAAGATAATATGGATATTGGCCATATATCTGATGCCAAGCTATTAACTAACAAACCTGAAGAAGGAAGGTGTTACACCCTAGGTAAAACTAGTTATACTAAGGTTATTTTCAAAGACTCAGCTGTTAAGACTCTATTAGATATAGGGGCCTTTTGTTCTTGTACAAGTGCCACATTTTTGCAACAAATATACCCTGATTGGCGCAAAAATTTATTACCTGTTCCAAAGGCTACATTTAGCAGTTGTAACTCTACCATGAAACCTATTGGTGTCATCAATTTACCCTTAATATTCCCCCACACTAAGGGATCCCTCAGATTAAGTGTAGAATTTGTAATACTTTCTGATGCCATTTGTGACTACCTTATACTAGGTAATGATACCTTCTGCATGTATGGAATTGACATTTTCCAGTCCAAAGATAGATATTTTACCATTGGAGGAGATTGGAAAAGGAAATACCAAATTTGCAACATCCATTCTGAGATTATTGCACCCATTTCTCAGGAACCTGACCCCAAGGAACTAGAAGATTTTAATCAAGAATATATGTCCCAAGCTGCTATAAGTGACATACTAACCAATGCTCAAGTATTAGATATTCTTAAAGTATGCCATAAGAATAAAGAAGCCTTCTGTACCACTGAAGAGCCTATTGGCAATGTTACAGGACATGATATTAAATTAGAATTAACTTGTGAACCTCCTTACCCACCTGCTCTAAGAAAAGCAGCCTACCCTTCTAGCCCTAAATCTAGGATAGCCTTAGAAACACACATTAAAGAGCTTATAGATTTACGTGTACTTAGAAAAGTGGGCCATAATGAACAAGTAGAAATAACTACCCCAGTTATTATTGCCTGGCATAATGATAAGTCTAGGATGGTTGGAGATTTTAGAGCTCTAAATAATTACACTAAAGCTGATAATTATCCCATTCCAAGAATTGACCACTCTCTTCATAACTTATCAAAAGCTAAGTACATAACCTGCATGGATGTTCTCAAAGGGTTTCACCAGATACCTATAGAACCTAATAGCCGCCAATTTATGAGAATTATCTGCCATCTTGGTGTTTTTGAATACCTCAGAATGCCCTTTGGAATTAAAAATGCACCTTCTCATTTCCAAAGAATGATGGATTCTATTTTTGGATCTTTTATCCGCCAGTGCTGGATGATGATATATATTGATGATATAATCATTTATTCAGATGACTGGGAAACACATATAGAAAAGATACAAATAGTATTAGAAACTTCAATCAAAGCTGGTCTAAAAATGTCTATTAAAAAGTGCAACTTTGGATATGGTGAACTTAAAGCTTTAGGACATATTGTTTCTGGACTATCCCTAGCCATTGACCAAAACAAAGTAGCAGCTGTAATGCTCAAACCTATGCCCCAGAATATCACTGAAATGCAATCTTTTCTTGGATTTTGTGGATATTATAGGAAACATATTGAGAAATTTGCTATTTTAGCCAAGTCATTATATGAGCTATGTAGTAAAGAAACCATTTATGAAATGACTCACCCTAGAGTACTGGATTATGAACAATTGAAGCTAGCCCTTACTACTGCTCCTGTGCTAGCTCAACCAGATTATAACTTACCATTTATTCTGTACATAGATGCTTGTTTAGATGGCTTAGGTGCTGCCTTACATCAAGAATTCCTTATTGAAGATAAATTGGTAGAAAAACCAGTTCTGTTTATTTCAAGACAAATTAAACCAACAGAGAAAAGGTATGGAGCCAGTCAGATGGAATGTCTAGCTCTTGTATGGTCCTTAGAAAAGTTACATTATTATCTTGAAGGTAGTAGAATTGTTGTAGTCACTGATTGCACAGCAGTTAAAACCCTTATGAATATGCAGACTCCCAATAGGCATATGTTAAGATGGCAAATTGCTATTCAACAATACAGAGGACATATGACTATTGTTCATAAAGCTGGCAAAAAGCATAGTAATGCTGATGGCTTGAGCAGATGGGCTTTACCAAATACTCCAGATAACCCTGCCTGGGATCCTGAAGATGAAGATATATTCCCAATTTTAGGAATACATGTCTGTGATATGGATGAAGCCTACTACAGCCTTATAAAAGATAGTTACCAGTCTGATCCTGAATTTGTCAAACTACTAGATATACTTAGCAATGAAAATAGTTCCCACGAATTAATTGCTAGTCTACCTCCCTGGTTATCCAAACCTTACTCTTCTGGTAAGTTCTCTCTATTAGATGGAATATTGTACTTTAAAGAAAGGCATTCCAGTGTAATAGTCTTATGTGATCAACTTCAGATTGAAGCCCTTATGAAAGAATGCCATGATAATGTTGGTGCTGGACATTTTTCTGAAGAAAGGACTATTGAAAGAGTCAGAACTACAGCTTGGTGGAATAATTGGTCTAATGAAGTAGCTACTTATATTAAATCCTGTGAAACTTGCCAAAAATCAAATAAGCAAACAGGTAAGAGATATGGGCTACTTCAAACCATCCAAGAACCCACCAAAAGATGGGAAATCATAAACATGGATTTTGTTACAGGTTTACCTCCTGGAGGGTCTTATTCCTTCAACTCTGTACTAGTGGTTGTAGACAGATATTCAAAAAGGGCCAGATTTATTCCTAACCATAAAGATGATACAGCTATGGAAGTGGCTTTACTATTTTGGAATAGGATTATGGCTGACGTAGGAATACCCAAAATAATCATTAGTGATAGAGACCCCAAATTTACTTCTGAATTTTGGAGAAATTTACATGACATGTTAGGCACTAAATTAGCTTTCTCTACTGCTTACCATCCCCAAACTGACGGATTGGCTGAAAGAATGATCCAAACTCTAGAAGATATGCTCAGAAGATTTTGTTCCTTTGGCTTAGAATTCAAAAATAGTGATGGTTATACTCATGATTGGGTTAGCTTACTCCCTGCATTAGAAATAGCTTATAACAGCAGTAAACATTCTTCATCCAAAGAAATCCCTTATATTTTGGAAAGAGGATGGATACCCAGAATGCCTAAAGATCATATTAATAACAAATTACCTCATGTACATCCCACTTCCCTAGACTTTAAAAGGATGCTTGACATTACACATGAACATGCTAAGAAATGTGTTCAAGATGCAGCTGAATATAATAAGTTAAGATGGGACAAAAGTCATAAAGAACCATCCTTCCAAATTGGGGACAAAGTCTTATTGTCCACTGTGAATTTTAATAATTTGGGAGGTAACAGGAAACTTAAACCTTCCTTTGTTGGCCCTTTTACCATTAAGCAATTACATGGAAAAAATGCTGTGGAAGTTATTTTAACAGATGAATTTTCCAGAAAACACCCTGTTTTCCCAGTTAGCTTAATCAAACCTTACACTAGTAGAAGCACAGATACCCCTGTAGTAACACATGTACCTGTACCTATAATTGAACCTTTAGACACCTCTAACTTCAAAGTACATAAAATATTGAAGGATAAAAAGGAAAGGATCAATGGGAAAGATACTAGACTATACTTAGTAAGATATAAAGGTCAATCAGCAGACAAAGATGAATGGATTCCTGAAGATAATATACCAGATGGTCCCATACATCTACGTAATTATAGAGCCTCCAAAAGAAATTGAGAATTTTTTTTTTTTTTTCACTACAGACATTAGGATGAATTTTGTTTTCTAAAGTCTCATTTTAAAGGGAGGGAATGTCAGCTTGCTACTATGTCAGAGACAACCTGACAAAAGTAACATAGAAAGAGACATTATTACCACAGTATTAAGACCCATTAATATGACTAATAATGTATAAAAATATTAGTTTACTTATTTTTATTCTATAAACTTAGCAAGTCCTAGCACCATAAAAATAAGTAATAAATTAAAATAAAAAACTACTTTTTACAAAAAAACTGAATAACTTCTAAACCTTGAGGATAACTTAGAATATTATATCATATTCTGAATCCTCATGCAAATTAATGTAGGGTCCCTCACTGGAAGTACCCCTGAATTCCTACTCCTTCACCTTGAACCAATTACCCGTAAGAATTGGCCACACTTATGTGTCACAGATGACATTACACACGTATGTACTTGTTATATATACATACCATATGTGAAATGACCAATTATGGACTTATAATTGAGGTGTTGTGTATAGTTTGGAAGTTAGGCCCAATTGGGGTTTAATCCTCCAACCCTGCGCGTGGATTATATAATCCAATTGGAAATTGGCCAAATGCGTGGAAATAGCTAATCCCCTAGTTACCACACGTGTACAGGTGTAACTAGGGTACTAGTAGATTCTAAGTGGTTTATTTACAAGGTTTCATTAATAAAAACCTTGAATACATAAGAGTAACATAGCCAGCGTGGCCTTTGATGATTGACCATAGCCATTTGTGGCCCATTTACGTCATTTGTGGCCCATTTCAGATACAAATACACGTCAGTGTTGCTATGTACCTTAGTTACAATGACCAAATAGGTTATTAAGGTCATTATAAACACTAGTGACGCTGAAATAATGATCAGCAGTGCCATTGGGATGAGCCTTGTTAGTGCCAATCTCCCAAATGGGCCACATTGCGCTGAAAACCAGTTACTACACGCACACAGGCAGAAAGGTCCTCCACTATGAGTGAAATTAGCATATATAGAGCCCTCTTTCCACGCCAAATGTTGTTCATCATCATCAATTATTATTACAGTCAATCAGTTACGCCGTGTCCTGTCCTTATTTCAGTTACTCTGCCCTGTTTGCCTGTTTTATCCGTGGTGTTCCTTTATAAATCAACCATTCTACGTGTCCAGCTCCTGCTCAGAAACCAACCAGTCTAACCAGCAGCTCTACTTCACCTTCCTACGTGGCTTTTTGGCTTAAAAGAAGCAATAGTGAGTACTTCTTTTATCCTTCTGTCCCCATTCTGGTTCCTTAATTGGAAAAGCACTTTGGTACCACCTTCTGTTACGCAGAAACCCATTGTTTGCTTAATCAGATACCACCCTGCTTAGCAGATCTCTGATTTAGAGGGCACCTACAAACACCCCTGCGCCAGCAGGCCCCTCTATAAAAAAGAATTATATTCTTTTTATTTCTTTCTTTACTACTTTTCTACGTGAAAATATCCCACTCTACCCATCATTTGCACTCTTATCACCTTGTGTAGCTAAAAGGTACTAGCCCTTGGCATCACAGAGGCTGACACTTGTATATTGCTCGACACATTTCTTGATTGCAAATGATGATATCTGGCCAAGGAGCGGGATGAATGACTTTGGGACATTTACAAGTGTCTTGACGGTGTCTCAACCAATTGATTCATGGACTTGATTAAGCTGTGTGTCAACGGCATGCACGAGGGAATTGAAGACCGAGAGAAGATCTCCGGTTGAGTTTTTAATGAACGTTTTCAGGTAGGCATGGCCGGATTCAACTCTTGATGTGTTGAGATTTCGTAGGTGGGGAAACTGGCAAGCCCAGGCAACGACAAATAATTCCTTCACAGGAAGGATATTGCTTTCAAGGTAATTGAGAACGACTGGACAAGTGGAAAGAAAGTCTTTTAGCCTGATCATGACTGCTTCGTAGTGTTTGGCTGTTTTTGCGTAAGTTACTTGCTGCCAGAGGGACATGAAAGCATCCCAATTATCTTTGGATTTTGAGTCTTTTGATGCAGTCAAGGGGAAATACTTCTTGCAATTTGTAGTTATGTTCTTGTTGATGTGCCATGTGCACAGGTGGGCTTGTGATTCGGGGAAGACTGTGTGCAAAGCTTTTTGTAAAGCTGCATTGCGATCAGTAATAAAGACAATGGGAGTGCGCTGAGGTTGCCATACGTGCTTCTTAAGATTTTCAACTGCCCATTGATAGCCTGCTTTGTCCTTGTAAGTCAAAAAGCAGAATGCAACAGAGAAAGACCGGTTGGTTGATGTCTGACCGATCACGTGCAGCAAAGGCAGATTGTAGCAGTTTGTCTTGTACGTTGAATCCAAGAGAGCAACATGATGATTGAGTTGAGCAAGATGAATTGAACCAGGGTGAGCAAAGAAAAGGTTCAGAATTGAGCCGCTGGCGTTCACCTTGACATTGTAGGACCAGTTAGATTGTTTCAAGAGATCCAATAGCGCTTCAATTGGTTTCCGACCGTCTAGATCTTGCAGGCGAATCTTCTGAAGAGCATTACTAATTGTCTTGTTTGTCGCATAGGTTTCGTTGTCAGACGTGCGGAGTTGTAACAAAATCTGTGCCGGCTTCAGATTTGCTTGCAAGAGTTTTCGGATTTCATCAAATTGCTCTGGTACCAGTCGTTTGTGAGCGGAATGAGAGGACGCGCCATCAGACGGATCGTGGTTGTGAGTGCCATTCAGGGCTTCCATTGTCCAAAACTTATTAACAATTTTTTTGCTTGTTGGAATTGAGCCTTTGATGTGAAACGGACAGTTGATCTTGAGAGTGGTGGTTTTACGACCAGATTGATTCAATATAGCGCCTCGGGAGTAACCAGATCAATCACATTTTGTGTAGACGTTCTTCCCAGCGTGAGAGTTTGCTTTGAAGATTGCGTATCCATGATTTTTTGCCCACGATTGACAAAAGCAAACAAGGTCGTCCATTGAGGCAAAGCGAGATGGAGGGGGTGGATCCAATGGTTCTGCGTATAAAAGGGAGATAAAAAAGATGAGATCGGTCAGCTAAAAGCATATTCTTGTCAATCCAGATCAATAGAAATCCTTACCACCAGTGCTAAAGTCATATTTATCAATATTGCTGATAATTGCTGGGGGAGCTGGGTCCTCTGTGTTGACAATTTGATTGGAAGGCTGAGCAAGTTGATTGGCCATGGGTATTTGATTAGTTGTGGGGGAATTATGATGATCTGAAGCTGATTTGTTGCAGGGGATGTTATTGATCAAATTATTTTCCTTGGCCATGGAGCAATTCTCTTCTTCTGTTGAACCAGTTGAGTCTGACGCAATTGAAGGCAACAAAGGCTGAGGGACCACATTGTCCGGCAAACCAATGGGTTGGTTGGCTGCATTGGGGGAGCTCGTGATCGGTTTGGTTGGAAGCAAAGCCAGAAGGCTTTGCATCTTGGCCCAAACCTTGGGAGTGACAGTGATTGCGCCGGTGTTGGATGGAGTCGTGCCGTCTTTTGCACCGTTGTCAATTGATGCAGTGGTGAGGTCGAATTGATTTGTTTTTGTTGACATGTCTGGAGTGTAACTCTATTTTGTAAGTGCAACCAATTGTCTTTGACAATTGTGGGAGAGTGCTAAGCTTTGGAGTATGATGGGTGAGGTTGGGATGAGCAAGCGGGTTGAATCTGAGTGCAATAATCCATGTCTTGCTGGAGTGCCCGGACCTGTACTCCCTTTGAAGGGACAAAGAAAATCATAAATGGAGTACACAGTCAATGCACTCCATAAAAATATGAGTAAGCCATCTGTGTACTCATTAAAATTGGGGGCCATGTGAGTGCGGGGAGTCTCACTCCAACTAGTTCTGAAGTACAGGCCATGACACTCCAGGTACGCTGGAGTCCTGGGCGCTGCACGCCAACAACATTTGGCGTACCTTCCTCATGCACTCACATTTGGCCTACTAGAAGTAAATTAATGGAGTGCATTTAGGCTGACCCCAAAATAATCATTAGTGATAGAGACCCCAAATTTACTTCTGAATTTTGGAGAAATTTACATGATATTTTAGGCACTAAATTAGCTTTTTCTACTGCTTACCATCCCCAAACTGATGGATTAGCTGAAAGAATGATCCAAACTCTGGAAGATATGCTCAGAAGATTCTTTTTTTTTGGCTTAGAATTCAAGAACAGTGATGGTTATACTCATGATTGGGTTAGCTTACTCACTGCATTGGAAATAGCTTATAACAGCAGTAAACATTCTTCATCCAAAGAAATCCCTTATATTTTGGAAAGAGGATGGATACCCAGAATGCCCAAAGACCATATTAATAACGAATTACCACATGTACATCCCACTTCCCTAGACTTTAAAAAGATGCTTGGCATTACACATGAACATGCTAAGAAATGTGTGCAAGATGCAGCTGAATATAATAAGCTAAGATGGGACAAAAGTCATAAAGAACCATCCTTCCAAATTGGGGACAAAGTCCTATTGTCCACTGTAAATTTTAATAACTTGGGAGGGAACAGGAAACTTAAACCTTCCTTTGTTGGCCCTTTTACCATTAAGCAATTACATGGAAAAAATGCAGTGGAAGTTATTTTAACAGATGAATTTTCCAGAAAACACCCTGTTTTCCCAGTTAGCTTAATCAAACCTTACACTAGTAGAAGCACAGATACCCCTGTAGTAACACATGTACCTGTACCTATAATTGAACCTTTAGACACCTCTAACTTTAAAGTACATAAGATATTGAAGGATAAGAAAGAAAGGATCAATGGGAAAGATATTAGACTCTACTTAGTAAGGTATAAAGGTCAATCAGCAAACATAGATGAATGGATTCCTGAAGATAATATACCAGATGGTCTCATACATCTACAAAATTATAGAGCCTCCAAGAGAAATTGAGAATTTTTTTTTCACTACAGACAATAGAATGAATTTTGTTTTCTAAAGTCTCATTTTAAAGGGAGGGAATGTCAGCTTGCTACTATGACAGAGCCAACCTGACAAAAGTAACATAAAAAGAGACATTATTACTACAGTATTAAGACCCATTGATATGACTAATAATGCATACAAAACTCAGTTTGCTTATTTTTATCCAATAAGCTTAGCAAAGTCCTAGCACCATAAAAATAAGTGATAAATTAAAATAACAACTACTCTTTACAAAAATACTAAATAACTTCTAAACCTTGAGGATAACTTAGGATATTATGTCACATTCTGAATCCTCATGCAAATTAATGTAGGGTCCCTCACTGGAAGTACCCCTAAATTCCTACTCCTTCACCTTGAACCCATTACCCATAAGAATTGGCCACATACATATGTCACACAGACATTACACACGTATGTACTTGTTATATATGGATACTATATGTGAAATGACCAATTATGGACTTATAATTGAAGTGTTGTGTATACTTTGGGAGTTAGGCCCAATTGGGGTTTAAACCTCCAACCCCGCGCGTGGATTATATAATCCAATTGGAAATTGGCCAAATGCGTGGAAATAGCTAATCCCCTAGTTACCACATATGTACAAGTGTAACTAGGGTAAAAGTAGATTCTACGTGGTTTATTTACAAGGTTTCATTAATAAAAACCTTGAATACATCAGATTAACATAGCCAGCGTGGCTTCTAATAGGATGGTTCACATAGGGCTATTTTTAGCCATGCTGATTTTGTCATCAGCATAAATTTGATATAGATCAGCAGGGCACCGTCTGACCTGTTCACATTGGATCTGGTGTGAGCCTGGGTCTCTTAAGTGACAACAGGACACAAGATTGGGGAGCAACAAGGTTTATTTCAGAAGAAATAAGGGGACAAGGAAGAGGAGGAAGAATAGCAAGAAAACTAATATATGTATCCTTTTAGGATAAGTATGAGGGCTCAACCTTTATTAGGGAGTAGATTAGAGCTGGGCAGTGCCACAGCCTCTTCAACCTGAGAAGCAGGAGAAGGTACAGTCTAAGACTGCCTTATTTTTTAGGCTTAAGGCCAAGGTTACTTATAAGGAAACCTGAGTGGATGAGTAGCTCCACTGGACTAAGATGATAATGAGAATGATTCTTCAATGATGATTGGATTAATGTGCCTCTAGAAGAAGAAGGAAAGGAAGGAAAGAAGGAAAGGGGTGATGATCAAAGCTCCAAGATGAACTTTGAAGAAAAGAGGGATTGGCAAAGCTGCTTACTAGTCAGACAGGTGACACCAAATGACCACAACACGACAACAAGGGGAAATGATGGGACCTGGAGCTCTGATGGGTGAGGAGTGTTGTCCAATGGGTCTGTTTCTTCTAAGTTCTGGTTGGTGAGTGATGATGAAAATTTTCATCTGCCCAACTTTGAAAGTGATGAACCATGTTTATCAAAGTGAATATGCAATATGAAGTTGAACTTAGAAAATGATTAGATGTTATGTGAACTTCCTGGTTAATTAGGAGCAAAGAGTGAGTTTCATGCACATTGTATTATAATCATTCTATCAAGCCCTTTTCTTCTTTATGTGACAGAATATAAATTTAACTGTGTTCTACAAAATGTAATTTGTTCTTACGCGCATGAAGCGGAAAGGCGAAGAGCTGATAAACAAATTCATCGAAAGCGTGGAAGCTCATCAAGCCATTATCAAAAACCTCTCTGAATCCCTTCCAACTCACCTCTTTTCATGTCATACTCTTCCTTTACAAGAGGTGACGGTTGGATCTCCGGATTGTTCAACTGTAAGTTTTCCCCTTTGGGAATTTGTTACTGGATAATCATACTAATTGTATTGATCTTGTCAAATGGATAAAACATAGTCATATTGGATAAACTCTCAATTTCTAAAATTAAAATCCTATTGGGTTGGATCTTTTGGTTCACATGGATGAGTGGAGGGATCAATTGGATGCTCAAAGTACGATTAGTAAGTCAAATGAACTTGTGAATTGTATGTCTCAAGTGTATAAGACTGCTGAACTGGTGTATGGCAAGATTTCTGTAGTTCAAGGCAGGAAGGTTGTTGTTTCTCCTCACCGTCCATATGCCATTCATGCGGCTGAGGCACAAGATATCCTCCAGAAAACTTGCAAAAAAGTGGTGAATCCAAGTCTAAGCAAGGCTGAGAGCAAAATTCATCATTTACCCTTGTAAGTCATCTGCAATTTCTTTTTGGCAGGTAAATTTCTGTCAGCTTGCTACTATGACAGAGCCAACCTGACAAAAGTAACATAAATAGAGACATTATTACTACAATATTAAGACCCAGTTATATGACTAATAATGTACAAAAAACTCAGTTTACTTATTTTTATCCAATAAGCTTAGCAAAGTCCTGGCACCATAAAAATAAGTAATAAATTAAAATAACCACTACTTTCTACAAAAATACTGAATAACTTCTAAAACTTGAGGATAACTTAGAATATTATGTCATATTCTGAATCTTCATGCAAATTAATGTAGGGTCCCTCACTGGAAGTACCCCTAAAATCCTACTCCTTCACCTTGAACCAACTACCCGTAAGAATTGGCCACAAACATATGTCACACAGACATTACACACGTATGCACTTGTTATATATGCATACAATATGTGAAAGGACCAATTATGGACTTATAATTGAGGTGTTGTGTATAGTTTGGGAGTTAGGCCCAATTGGGGTTTAAACCTCCAACCCCGCGCGTGGATTATATAATCCAATTGGAAATTGGCCAAATGCGTGGAAATAGCTAATCCCCTAGTTACCACATATGTACAAGTGTAACTAGGGTAAAAGTAGATTCTACGTGATTTATTTACAAGGTTTTATTAATAAAAACCTTGAATACATAAGAGTAACATAGCCAGCGTGGCCTTTAAAGATTGGCCTTAGCCATTTGTGGCCCATTTGCGTCATTTGTGGCCCATTTCAGATACATTCACACGTCAGTGTTGCTATGTACCTTAGTTACAATGACTAAATAATTTATTAAAGTCATGGAAAGCACTTGTGACGCAGAATTAATGACCAGCAGTGTCATTGGGATGAGCCTTGTTAGTGCCAATCTCCCAAATTGGCCACATTGCGCTGAAAACCAGTTACTACACGCACACAGGCAGAAAGGTCCTCCACTATGAGTGAAATTAGTATATATAGAGCCCTCTTTCCACGCCAAAAGTTGTTCATCATCATCAATTATTATTACAGTCAATCAGTTACGCTGCGTCCTGTCCTTATTTCAGTTACTCTGCCCTGTTTTGCCTGTTTTATCTGTGGTGTTCTCATTAAATCAACCATCCTACGTGTCCAGCTCCTGCGCAGAAACCCTTCAGTCTACCCAGCAGCTCTACTTCACCCCACTACATGGCTTTTTGGCTTGAAAGAAGCAATAGTGAGTAATTCTTTCATCCTTCTGTCCCCATTCTGGTTCCTCAATTGGAAAAGCACTTTGTTACCACCTTCTGTTACGCAGAAACCCATTGTTTGCTTAATCAGATACCACCCTGCTTTGCAGATCTCTGATTTAGAGGGCACCTACAAACACCCCTGCGCCAGCAGGCCCCTCTATAAAAAAGAATTATATTTTTTTTATCTCTTCTTTACTACTTTTCTACGTGAAATTACCCCACTTTACCCTTATTTTGCACCCTTATCACCTTGTGTAGCTAAAAGGTACTAGCCCTTGGCATCACAGAGGCTGAAAATTTCAGTTGAACCATTAAATGATTAATCATACCAATTCAACTTATCTGCAATCAATAATTGCAGTATGGTTCAGTACTCACAATTGGTTTCACGATTCAACCTGCTCAGATACGCCTGTTAAACCTCTGGAATCATCCCGTCCAATGTTTTTACTTTTCTCTCATTCAGATCATTGAATTAATGTCAGACGCAAATTCAATAGCCAGTACCTCGGTAGTCGGATTGTACCTACCCAATTGATTGGCGGTAATCATCGGAGTAGGATTGTACCTACGGTCTACCCCATTGATCAGCGGTCATCAGACTGATGTTGGATCTTGATCAATCTCAATACAAACCGTTCTTCTCTGAAGCCAATGGCCACTTTTTTTTGCTGCTTCTCTTGCATTTTTATTTTTGTTGTTAATTTTGAAGTCCTTTTCTTCATGATCCTGTAAACCAAAAAAAAAAAAAAAATCAAGTTTACCAGTGGGATGGATTTTTCAACGGCTTTTGAGTTGAACTTGGGGATGCAACCAGGTCAGGTTTGGTTTGGAAAACAGTTGTCAGCCTCTGTGATGCCAAGGGCTAGTACCTTTTAGCTACACAAGGTGATAAAGGTTCAAAATAAGGGTCGAGTAGGATAATTTAATGTAGAAAAGTAGTAGGAAAGAAATAAAAAGAATATAATTCTTTTTTATAGAGGGGCCTGCTGGCGCAGGGGTGTTTGTAGGTGCCCTCTAAATCAGAGATCTGCAAAGCAGGGTGGTATCTGATTAAGCAAACAATGGGTTTTTGCGTAACAGAAGGTGGTACCAAAGTGCTTTTCCAATTAAGGAACCAGAATGGGGACAGAAGGATGAAAGAAGTACTCACTATTGCTTCTTTCAAGCCAAAAAGCCACGTAGAGGGGTGAAGTAGAGCTGCTGGGTAGACTGAAGGGTTTCTGCGCAGGAGCTGGACACGTAGGATGGTTGATTTAAAGAGAACACCACGGATAAAACAGGCAAAACAGGGCAGAGTAACTGAAATAAGGACAGGACACGGCGTAACTGATTGACTGTAATAATAATTGATGATGGGGAACAACTTTTGGCGTGGAAAGAGGGCTCTATATATACTAATTTCACTCATAGTGGAGGACCTTTCTGCCTGTGTGCGTGTAGTAACTGGTTTTCAGCGCAATGTGGCCAATTTGGGGGATTGGCACTAACAAGGCTCATCCCAATGACACTGCTGGTCATTAATTCTGCGTCACAAGTACTTTTCATGACCTTAATAATTTATTTTAGTCATTGTAACTAAGGTACATAGCAACACTGACGTGTGAATGTATCTGAAATGGGCCACAAATGACGCAAATGGGCCACAAATGGCTAAGGCCAATCTTTAAAGGCCACGCTGGCTATGTTACTCTTATGTATTCAAGGTTTTTATTAATAAAACCTTGTAAATAAATCACGTAGAATCTACTTTTACCCTGGGTACACTTGTACATATGTGGTAACTAGGGGATTAGCTATTTCCACGCATTTGGCCAATTTCCAATTGGATTATATAATCCACGCGCGGGGTTGGAGGTTTAAACCCCAATTGGGCCTAACTCCCAAACTATACACAACACCTCAATTATAAGTCCATAATTGGTCATTTCACATATAGTATG
The DNA here is from genome assembly GCA_002873125.1 of Puccinia coronata f. sp. avenae. NCBI lineage: Eukaryota > Fungi > Basidiomycota > Pucciniomycetes > Pucciniales > Pucciniaceae > Puccinia > Puccinia coronata. Next base: position 128,782 of record PGCI01000031.1, read on the forward strand.
CATATGTAACAAGTACATACGTGTGTAATGTCCGTGTGACATAAGTTTGTGGCCAATTCTTACGGGTAATTGGTTCAAGGTGAAGGAGTAGGAATTTAGGTGTACTTCCAGTGAGGGAGCCTACATTAATTTGCATGAGGATTCAGAATATGACATAATATTCTAAGTTATCCTCAAGGTTTAGAAGTTATCTAGTATTTTTGTAAAAAGTAGTGGTTATTTTAATTTATTACTTATTTTTATGGTGCCAGGACTTTGCTAAGCTCATTGGATAAAAATAAGTAAACTGAGTTTTTTGTACATTATTAGTCATATAACTGGGTCTTAATATTGTAGTAATAATGTCTCTATTTATGTTACTTTTGTCAGGTTGGCTCTGTCATAGTAGCAAGCTGACAACAGTAGTGTATGTATCCAAATCCCAACCTGACTAGAAGGCGGGTTTGGGAAGGTTGGAACATCAGTTGAATTATGGTTCCCAAGCCTGAAAACGGCTAAGGAAATGGCCGTTCAGGTTGGTTCAAAGCTGGGCCGGGTCTGGGGGTTGGATCGGGTTGAGTCTTGACCCATGGCTTTCTGGGCCTTTGAATACATTTTCATGGGTTTTATTGGGTTTTACTTGGGTCTTTGCCAATTTAGCCAACCATATGGGATATGATCTGGCCACACACGACTCAATTATCAAGTTGGGTCTTGCCAGGTTGTGTTGGAAATAAATTTTCTGGGTCTTGTTCTATCAAGACACTCCCCCAGACCCACCGGTTTGCGGGTCAGTCACTGGTTGGCTCAGCCCGGGCCAGACCCCATGGTGTTTACTTTTTCTTACTTGGATCTACCATTGAAGATAAAAGAGATTTGACTGAAGAGCTTTTTGACTTCATGATTCTCTATACACTATATCAAAATATATATCAACAATCAGAAGCCAAGTATTTAGGGTGGTTTGCGCACATCAACTACTATCAACTACTACTAATAGCTTTGCAAGACTTTGGTAACCCCCACCAGGTTGAAACAATTGGGTACAACTCTTTTTTGATCCACCATTCATACATCCCAGGTGAGTAGCCTACGTGGTAAGAATGGTTATTCAAAGATTTTTGGTCAGTACCATTTGGGTTTTTGGGTCTCAAGTTCATACATTTTGGTTACCCACCTCTAGTCCGAGTCAACTGCAGGGGGCTCCCCGACAAAATCGCTACTGGTAGGCTGATCTGAATCATCTTCGCTGCAGAGTTTGCATTTCACCTTTTCGTGATCTCGTATACAATCCGTGATTCCATCGTAATGGTATTCACCAGTACATTTTCCGCACTGCCATTTCCCGTAGGTAAACTCTATGCCGCATATGTGTTCACACCCAAGTTCCGAGTCACATGTCATGTTTCTAGTCTCCACAGAGGAAATGGGAAAGCAGCCTGGCCCTGCTTCACGACCAGCGTTCACGCTGGCGGTCGCAAAGAGGAGCGCCGTCAGGAGAGGGAAGAGGGTGTACAACCGCATTTTGACTGGGGATTTAGGATAGGGATTACGAAGGCGGTGTCCTATTGCACTTTCTACGCCGAAGTTCAGGATACGACCGAGCGAGTGGATGAGGTGGGTAAACGTAGGAGCTGAATCGGTGACTGTTGACAACAAACGTATTCCGTGAAGGCTAGTTAGTATTCAGGGCTCAAGTGTGAAAGAGAGACAACAGATAGGAGGGCTGTAGCGTTGATTGAGTGAGGAAAGAAAAGACAGAAAAGCAAACAGAACGGCTTTTTATATCCTACAACGCAGATGCTTGCATGGTCATAAGAGAGAGCAGATAGCAGCCTGTCGGAGAGGAGACCCACAGATCATCAAAAATGACTCAGCAGTATGCAGCCGACATGGCGGCTGAGCATGAGAAGAACCAGGAAGAACCGGGAGCGTCTTGGTGAGTCTAATTGCATGTAAACGACTGCTGACAGGAGTGCTGTTGGCAATTCATGCTGATGATGGTTTCGCGAATATCGGAATCATAGAATAAGAGCTGATAAGAGACGCAGGGAAGGAGCAGGAAGACCGAAGCAGAACTCTAAAGCTCAAGTGCATGTGAAACAGATCACAAAGTATAAAGAATAAAAACCCACTTCAATGGACTGATGACCAACAATCACACCATCACATCGCCGATGATGAAAAAACTGCGGAGCAAAACCAGATCCCTACAGGTTTCAGCTCCAGCTAACGGGAGGACGTGGTTTAAGGGAGGAGTGGGAGGGAGTGGGTACATCGTTATGAACTCATAGTGATGCGGTGACGGCCCCGGCCGGCCATCGGATTGTCATGCTGGGTGGTGTCGCATACATTGCAGTAGTTCCAAACGCGTGGATTGGTGTGGTCGATCATAAAGGGTTTTTTTGGCCTCATAACCTGTAGCTATATACACCACGGAAAAAAGTTTAATATAGTTCTTTGATGGCCGGGCAGCCGGCTCCGGGCTCGGCCAGACATATACTACATTGTTGGAAAAACCAAACTTGTTCCAAGTTTTTACCGCGCCAAGAGGAAACTGATTTTCCGCAAGGTTCAACTTCTACGCCCGAGGAATAGCGAGGAACAGCAAGGAACCCCTCATGTATCAGCAAGTACACATTGCAGTAGAAACATGAACTCGTGAAATGCACAGATGGATTGCAAGTTAGAGCCCATGCACCAGTGCCACGGTCACCAGTCTGCCAGTGCCGCAATTACCCCGGTCAGAGGACCGGAGCACCCGGGAGCGCCTGGTGTCCTCGCGAATTAGGAAGGGGTAGACTCAGAGCAGCTCAGAGCGCCTTGCAACATTCACATTCTACGCGTAGCTCAGCCGACTCGATGTCATTCAAGCTGTTTGAAGACCGCACAGCCGCCATAATGGCCCACCGTCATAGCCAGACGTTTATTACTTTTTATTCCTTTGCGCAACCATATTTGCTATGCATCAGCTCCTGAGTTGCAATCCAAAGTACATTACACCAGGGGAGAATTTATGGCACTGGCATGCCAGTGCCACTCTATGTGTTTTTACTGGAACCTGGTGCTAATGATCCTATGTGTCAGTTCCATATGAACTTGAAATGATGTTGATGTGGGTTAAGATAATTGGGCAACATTTTCTGAAGTGAACCACAAAGCAGGCTGATGTTAAAATGATCAAAATTGTAACTTTAGGATGAATGAATCCACAAATTATGTAGAGCTCAGGCAGAACTTTGGTCAATCTTCTGACTTTCTGAATTTTCATATGTTCCAATCATCATTGGGCCAGTTCAAAAAACCATCTTGAATAACCATAAAAAAGGGGGGTATAGAATTTTACAAGTTATATTTTGCAAGGCTTAAGCCCTGCAAATGCAATGCCTAGTAATATTCATTGTACGTAGTGCTAATCATGAATTTTACAGGGCTTTTCTTGCTCCCCTAGCCTTGTAAAAGGAAGCCTTGCAAAAAAACCACTGTAAAAACAGCCAACAGAGCTATGCACTCCAATTTTACCAAGCATTTTTTGCATTGCATGAGCCTTGCAAAGAAAAAGCAGAGTAAAACTAGCATAGGGTCACAGGGAAGCAAAAAAGCAAGGCTTGAAGCCAACACACTATAGCCTTGCAAAAAATCCCCCTCTGAAATTTCCAGATATCTGGATGAGATCATGAAAATTACAAGCCATGTCCCAATTTCATCCAGAATAATCTCATCCCACAGAGATCAATCAAACCACCCAAATATTTTGCTGCATTGGTACCCACCACCTGCAGCCTCTGGTAGCCGCTGATGGGGAGTCAAATGATACACACCTTGCAGATGACCTCCATGACCGGTCATTGGGGTGCTAACTCCTCAAATGACCGGTCATTGGAGTTTTCCCACCCCAGTGACCGGTCATGGAGGTGTGTGAACCTCCATGGCTGGTCATTGAGGTGTACACACCTCCATGGGTCATTGAGGTGTACACACCTCCATGACCAGTCATCAAATTGTACACACCTCCATGACCAGTCATTGAGGTGTTGACACCTCCATGACCGGTCATGGAGGTGTCAACACCTCAATGACTGGTCATGGAGGTGTCAACACCTCGATGACTGGTCATGGAGGTGTCAACACCTTGATGACCGGTCATTGAGGTGTCAACATTCTAATGACCAGTCATGGAGGTGTTGACACCTCGATGACCATGACCGGTAATGGAGGTGTCAACACCTTGATGACCAGTCATTGAAGTGTTCATGACACCTCCATGACTGGTCATCACTACAAGCAAACCTCCATACCGCCATAGGGGAAACATGGGGGGTTCCTTTGTCTTTTTTTTATAAAAAAAAGAGAGAAGAAAGTCAAAAAGGGAAAAATTGAAGACAGATGGCTCAGCAAAAGCTTAAATGAAGCTCAGCATCATCTTCCCATTGATCTTTTTATGTGGATCATGGAATGGAATGACAATGTGACTGGCAATTTATGAGTGTTCATGTGATGAGTGTGCTCAGCATGCTCAGCAGGATGAGGTTTTTTTGATTTTTTTTGACTTGTTTCTTGGAGGGTAAGATCTGAAGCATTGTTGGTGAAGTCATTCTCATGCTCAGTGTCTTGTGCTGAGTAGTATTGAGAACCAAGTGATCAAGAAACAGAAGACATTGCCTTTGCCAAGGCCCAGGCTGAGCCTATTCAAAGGCCCAGGCTGGGCCGCTCAAAGACTCAGGCTGAGCATTTGCCGTGGCCCAGGCTGAGCCTTTTCCAGGGCCCAGGCTGAGCCTTTGCCAAGGCCCAGGCTGAGCCTTTGCCAAGGCCCAGGCTGAGCCTTCTCCAAGGCCCAGGCTGTGCCTTTGCCAAGGCCCAGGCTGAGCCTTTGCCTTGAAAAAGACGCAGATTTTGCATTTGGTAAGGAGCAGCCTTTGCCTTTGCCAAGGCACAGCCTTTGCCTTTGCCAAGGCACGGCCTTTGCCTTTGCCAAGGCACGGCCTTTGCCTTTGCCAAGGCACAGCCTTTGCCCTTGCCAAGACACGGCCTTTGCCTTTGCCAAGGCACGGCCTTTGCCTTTGCCAAGGCACAGCCTTTGCCTTTGCCAAGACACGGCCTTTGCCTTTGCCAAGGCACGGCCTTTGCCTTTGCCAAGGCACAGCCTTTGCCTTTGCCAAGGCACGGCCTTTGCCTTTGCCAAGGCACAGCCTTTGCCAAGGCAAAGCCTTTGCCTTTGCCAAGGCACGGCCTTTCCCTTTGCCAAGGCACGGCCATTGCCCTTGCCAAGGCATGGCCTTTGCCTTTGCCAACGCATGGCCTTTGCCTTTGCCAAGGCATGGCCTTTGCCTTTGCCAAGGCACTGCCTTTGCCATGATAGATAACCTTGTCTATTCTGGATGGGTTTCTTTTTTTTATTTTCCACTCAAACACATGGCAAAATTCAACATACACGGACAAATTCAGCAAATTCAGACTTCAAGATGTACTAGTATCAGTTTTGGGCAACATACGCGGACAAATTCAGCAAATTCAGACTTCAAGATGTACTAGTATCAGTTTTGGGGGAATTCTCAATCACTCTGTATTACTAGAAATAACCAAACTTAAGCAGGATTGTCTGGGGACAGACAATAAAGTTGAGGGAGGATGTGGTAGTCTAAATATGCCATAAATTTTCAGTTTTTTTCTCATCTCATATTTCTCTATTTTTCTTATATTTCTCTATTTCTTTTTTTCCTACTTCTTGCTTTTTCTCATCCATCAACTCACAAATCAGCTGATATTATTCCAGATTCAGAATCTACAGATAAAATTACCCCTAGTAACACTCTACAACACCATTATCACCCAACAGGATCAGAAGCTATGGATACATCAACCTACACACTTGCTACATACACGAAATTACACAACTCTCAAATCTCAATATATGTTCTCAAAAACATATTCTACGGGGAAAATCATTCTAGGAAACTACACACAGAATTCTCATTACATGTACAGATTAGGAGGTATAGCCAATACAAGTTCCAACACCCGGTTTTGCATCAGTTACATGACCCCACCAGTAACCCATGACCCATACTCAGTACAGCCTGGTCACATGACACCACTACACAGCCGCATGACACCACTACACAGCCGCATGACACCACTCAGCACAGCCTGGTCACATGGAAGGTCACATGATGGGTCACATGGTTCTTTTTTTTCCATATTTTTCTTTTTTTCACCAATAGTACAGGTCACCTGAGTGCACAGCCTCATCACATGTATGCAAATACAGGTCACATGTATGCACAGCCACAGTCACATGTATGCACAGCCACATCACCTGACTGCACTGCCCCCACTGTCACCACCAGCAAAAATGCCTCAGTTGTACTTCCCTTGGAGCTAAAATCCCTCATATTTGTCTATATAAGAGGCTCTCCTCTCAGTTTTTTTTCCCTTCCTCATCAGATGTTGTACTCACATATTTACAAGGAATACTAGCACTAGCTCACCAACTAGTATACTGGTCACTCCTCATTCATCACTGCCAATTCAATATTTGAGGTTTTATCAACACCAATATCAACAACTCATAGTTATCAATCATCAACAACAATCATAAATCATCACTCAACTTATTATCATAATCCGCAGGCGTCTTGTGCCAACCAATCCTGTCACAATGAATAATCTGCCAAGCAAGCTTGGTGGTCTTGTTTTTCTGATAGTATAGAAGGGCAGAGTTTTGCTTCTCCATTCAGCAAAAGGTTCAACAACACTTTTGAGTCTTACACCGGGACCGGCGGGCGGCCACAGAAGTTCGACCATCACCGGCGCAGGAGAGTTCTCCATGGGCGCCCTGTAGGGAAAAGTACCTTCCTCAAACAGGATGTCCCTGGACTTGACAACCGACCTCTTTTGCATGTCCCATACTCTGTATCCATTCCCGTCTTGGAGATAGGACAAGAGCAATGCCGAGCGGCCTTTAGCGTTGAGTTTCTTCCGGCCCGCCTCAGGGACCTTGTAGCAGGCCAGGCAGCCAAACGGATGAGTGTATTTGGATTGACCAGCGGGTAGCCAAGGAGCGAGTTGGGGGAAGCAAAGCCTGGTGGTGTGCAACACGGGATCGAGTTGATAGTGAAGAGAAGGTGCCAAGGAGCATCAGCCCAAAATGGCTTGGGAAGACGTGCATTGAGGAGAGAGCATTGCAGAAAGTTCCCAATGGTGCAATTGGTCCTCTCTGCGACACCATTCAGCTCTGGAGAATGAGGAGTTCCCAGCTCGTGAGAGATACCAGCTTCAGAGAGGTACTTGGAAAATTCAGAAGAGATGTACTCCCCACCGTTGTCGGATTGCAGAGACAGGATGGAGAAGCGGCCATCCTTTTCAAATGTGGCACGGAAAATTTTGAAGCACAAGAAGACATTGGATTTTGATTTCATGGGGAAAACCAAGAGAAACTTGGTGTAGTCATCAACAAAAGTAACAAAATATTTGTATCACTCCCTCAAGACCTACTCAAACAATCCTACATCCAAGTGAATAATCTGACCGGGTTTTTGGGCACAATGAGACGACCGGGTTTTGAAGGCTGTACGATGCATCTTGGATTTCACACAGACGGGACACCGCTAAACGTTGATTTCATTCATGACGGTGGGCTTGACCTTGAGAGTGGCCAAGAGCTTCTTCAGAGGACGGAGCCCTATGTGTGATAAACGGAGGTGATAACCGAGCAGAGATGTGTCAACAACGGAGGGCACAGACAAAGCAAGGAAGGACTGAGTCACCTCAGGCGCCGGAAGGTAGTATAGATTACCCTTCCTGTCAGCTTGCTACTATGTCAGAGCCAACCTGACAAAAGTAACATAAAAAGAGACATTATTACCACAGTATTAAGACCCATTAATATGACTAATAATATATAAAAAAAAAACTTAGTTTACTTATTTTTATTCTATAAACTTAGCAAAATCCTAGCACCATAAAAATAAGTAATAAATTAAAATAACAACTACTTTTTACAAAAAATACTAATAACTTCTAAAACTTGAGGATAACTTAGAATACTATGTCATATTCTGAATCCTCATGCAAATTAATGTAGGGTCCCTCACTGGAAGTACCCCTGAATTCCTACTCCTTCACCTTGAACCAATTACCCGTAAGAATTGGCCACACTTATGTGTCACAGATGACATTACACACGTATGTACTTGTTATATATACATACCATATGTGAAATGTCCAATTATGGACTTATAATTGAGGTGTTGTGTATAGTTTAGGAGTTAGGCCCAATTGGGGTTTAATCCTCCAACCCCGCGCGTGGATTATATAATCTAATTGGAAATTGGCCAAATGCGTGGAAATAGCTAATCCCCTAGTTACCACACGTGTACAGGTGTAACTAGGGTACTAGTAGATTCTACGTGGTTTATTTACAAGGTTTCATTAATAAAAACCTTGAATACATAAGAGTAACATAGCCAGCGTGGCCTTTGATGATTGGCCATAGCCATTTGTGGCCCATTTGCGTCATTTGTGGCCCATTTCAGATACAAATACACGTCAGTGTTGCTATGTACCTTAGTTACAATGACCAAATAGGTTATTAAGGTCATTATAAACACTTGTGACGCTGAAATAATGATCAGCAGTGCCATTGGGATGAGCCTTGTTAGTGCCAATCTCCCAAATTGGCCACATTGTGCTGAAATATAGCAACTACACGCACACAGGCAAGAAAGGTCCTCTACTATGAGTGAAAATAGTATATATAGAGCCCTCTTTCCACGCCAAATGTGGTCCATCATCATCAATTATTATTACAGTCAATCAGTTACGCCGTGTCCTGTCCTTATTTCAGTTACTCTGCCCTGTTTTGCCTGTTTTATCCGTGGTGTTCTCTTTAAATCAACCAACCTACGTGACCAGCTCCTGCGCAGAAACCTACCAATCTACCCAGCAGCTCTACTTCACCCCCCTACGTGGCTTTTTGGCTTGAAAGAAGCAATAGTGAGTACTTCTTTCATCCTTCTGTCCCCATCCTGGTTCCTTAATTGGAAAAGCACTTTGGTACCACCTTCTGTTACGCAGAAACCCATTGTTTGCTTAATCAGATACCACCCTGCTTTGCAGATCTCTGATTTAGAGGGCACCTACAAACACCCCTGCGCCAGCAGGCCCCTCTATAAAAAAGAATTATATTCTTTTTATTTCTTTCCTACTACTTTTCTACGTGAAATTATCCTACTCTACCCTTATTTTGCACTCTTATCACCTTGTGTAGCTAAAAGGTACTAGCCCTTGGCATCACAGAGGCTGACAATTGGGGGTCTGGCCGGGAAATTACCAATATCCACTCGTGGTAATTTACTCCTGGTACTTACTCTTCTTACTTTTGCTTTTCACTCACGCAAAAAATTACCAAACCACTAAAAATCATTTATAAAATAAAACCACTAAAAATTATCCTTCTACTTTATTTTTTACGCATTCTTTTAGTGAACCAATACACTAAAACTCTCATTTCCACGCCTGAATTTGTTCATCCACCTTTTGACCAAATTGCCCACTTTGAATTAATCAAACATTATCTTAAAGTCCTCAGATTGCGCAAAGAAGAGGAAATAGCTAACTATCAACCTTCTGATTGGGAAAAACTTACGCCTACAGAACAGTTCCAACTTGCTCTTTTTCACTCTCACCAACGTGCTCAACAGGACACAGAACTTCTCATCAAACTCAACTCCATCAACAGGAGGAATCAAGAGAACAAGAGGCGTGCAGATTTTCAAAGAACTCTAGAATATAAACAAAACTTTTACAATAGTCAGTTTAATTCTTCTTTATCTCTAAATAAAACTATTAAAATTACCAAAAAAATACTTATTTTTACGCCTGAATTTTATCTAGTGTCTTCCACTACCTCTCCAAGCACTTCCAACACTTCTACTTCATCTACCACGGCTCCAGCTACCTCTGTGGCCAATTCTATTACCCCACTTACGGCTCCACCAACAAGTTTATTATTTACCTTAATTAAATTTTTTGTGGCCCTTTTTCACTAATATGTCCCGTGAAACTAGTCCTATCAGGAAGTCTACCAGGGCTCACAAGCCTGATCTCCACGGCCCCTTACCCCCGCCCACTAGACAACCTAGGAGCAGAGAAGTTGCCACGGAACTTGGCCTTCAAGAAGACCACCCCCAGTCTCCCCAATCCTCAAGCCATGGACGTGGACGTGGAACCAACCCCTTCCACCTCCTTGGCCAGTATCCAGAAACCCCAGACGGAGGAAGAGGACTTGGAAATTCAGGTGGTGAGCACGTCCAAGGAGGACAAGATAGCCAAATTGGTCAAAATACACGTGGCCAACCATCAGAAATTCGTGGAAGCCCAGAAATCCAAGGCCACCCAGGAGATGATGCTGAATCTTTTAGGACTAGCCCAGAAGAGTCAGAAAGAACTACCAAAACTTATCTCCAAAAAAGAAGTGGAGGAATACACGAAGGGATGGAACCCTTGGGAGTAAAAGAGAGTATTGTTTCCCCACACAGCCAACAAGAACAAGGGAAAGAATATGAGCAGTCTTTCTATGAACAACCGTCATTACAACAATCCCCAGAAGTGGAAGAAATTAGCCAACATCAGCAGCGCCATAACCAGCTTCTACAACAGCTTAGATTAGGTTTTTCTGTCATAGATAATTCCCTTACAATTGCGCATAACAACATTCTTTTGTTAGATAAAAATGCTAAAACACACCACAAAACTGTTTTAGAATTTTTAAATAAAGCTCCTCCTCCACCTGAATCCGTAGAGAATTACATGTCTAGCTCTTCTCTCATTTTAAATCAATTGTCCAAATTTCTTAACTCACCTAAGTCTGTCTTTACGCATAATGAATCTGATTTTTACGCCAAAAATTGTGAGCCAAAGCTTCCTAATGTGCCCAAAAAATTAGAAGAACTTGAAGAAGAACATTCCAAGTATTCTAATGATGATTTGGCGGATAAAATCAACAGATTAGAAGACATGTTCCATGCTAATACTGAGCATATAATTAATAGAATTAATAAAAATGCTATTAGCACTTTACACGCCCAAAATGTGAAATTAGAACTTGAACAAATGGATTTAAAAAGAATGATGGTTGAATTACAAGCTCAAGTAGCTTTAATATCTGACCAAAACAACAAGAATGTTAATGGAAATTTAGTATTAAAACATCTGTTAGATGTAAAATTTGAATTAACAGATTTAATTAAAGAAATATCTTCCAGAACTGCTCCTGTTAATAACACTACGCCCAAATATAACAATCCTTACATGGAAACAATACTTGAAGATAAGGTAGAGAATAAGGACAACTATCCTCATAACAATCAATCTAATTATAAATACAACAATAGTTCACCAATGCCCCCTAATAACAATTACCCTCCTAATAATTCACCTAATTATAATAACCTTAATAATGGGAGTCAATGGAGTCATGCTCCTTCACGCAACAATGTAAACAACAATGGTAATAACAACTTCATAGATCCCTCTCTTCTGAATAAATTGTTACCACCAATTAAAGAATGGACTAAATTTTCTGGAGAAGGAGATTATGACCATATTAATTTCATCAAATATATTGATCACATACTAACAATATATAGAGCTCCTGATGATGCCATCCTTACTAGGTTGCCTAGGTTATTTGAAGGAGTAGCCTTTGATTGGTTCATTGGTAAACAAGCTACCATGAGGCAACAATCTTGGCCAGCTTGGAAAGAACTGATCAAACAACAATTTGGCACTAGACTATGGGAAAAGAAAATGCGCAGAGCTTTTGAAAATGACTACTTTGATCCTGTCAAGCATAATCCTCATCAATGGTGCTTGAACCAGAAGAAAAGGATTGAATGTATCTACCCTAAATTAAATCAAGAACAAATAAATGATTTAATACTTAATCAAACTAAAGGCAGTCTAGAACATAATGTCAGATGTAGAATCAATGACATGGATTGTGATTTATCAACACTTATAGGTGTTATGGAAGAAGTAGTAGAAATGACAGGAATTAATAAAAAACATATTCCCTCTGAAAAAAAGGATTACACTCCTAGAACAGACCCTTCTAAGAAGTTAGAACCTAAAACTGCTGAACCCATTAGAAAAGAAAAGACTCCTACGTGTTGGAATTGTGGAGAAACTGGCCACAGAAGCACTGAATGTACCAAACCTAGGAGGAAAATCAATAACGTGAATGCAAGCCCTGATTCAGATTCTGAAAGTACCTTTGATATCATACACCAAGAACCCTCTAGTACACATTATGGTCAAGATGATGATGACTCTGAATCTGATAACCATGCTGTTGTAGTAATAAATGCTAATATTGGCAATGACTTCAGCATTAATGCTATTCATGGTGAATCTAACTTACCCCAGAAATGGGAAGATAATATGGATATTGGCCATATATCTGATGCCAAGCTATTAACTAACAAACCTGAAGAAGGAAGGTGTTACACCCTAGGTAAAACCAGTTATACTAAGGTTATTTTCAAAGACTCAGCTGTTAAGACTCTATTAGATATAGGAGCCTTTTGTTCTTGTACAAGTGCCACATTTTTGCAACAAATATACCCTGATTGGCGCAAAAATTTATTACCTGTTCCAAAGGCTACATTTAGCAGTTGTAACTCTACCATGAAACCTATTGGTGTCATCAATTTACCCTTAATATTCCCCCACACTAAGGGATCCCTCAGATTAAGTGTAGAATTTGTAATACTTTCTGATGCCATTTGTGACTACCTTATACTAGGTAATGATACCTTCTGCATGTATGGAATTGACATTTTCCAGTCCAAAGATAGATATTTTACCATTGGAGGAGATTGGAAAAGGAAATACCAAATTTGCAACATCCATTCTGAGATTATTGCACCCATTTCTCAGGAACCTGACCCCAAGGAATTAGAAGATTTTAATCAAGAATATATGTCCCAAGCTGCTATAAGTGACATACTAACCAATGCTCAAGTATTATATATTCTTAAAGTATGCCATAAGAATAAAGAAGCCTTCTGTACCACTGAAGAGCCTATTGGCAATGTTACAGGACATGATATTAAATTAGAATTAACTTGTGAACCTCCTTACCCACCTGCTCTAAGAAAAGCAGCCTACCCTTCTAGCCCTAAATCTAGGATAGCCTTAGAAACACACATTAAAGAGCTTATAGATTTACGTGTACTTAGAAAAGTGGGCCATAATGAACAAGTAGAAATAACTACCCCAGTTATTATTGCCTGGCATAATGATCAGTCTAGGATGGTTGGAGATTTTAGAGCTCTAAATAATTACACTAAAGCTGATAATTATCCCATTCCAAGAATTGACCACTCTCTTCATAACTTATCAAAAGCTAAGTACATAACCTGCATGGATGTTCTCAAAGGGTTTCACCAGATACCTATAGAACTTAATAGCCGCCAATTTATGAGAATTATCTGCCATCTTGGTGTTTTTGAATACCTCAGAATGCCCTTTGGAATTAAGAATGCACCTTCTCATTTCCAAAGAATGATGGACTCTATTTTTGGATCTTTTATCCGCCAGTGCTGGATGATGATATATATTGATGATATAATCATTTATTCAGATGACTGGGAAACACATATAGAAAAGATACAAATAGTATTAGAAACTTCTATTAAAGCTGGTCTAAAAATGTCTATTAAAAAGTGCAACTTTGGATATGGTGAACTTAAAGCTTTAGGACATATTGTTTCTGGACTATCCCTAGCCATTGACCAAAACAAAGTAGCAGCTGTAATGCTCAAACCTATGCCCCAGAATATCACTGAAATGCAATCTTTTCTTGGATTTTGTGGATATTATAGGAAACATATTGAGAAATTTGCTATTTTAGCCAAGTCATTATATGAGTTATGTAGTAAAGAAACCATTTATGAAATGACTCACCCTAGAGTACTGGATTATGAACAATTGAAGATAGCCCTTACTACTGCTCCTGTGCTAGCTCAACCAGATTATAACTTACCATTTATTCTGTACATAGATGCTTGTTTAGATGGCTTAGGTGCTGCCTTACATCAAGAATTCCTTGTTGAAGATAAATTGGTAGAAAAACCAGTTCTGTTTATTTCAAGACAAATTAAACCAACAGAGAAAAGGTATGGAGCCAGTCAGATGGAATGTCTAGCTCTTGTATGGTCCTTAGAAAAGTTACATTATTATCTTGAAGGTAGTAGAATTGTTGTAGTCACTGATTGCACAGCAGTTAAAACCCTTATGAATATGCAGACTCCCAATAGGCATATGTTAAGATGGCAAATTGCTATTCAACAATACAGAGGACATATGACTATTGTTCATAAAGCTGGCAAAAAGCATAGTAATGCTGATGGCTTGAGCAGATGGGCTTTACCAAATACTCCAGATAACCCTGCCTGGGATCCTGAAGATGAAGATATATTCCCAATTTTAGGAATACATGTCTGTGATTTGGATGAAGCCTACTACAGCCTTATAAAAGATAGTTACCAGTCTGATCCTGAATTTGTCAAACTACTAGATATACTTAGCAATGAAAATAGTTCCCACGAATTAATTGCTAGTCTACCTCCCTGGTTATCCAAACCTTACTCTTCTGGTAAGTTCTCCCTATTAGATGGAATATTGTACTTTAAAGAAAGGCATTCCAGTGTAATAGTCTTATGTGATCAACTTCAGATTGAAGCCCTTATGAAAGAATGCCATGATAATGTTGGTGCTGGACATTTTTCTGAAGAAAGGACTATTGAAAGAGTCAGAACTACAGCTTGGTGGAATAATCGGACTAATGAAGTAGCTACTTATATTAAATCCTGTGAAACTTGCCAGAAATCAAATAAGCAAACAGGTAAGAGATATGGGCTACTTCAAACCATCCAAGAACCCACCAAAAGATGGGAAATCATAAACATGGATTTTGTTACAGGTTTACCTCCTGGAGGGTCTTATTCCTTCAACTCTGTACTAGTGGTTGTAGACAGATATTCAAAAAGGGCCAGATTTATTCCTAACCATAAAGATGATACAGCTATGGAAGTGGCTTTACTATTTTGGAATAGGATTATGGCTGACGTAGGAATACCCAAAATAATCATTAGTGATAGAGACCCCAAATTTACTTCTGAATTTTGGAGAAATTTACATGACATGTTAGGCACTAAATTAGCTTTCTCTACTGCTTACCATCCCCAAACTGACGGATTGGCTGAAAGAATGATCCAAACTCTAGAAGATATTCTCAGAAGATTTTGTTCCTTTGGCTTAGAATTCAAAAATAGTGATGGTTATACTCATGATTGGGTTAGCTTACTCCCTGCATTAGAAATAGCTTATAACAGCAGTAAACATTCTTCATCCAAAGAAATCCCTTATATTTTGGAAAGAGGATGGATACCCAGAATGCCTAAAGATCATATTAATAACAAATTACCTCATGTACATCCCACTTCCCTAGACTTTAAAAGGATGCTTGACATTACACATGAACATGCTAAGAAATGTGTTCAAGATGCAGCTGAATATAATAAGTTAAGATGGGACAAAAGTCATAAAGACCCATCCTTCCAAATTGGGGACAAAGTCCTATTGTCCACTGTGAATTTTAATAATTTGGGAGGTAACAGGAAACTTAAACCTTCCTTTGTTGGCCCTTTTACCATTAAGCAATTACACGGAAAAAATGCTGTGGAAGTTATTTTAACAGATGAATTTTCCAGAAAACACCCTGTTTTTCCAGTTAGCTTAATCAAGCCTTACACTAGTAGAGGCTCAGATACCCCTGTAGTAACACATGTACCTGTACCTATAATTGAACCTTTAGACACCTCTAACTTCAAAGTACATAAAATATTGAAGGATAAAAAGGAAAGGATCAATGGGAAAGATATTAGACTATATTTAGTAAGGTATAAAGGTCAATCAGCAGACAAAGATGAATGGATTCCTGAAGATAATATACCTGATGGTCCCATACATCTACGTAATTATAGAGCCTCCAAAAGAAATTGAGAATTTTTTTTCTTTCTACAGACATTAGGATGAATTTTGTTTTCTAAAGTCTCATTTTAAAGGGAGGGAATGTCAGCTTGCTACTATGTCAGAGCCAACCTGACAAAAGTAACATAAAAAGAGACATTATTACCACAGTATTAAGACCCATTAATATGACTAATAATATATAAAAAAAAAACTTAGTTTACTTATTTTTATTCTATAAACTTAGCAAAATCCTAGCACCATAAAAATAAGTAATAAATTAAAATAACAACTACTTTTTACAAAAAATACTAATAACTTCTTAAACTTGAGGATAACTTAGAATATTATGTCATATTCTGAATCCTCATGCAAATTAATGTAGGGTCCCTCACTGGAAGTACCCCTGAATTCCTACTCCTTCACCTTGAACCAATTACCCGTAAGAATTGGCCACACTTATGTGTCACAGATGACATTACACACGTATGTACTTGTTATATATACATACCATATGTGAAATGTCCAATTATGGACTTATAATTGAGGTGTTGTGTATAGTTTAGGAGTTAGGCCCAATTGGGGTTTAATCCTCCAACCCCGCGCGTGGATTATATAATCTAATTGGAAATTGGCCAAATGCGTGGAAATAGCTAATCCCCTAGTTACCACACGTGTACAGGTGTAACTAGGGTACTAGTAGATTCTACGTGGTTTATTTACAAGGTTTCATTAATAAAAACCTTGAATACATAAGAGTAACATAGCCAGCGTGGCCTTTGATGATTGGCCATAGCCATTTGTGGCCCATTTGCGTCATTTGTGGCCCATTTCAGATACAAATACACGTCAGTGTTGCTATGTACCTTAGTTACAATGACCAAATAGGTTATTAAGGTCATTATAAACACTTGTGACGCTGAAATAATGATCAGCAGTGCCATTGGGATGAGCCTTGTTAGTGCCAATCTCCCAAATTGGCCACATTGTGCTGAAATATAGCAACTACACGCACACAGGCAAGAAAGGTCCTCTACTATGAGTGAAAATAGTATATATAGAGCCCTCTTTCCACGCCAAATGTGGTCCATCATCATCAATTATTATTACAGTCAATCAGTTACGCCGTGTCCTGTCCTTATTTCAGTTACTCTGCCCTGTTTTGCCTGTTTTATCCGTGGTGTTCTCTTTAAATCAACCAACCTACGTGACCAGCTCCTGCGCAGAAACCTACCAATCTACCCAGCAGCTCTACTTCACCCCCCTACGTGGCTTTTTGGCTTGAAAGAAGCAATAGTGAGTACTTCTTTCATCCTTCTGTCCCCATCCTGGTTCCTTAATTGGAAAAGCACTTTGGTACCACCTTCTGTTACGCAGAAACCCATTGTTTGCTTAATCAGATACCACCCTGCTTTGCAGATCTCTGATTTAGAGGGCACCTACAAACACCCCTGCGCCAGCAGGCCCCTCTATAAAAAAGAATTATATTCTTTTTATTTCTTTCCTACTACTTTTCTACGTGAAATTATCCTACTCTACCCTTATTTTGCACTCTTATCACCTTGTGTAGCTAAAAGGTACTAGCCCTTGGCATCACAGAGGCTGACACTTCCTGTAGCCGCGGCCGACTGGTTCCCCGGCGCGATCCAAGTCAGACAAGCGGAAGATTTCGCAGGACGCCGAGTTGAAGAGAACCGATAGACCCTGATCGCACATGCCAGCAACCAAGAGGAGTGGTTCATGAAGGTCTGGGACGACCAGGGCAGGGACTGAGGTCTTGACGTCAAGGGCCAGAGTGACTATACCCTTGTGGGTGGCAGAGACAAGGGAGTGATTGGCGAGACAGATGGAGGTATTGTTGGATTTGAAGGCTAGGACATCACATTTGTAGGGGGTCATGGTGATGGACACCAGGGGAGAATTTATGGCACTGGCATGCCAGTGCCACTCCATGTGTTTTTACTGGGACCCAGGGCCAATGATCCTATGTGTCAGTTCCCTATGAACCTGAAATGATGTTGATGTGGGTTATGATAATTGGACAACATCTTCTGAAGTGAACCACAAAGCAAGCTGATATTCAAACAATCAAAATTGTAACTTTATAATGAATGAATCCACAAATCATATAGAACCCAAGCTGAACTCAAGTCAATCTGATGATTTTCTGAGTTCTTGAATGCTCCAATAAGTATTGATCCATCTTTAAATAATTCTTATTTAATATTAATACATCAATATTTCCATTCATTGACATGTGGAGAATCATTCTGATTAACAAGTCTTTATCAACTATCATTTGTTATTTCTTTGCAGTGCCTAAATAATTTTCAATTCAAACCTCTTGAGAAAATCTTTTCTATAACCTTATAGATGATGAAAAAATATTCATAAAAAGGATTCAAACCATATTGAGTACATTTGGAGCTAAATTTAGAGCTCTAATGTTCTTTAGAAGTTGAATTTTGAAAGTTTTATACACAATTACATATGTCCCCTGGTTTTTAGATTTCATGAAGTCCTAAGTTTACCAAAAAGAATTGAGTTTCCATCAGAAAAAGTATATCATACAATTTTTATCCAAGACATCTGAATTTTTACCCTTGTCCAAAAAATGACAAGTACACCTGATGGTAGTTGGCCTCCGTAATAATCCCCTTTAAATAAAATTTTGACTTGAATATTTTCAAAGATCATTTTTGCGCAGTCACTGTGCATTTTGCACAGTGACTGCGCATTGAACACGTGTAATAGTTGACTTTTTTTTTAAAAAAAGTTGGGTCAAAAGTTGTGCCATAGTTTCCAAAGACCAACTCCCATCGGTTGCTTTTTTGCTTTGTTTGTGGTGCTTGGTGTACGCTCGTTACATTATTGTGACATTTGAATTTTTACGCTGCTGTACGCCCATACACCAGAGTACAAATTCATATTTCACAGTGATTTACAGGTGTGTGAAAGGTTGTAAAGGTGGTTTTTGCTGTTTTGACCAAAAAATGGTTAAAATGGGACACCTTTGTTGCAAATCCAAATGATTGTTTGCTGGAAAGTTTGGTCTGAGCCAAAAAGTGTACAAATGGGGGTAGGTAAAGACCCAATTCTTCAGATTTTAAAATTCCTTCAAAATGCGGGACCAACTACAATGAATTGCGGCACCTCAAAAACAGAAGATTGTGAATTCATTCCATTCAAAAAAGCACCTAATATTTAAGTTTTTTTTGCCTCAAAAAAGTAAAAAAAAAAATACTTCTTTGAAATAAAACAATCAAGAAGAAAGTAAATTTTCAAAAGAATGATGAAATCAGAACTGTGGTTGTTTTGGTATCAGTTCAGGTTTGCATGCTTCAAGTTTTCCACTTGAGTTGGACATAAAATCACATACACATCAAGCAACACTTGTTGTGAGATTGTTGGTGGCTTCAAACTGAATTTCAGTTGAACATGCAGTTTGAATGTGCATACCTCCAAACACGGTTCAAACCAAGAGAGGGTAATGAGTTATGAAATGGCACCCGTCAACGGGTGCCATGAAATCTTGTCAGCTTGCTACTCTTCAGAGACAATCTAACAAAGAGTACATGAAAAGATAAAATCATAATAAATACATTGAAAATTAGAAAATAAATTGCATGACCAAAGTTAGAGACATTATTACATGTGTAGGAATTTCTCTCACTTTGTAATGCATTATGGCTTTGTTATGTATAAATACAAAATAAGAATAAACATTGAAATACCCTGTCAAAATCATGTTTTACACAAAATATTACCCTAACTCTTAAACCTTAAAGAAAACTTAGAATATTATGGCAGATTCTTAATCTACATGCAAAATAACCTAGGGTATCCCACTCATGGTACCCCCTAATTCTCACTCCTTCACTCCTTTTACCCATTTCCCCCACCTATAGGATTGCACGGCATATATGCGTAACATGTTAGTTGACTATTATGATACCAACTGGGAAATGACCAAAAATGGACGTCATTTTGAGGTGTTGTGTGAAATGGCCGAGTTAGGCCCAAATGGGGTTTAATGTTCCAACCCCGCGCACTGGTTACACAAGTTGGCCCAATTCACTAAAAACCCCGCATGAACTACACAAATACATGTTACTAAGGCAGCATGTATGTAACTAGGTTTCAGGAACCTTGCATCATATATATAAACAAAGTTTCCGCTTTTAAAACCTTAATTACACATGTGTAACACCTGTAGCGTGGCCCAGTCTCAATATTTGTGGCCCTTTTCAGGCGTAACCACTCCTTCAATGCTACTGTTGACTAAACCAAGCCAGTAGTATTGAACCAGGTTGGTCTACATGGTTATTTGGCGTCAACAAACTCATCATAACCTTGTGTATTCACCCATAAGCAGCTGTGGCTTGCCCTTTTGGTCCAAACTAGCGTAACAATGGCCTGGTTTGGTTTGAAATGGGCCACACCTGCAATTGAGGCAAATTACCACGCACACAGTGGCCCAAAATTGATATTTAAAGAGCTTTGTTTGCCCACTTTTGACAATCCCCATCATCTTTTATCATGCCAGCATATACCAACGCAATCAACCAGCCTTTACACTAGTTATTAGCCTTGTTATACCTGTTATATTGGATCATCACCTCAACCAACAATTACCACGACAAATCCCCAGCTTTCCAATCAATTCTTGACTACTTTTGACGCCTCAAGATCCCTGCCAAGCTTGAAGAAGACCCCTTTGCGTGGATTTTAGCATTAGTGAGTAAAATTCCCCGTAGCACTTCTTTCTTTGTCATTTCTGGGTGTACTCCTTGTCAAAGAACCAGATAATTAGAGTACCCCTGATATTTCAGGATCTAATTCATAGAGGGCACCGTAAACACCCCTGTAACTCAGGCCCCTCTTTGATAAAAAGCTTTTGCTTTTTGTTATATTTCTTTCTCTTTTTTTCTACTTTACCCCATTTCACCGTGAGACCCACGCGTGAAACTACCTTTTCATATCTTTGCACCACATGTAGCTAGAAGAACTTTGTTCTTGGCATCACGTAGGCTGACAAATCTCCCCTGGTGGGAGCACCCAGAGTCAATGTTGGTGTCATGTTGGTGAGTGCGCACCACCCTGGCAATCTCAGGAGTGGAGGTGTTTATCGCCACCGCGTTGCTAGCCCTTGCAGGACGGGAGTAGGATGCGTCGTCCAAGCCTGAATAGTCCGATTCCTTGTCGCAACCAGCCCCCCCTAGTTTGACCACGGTACTCTGACTGGCTTTTGCAGGAGGTTTCCCCCCGTCACCCCGGCGGTGATTGATACGGCGGTTGCGGGAGCCAGAACCATTGACGGTGGCCGGGTTGTGCTCAGACAGGATGGCAGCAGCCTTGTTGCATCTTTCAAGGGAGTGTCCCTTTTTCTTGCAGAATGTACAGAAGTACTTGCGGCTGTTGGGGAAAGGCTTGTTGGATGGAGGAGCGCTTGTTTTCAAAGCGGACTCCAGTTGGAAAAGGTCTTCAACCCAAGCTTTTCGGCGCAAGTCCTCTTGTCATAAAGCATTGATAATGCGCAATGGGTTGACACGTGCCTTGTTCATCATGGAGGAGACGCACACAAGCCAATCCGGAGGGAGGGAAGTGAGAATGGAGACAGAGTAGATATTGTTGGTGGTTAGAGGGTGTTCTGGAGTAACTAGGGAGTTAAGATTTTCATATATCTTTCCCATCTTGTCCAGGTGAGTGATAATGTTGTCGCCGGTCATGCGCAAGATGGTGAGTTTACGAAGCCAGTACATCATCCCGCCAGATGAGTGGTCCTGATGGGCAGCCTTGAGAGCATACCAGAGTTTGCGAGCGTTGGTATTGAACTGACAGACATAGCGGATGTTGCCTGGTTGTATAGTTTTGGAAATGATGGAACAGACCACAATGTTGTCCTGTTCAAAGGTGTCCTTCTGACTTCTGAGATCTGTTTTAGCCTCATCGGCGTCAAGGAGGTAAACGACTCCGGTCAACCTAAAATGGATATCAAGGATCCAGCTCCATTCCAGGTAGTTGGATTCAGGACCAGGAGGCTTGAGATGTTTGATTGTCCCGGTTTTCATGGTAGGGTGCCCAACAAGCTCAGAAGCGAATGAGGTGAGCTTCACATCTGTATAGATGGTAGACTTCGCAGGTGCGTTTTTGGCGGACATGTTTGGAAAAAAAATATGCTTTGACGATAAAGCTTACGGATCCTTCAAGTGCAAAGCAGTGAGATACTCTAAGCAACGGGTCTCATAACCTGTTGCAATGAACTAGGCCGGACAAACAGAATTTAGTGGAAGGATTAGTTCATTGCATCAGACAAAAGGAAAAAGAGAAGAAAACAAAGAGTGAAAATGAGATGAGAGAAGAAAGCGAGATGAAGAGAAATGAGTGGCTCACCTAGGCCGGACAAACAGAATGTAGTGGAAGGATGAGAAAAGATCCTTCCACGTCTGCTGCTGGGCTAGGTAGATGACCACACAGATGTCACAGTGTGTGACAGTGAAATGACAGAGAGAAAGCAGACAACTACAACTCCAACAGGCACTCCATTCTTTTTGGAGTGGAATGGACCACACTCCACAGATTGGAGTGCAGCAAAATATTTTGGAGTGCATGATCTGGGCACTCCATAGTAAAAGGGAGTGTCCTAGTCAGCACTCCAAAATTATTGGAGTGCATGGCTGTGCACTCCAACTTTTGGCTGATTTTTGGAGTATACATCAGTTCACTCCAACATTTTTGGAGTGAACCATGGTGCACTCCACAATTTTTGGAGTGAACCTTAGTCTACTCCATCATTTTGGAGTGCATGTAGTAAATTATTGGAGTACATTTAGCTTGCCCCTTATTAAAGCCACACTTTTGGCAAAACCAGTATCATGGGTTTGGCCTGTGGCCTTTCAAATTGGGGAGTGAAACTTGCTTATGCAAAGACTGGGTTTTGGATTGGGCCCCACTTTGTCAGAGACATGAAGTGGGGGGTCACCTGAGGTCAACCCTATGTGCACAAGCAACAATTACAGGGGCGACCTGGGTTTGAATTGCATGAAGCAGACTCCCTTTTATGTTGAACACAACTGACCAACCACGACAAAATCAGCTCTTCCTTGGAACAGTAGCTATGGAAACTCTAATCATTATGTTGTCTACACCCCCATCATACTGCTTAGCATGGTCACTCTAGGCAACCGCTTTTTTCACGCAGAGCGCCAACACCTTTCCTGGCCTTTGCAACCACACCACGCTTGCTCAAAGTACTATATACACAGCGTGAACCCTATGTTTCCAGGTGACCTTGCATTATTGCTTGTGGTTTATGTCATGATGGCATCTGTCAGCCTTAGAGACAACAATGTTGCCCAAAAGGCTTCAACAATGTTTTCTTCTTATTCCTCTCTTCAATACGCAACAATGTTCTCTTCTTATTCCTCTCTTCAATACGAGTATTTTCATATCATAATATCCTTACTTTGTTGTGTATAAGTGTGGAATAATAAAAGTGTGAAGTAATTAACATAGAAGTCCACATAACATCTACTCATTTTCTAAGTTCAACTCTATATTGCATATTCATTTTGATAAACATGGTTCATCATCTTCAGAGTTGGGCAGATGAAAATTTTCATCATCACTCATCAACCAACTTAGAAGAAAAACAGAACAGCTGGACAAACACTCCTCACTACTCAACATCCAAGGTCCCATCATTTTCCCTCGTCGTATTGTCGTGGTCATCTGGTGTCATCTGTCTGACTAGTAAGCAGCTTTGCCAACTTCTCTTTTTCTTCAAGTTCCTCTTGAGCTTGATCTTTCCACCCCTCTTTTTCTTCACTCTCTTTCTCTTCATCTCAAAGAGGCACCATCATCACTTATCCTTAAAGGATCAATCATCTTCATCTTAGTCTTGTGGTACTTCACACCCACAAAGGTTTCCTTATAAGTATCCTTTGCCTTTGGCAGAAAAAATAAGGCAGTCCCTGACTGTACCTTCTCCTGTTTCTCAGGTTGAAGAGACTGTGGCTCTGCCCAGTTCTGTTACTCTTGCTCTCCTCGAGATTGAGCTCATTACCAGTCTTTTCAGACTCATCTTTCTTCTTCTTAAGCCCTCCCCTTTTTGTCCTCATCTTCCCTTGAAATATATATT
The DNA here is from genome assembly GCA_002873125.1 of Puccinia coronata f. sp. avenae. NCBI lineage: Eukaryota > Fungi > Basidiomycota > Pucciniomycetes > Pucciniales > Pucciniaceae > Puccinia > Puccinia coronata. The sequence continues at coordinate 152,936 of PGCI01000031.1, forward strand.
TGTGCCCCCCATATCTTGTGCCCTGTTGTCACATAAGAGACCCAGGCTCACAGCATCTCTCCAATCTGTACCAGTCTATTCCAGTTGATACACTGCACGTCCCACACCTCTCCCTTGTCACCGCCATGGCACTGGCGCAGACCAGTCATAACACCACCTGATCAACAGGTGCCCTTCCACAACTGTTTTTTTCATATAGTTTCAGGTCAGTTCCCTCCACTCCCTTAGCCACTCCCCACTCCACTGCTGCCATGCTGACCAGCACCCTTCTCCTTGGACAGAACTTATTTTCGCTAAAAAAGCTTTTGCCTTGCTGCAGATGGACCAGAACCCTTCTCCCTTTGCCATAACCCTCTGCAGCACCCCCTCCACCCCTACCCCTGCCACAGAGCCCAGAAATCATGTAATTTAATCCTGAGCACAACTGTCCACTCTGCGCCAGGCCCCTGGCACTCAAGCTGTTTGGGTATGTTGTTTGTCACTGTCTACATCCCAGCAATCTGTATGTGCCTTCACCGTGGACCTGATCTGCATTTTTTTCATCTGTAGTGACTGCAACTTTACTTCTGAGATGTCTCAGCCCAACCATGCCCTTTCTCACCGCCAAAAGCATCCTTGAAAATATCCCACTGACTGAAATACAAAACACCAAAAAGATGTCAGCCTCTGTGATGCCAAGGGCTAGTACCTTTTAGCTACACAAGGTGATAAGAGTGCAAATGATGGGTAGAGTGGAGTATTTTCACGTAGAAAAGTAGTAAAGAAAGAAATAAAAAGAATATAATTCTTTTTTATAGAGGGGCCTGCTGGCGCAGGGGTGTTTGTAGGTGCCCTCTAAATCAGAGATCTGCAAAGCAGGGTGGTATCTGATTAAGCAAACAATGGGTTTCTGCGTAACAGAAGGTGGTACCAAAGTGCTTTCCAATTAAGGAACCAGAATGGGGAAAGAAGGATAAAAGAAGTACTCACTGTTGCTTCTTTTACGCCAAAAAGCCACGTAGGGGTGTGAAGTAGAGCTGCTGGGTAGATTGGTAGGTTTCTGCGCAGGAGCTGGACACTTTGAAGGTTGATTTTAAGACTGAACACCAAGAATAAAACAGGCAAGCAGAGCAGAGTAACTGAAATAGGACAGGACACGGCGTAACTGATTGACTGTAATACTAAATGATGATTATGAACAACTTTTGGCGTGGAAAGAGGGCTCTATATATACTAATTTCACTCATAGTAGAGGACCTTTCTGCCTGTGTGCGTGCAGTAACTGGATTTCAGCGCAATGTGGCCAATTTGGGAGAATGGCACTAACAGGGCTCATCCCAATGACACTGCTGGTCATTATGTCAGCGTCACAAGTGCTTTCCATGACCTCAATAACCTTTTTGGTCATTGTAACCAATGTACATAGCAACACTGACGTGTGATTGTATCTGAAATGGGCCACAGATGACGGAAATGGGCCACAAATGGCTATGGCCAATCTTTAAAGGCCACGCTGGCTGTGTTAATCTTAGGTATTCAAGGTTTTTATTACTTAAACCTTGCAAATCCGTCATGTAGAATCTACCTGTACACTGGTTATGCTTGTACATACCTGGTAACTCAGGATGAAAGTGGGTCGGGCCAACCCGCAACCGACCCGTGACCCGGCTCTAAATGGGTTGGGTTCGGGCAGAAATTCCAGAATATCTTGCAATTCTGACCCGACCCAACCCAACCCGCGCATATTCCGGGTTGGGTTTGGGCAGCCATATTGCATTGGGTTGACCCGATAAGCAGACGAAATATCATTATTAGGTAATTTCATACCCTTATGAGGGTATGAAGTCCGGGTCGACCCGGTAATAACCCGACCCGACCCAACCCAGACCCGGTTTCTGGCTAAATGGGTCCGGGTCCGGTCAGGGAAATGGAGAATTTGACCCGACCCGACCCAACCCGCTCTACTGATGGGTCGGGTCTGGGCACTGTTTTTTGACCCGAACCCGACCCGGTTTCATCCTGACTGGTAACTAGGTAATTGCCTATTTCCACGCATTTGGCCAATTTCCAATTGGATTATATAATCCACGCGCGGGGTTGGAGGTTTAAACCTCAATTGGGCCTAACTCTCAAACTATACACAACACCTCAATTATAAGTCCATAATTGGTCCTTTCACATACAGTATGCATATATATCAAGTACATACATGTGTAATGTGCATCTGTGACACGTGGGTGTGGCCAATTCTTGCAAGTAATTGGTTCAAGGTGAAGGAGTAGGAATTTGGGGGTACTTCCAGTGAGGGACCCTACATTGTTTTACATGAGGATTCAGAATATGACATATTATTCTAAGTTATCCTCAAGGTTTAGAAGTTATTCACACTTCCTGTAAAAAATGGTTATTTATTTTAGTTCTAACTTATTTTTAAGGGTCCAGAACTTTGTTAAGGTTTTTGGGTAAAAATAAGGGTACTAGTTATTATTCTTACTTTCATGTGTTACTATGGTTACCTTATGATTATTCCTTATTATTATACTTATTTCATGTCTATTTGGTATTAATTATTAGCATATGTACTATTTTCAGGGTTTGTACATATGGTAATAATGTTGTTTTTATTTTTCATGTATCTTCATTAATTTCTATATTACTAGTGTTGCTTTGTCAGGTTGTCTCTGACTCATTAGCAAGCTGACAAAAGATCTATGCAACCGTCTTGCAAGGGCATGCCACTGACATCAAAAATTCATACAAGTGGTAGGGTGGGGGCCTTATGAACCAGAGCAAAGATTGGGAGCCCCTACCAACGCTCACTCCGGAGGCGCAAGAATTATCCAAGATCAAGGCGTCAGAATATTGTGCCTCTTACCTGGCCATCCAATGCAACACATTGCTCTCCACAGACAAAACAGTACGCAAAGCCATCTTGTTGCAAGCTTATAACGCAAAAGCACTCAGGAAAAAGGCCTATGCCAAAAACTGCATCCACCAATGCTTGCTGCTTGATTACTGTTGATACCTCTACGCTAGAGATCCAAACTGTGCTGTGCTACACCAGTACGTATTTTGCTCTTATGAAGATCATTGATGGTTGTTTTTGTCAACTGACACATACTCCTACTTTTCCGCACTGCCAGGGTCTTCTCTGGTCAATTGACCCCAGAGGTACCCATAGAGAAGATCAACTTGCACTATGGAGAAGAAGGGCCTTCATCCTGAGACAAGTTGCACAACTTTTCCCCGGCGCATGAGGCATTGGGTCATGCACAAATACCAAGTTAGTTCAAATAGCCAATCAAGCCATGATTTTTTCCCCAGCTGAGTTTCTCAAATCTCAGAAGGTGGATGATGTGTATCCATTTCATTCTCTCTCACCACCTAGCTGTGATTCAAGATTATTTCTTACGCCAATATCTTCCACTGGCCTTTCCCAATCCTAAGAAAAAGCTTTGCTATCCATAACCAGAAATATAATCCAAAAATAAAAATGAAAAATAAATGAAAGATGACACCAGATAACAACTGCTGCTACACTGTTCATGGCCGTAACGGTCCAATGGCTACCTCATTGCTACAATTGAGATGCAGCAGCGCACTGACGTTGGTTGCATTGATTCATTTTGTTTTTGGTACCAACACATGTCTCACAAGGTTCTGAATAGAAGTGGTTGGCAGTTATTGTCAGAGCTCAAAGGTTATCATACAGGCTACAAACTGCTGAGGATGGCAGGCACTATCTACTTCCAAGGTCCTCCTCAGCAGGCAGGTTGCTACTGCCAATTTCCTCCTTGCCAGGCAGGTAGCTAACTTCTTGCCATGGAGGGCTTATTGATAGGTAGCTACCTGTCTTACAAGGAGGGCTACTTGACAGGTAGATGCCTGTCTGCGGAGGAGTACATTGGCAGGCAGGTAGCTACTGCTGAGGTCATCATTTCCAGGTAGCACCTGCCAGGTAGCTATCTGCCAATGAGGACCTCAAAACTGGCAGACTTGTAGCTATAGTACTACCAAGGTCCTTCTAGCAGGTAGGTAGCTACCTACCAATGATGACCTTGGCAATAGCTGCCTGCCAATGAGGACCTCGGCACTCAGGCAAGGAGCTCCCTGCCAATAAGGACCTTACCAGGCAAGTAGCTACCTGCCAATAAGGACCTTGTCAGGCAAGTAGCTACCTGCCAATAAGGACCTTGGGAAGCAAATTTATTTCCACCAGATTCAAAGTGAACCACCGTCCCCAGCTCCTCGTTCAAACCTCCCATCTCATCAACTCTCCTCCTTGCTTAAAAACACAACACTTTAGACTGGCTTGCCTGTGCTGCGTTGTCCAATACGTGTGCTGAAATTACATTCCAGTTGAGAGTAATTGAAATTTCATTAGCTGATGAGTATTTGAAGTGCCACTGCTACTAGTATTCTGGTTGGTAAAAATTCACTCACACAAAGATCCAACAAACAGAATATCTTGTCGCAAATCGCCCTATTCTTTTCAGCCTGCGCAGCCTGCTCAGCCAATTCTTCTTGAGTGCAAAGGTCTGGAAACCAGACGTTGTAAGCCAAATTCTCATCAGCCTGACTTGGATCAATACCTAGAATTCCTCAAGCAGATGAGGCTTTCATCATTCGTCATTCTGGTTAGAATCCTTTTTTCCTCTTTTTGCGCAAGTACACTGATTTGATTGCTGATACCGGATTATGTGCTATATTTCTTTTTTCGAAAAAACGGATGCCTCTTAATTTGCCCAAAACAGCTGCTGCAGGTAGTCCCCCAATCTTCCGCACATGGTGAACCTGTTGGAGATTTGGGAGGAAGCTATCGAGGGAGATCATTTGCATTCCAACCAAGAAGTGCCAATTGCTTCAAAGAATATGGAAATCATGAGGAGCAGATTTATGGGGTCAATACTTATGTCAATGGACCCATTAGGGGTGCAGGATATTTCTATGAAGGGGAGTTGAGCTGAGCCCATCCAAGAAGTAGTCATGGCTTCAAAGAGTCTGAAACTCCTTTGGACAGGGCTTCTGAATCTCATACCGCAATGCATTTTGGCCCTGACCAAGTTGAGCTTTACAATGGACACGCAGATCCGGACTATGCCACCCGTGTAGCAGAACAGTTATCAGTAGAAGACTTCTGTCCGGGCACACATGCTGGTAAAAATCTTCCCACACAACATTCAAGCAATTTCTCATGGGTTATACAAGTTCTGGTTTTGCATTTCCTTTTTCTCATTTGGAATTATTTGCAATGACCCTCCGCATCGGATGAGATGCCAGTTGGAATTTGCGGTACGACAGTTCAGTCAGGGCACGTTATTCTAGATCCTAAACCAGTAGTTTCATCCTTACTTTTCACAAGATTCTATGAATTTGACCTGATATGACTTTCATTTGTAAAAGTTATCAATCTCTTTTGTTTTTATACATACTAAGCGCGAACCAGGTCCCTGCTGAAGAATTTCAAGGGCTCTTAGTAATGACACCCTTAATTTTATTTTTCATCAGTCACTTAAGTTCCTCATGGAAAAACAGAATTTCCAAATCAAACATTTGGCTGTAGATTTGTAAAACTCAATGGCTGGCCTGTTGTAATAACAGCTTGGTTCATTCCATCCTGGGGTCTTGCTTTAATTGGAGGGTTTCCATAATTTCCAGTTCTGGAGAATGGGGGGGATTGAACTCAGGGGTCTCAAGGTTGGGTTTTTGTGTGGAGCCTGAATGCTTTAATTTCCTGAAAAAGGCTAGATGTGAACTTAACACAAGTCCCTCGGCCTGCTGCAGGCAGGCTCCTCCCTTCAGGGAGGGACTTGTATGTAAAGTTGGGTTATTGGCCTGAGAGCATCCACCAAAATAATCAAAATTCCACAAATCCGCAAAGCCACACCTCAATCTTTGACCTTTGGGATGCCGTTGGTACCACAGAATAAGCTGATTTCTCTTCAAATTATCATATAATTTTTATGAAAAAATGTTGCATTGTACACAAGTTATGGTCCTTGAATACTTTAGTAAAAAATCAATATCCGGTACCTCTTTTGCCGGATCTCTGCCACTCGATGTCCGATCTCATGTCCCGCTGACAGCTCAAGACACCTATTAAGTTGTCCACTCCTCGAGGCTTGACAGCATGAACATTTACATTATACACACTTCTGCAGGTGGGATCCGGGATCCGGCAAACCAAAGAAAGTAGAACAAAAATGCTAAGGGAAGAGACCTTCTCAAAATCAAGGTCAAGCTTGCAGTTTTGATCAAAACAAGTTTCTTTTTTTTATAAACATAGTGAAAGATACTAGGCTAGAACTCTGCCAACTCACAATTGCAAAAAACTTGTTTCTTTTTGAGTTACAAATTTTTGAAGGCAAAAAATGCAAAAAATCCTCCTCAAACCTTAAACTCTCAGGCCATAAGTACGACTTAGCACATAAGCCTCTCCTTCAGAGAGTGTCGCTTTGCGAAGCGGGGTCCCCCGGGACCCCTCCGATTGAGAGGCTTAGTTAAGCTTGGCTAGATGCCCCTTCAAACTTTTTTTGATTGCCCAACTGGCAAACTGGCCACCTTCTCATGCCTTGCACACCTTTTTGTAGGTCTAGATCTTGCTCTCATTTTCCTCTCTGTATAACATTTCCTCTTTCTTCTCAGGAGTAACCTGTCCACACCCTCAAAAAAGTCTTTTTTCCCTATTTAATCATATTGGCTTAGCATATACAGAGAAGGTTTCCAGCTCCTTCTAAAGTGGTACTTCTACATGGCTTGCCTCTACTTTGAGTCCCATTAACACAAAATCAATTCTTGAATGGCCAGAAAAAAGCTTTTGTCCAATAGATGATTCATCAGAATTAATTGGATCAAAGCAATGATAGCCAGTTTCTTTTCTTTGTCATTGTATCATCTTTGATCTAATGTATGTGTTTTTGAAGAAAATTTTATGAAATTTATTTTGCTTTTTTCAACCATTAGCTATAGGCAATTTGTCAGCAATCCCATGATTTTTGTGTGGTACTCCCACTTGGGTGTCACTGTGGCAAAGCAAGGCATGGTTCAGACTTCTGGTGGCAAGTTTGTGCCATTCAATTTTAGAACCACTTCCAACCATCATATTTTGATGCCTTTTGGATCAAAAGATTTTTCTCACTGTTCCCTATCTTGAACTTACCCTTCTGTCAGAACTGCTTTGTCTCCCAATGACATTCTGGTCAAAAATTTCATCTTTGCAACTGCTAAGCCTGTACAAGATCCATAAAAATAGGGGGTTTCCAAGTTGAGGCAAGTCAACTTGCATGTCACTTTTCAAGTCACTCTTGTGGAGTGATGAGGAAAAAAAGTATACTGGGTGAAGGAGGGATGTAGTCCAGTTTCACTTGCATGCATGCATGCAAGCCGGCATGCAAGAAAAAAGGTGCAGAGAAACCTGCAAAGTAGCATGCAAGTCAACCCACCTCAACTTTGGACCCCACAATTAATGCTCTTTGAATAGCATATTCAAACACCTTCCAAATTGTACCAGCTGTAGAAATTGAATGCAAGAAGATATTTCTTGTACAGACAATCTCTATTGAAAATTCATAAAGCTAGCCGAGGCTAGCAGCCCATACCTTGCAATTTGAAAAGCCAATTAAGGACGACTTACTTGCTACTGTTGTGACCCAAGAGGGCTACGCACCTGAGACTTGCCGCAGTCCCTATTTATATCCTCTTCCGGTGCAGACCCAGAAGAGGAACTGTGTGAATTCATTCTATTCCTTTCTACCACCATTTCACCGTGCTGTGCCTATTTAGGTTATGAGCCCTTAAACAGCATCTTGTTATCTCTGAAGACCATCTACTAATCATAGCTGTCTCTTCACCTCACCTAATTGTGAGGATCCACACCTAATCATGTAGACCATCTCCGATAATACCGTATCTCGTCATCCCCCCCAAGCTTGTTTTTCTAATCCATACAACCTTGGTTTTGAGCTTGTTTGCTAATCCAAACATACCCAAAAAATCCTAAACTCTATCTTTTTTTTTCCCTTTACTTCCTACCTATTTCCGTGTTCTTATTACTTTTCATTTTTTTTCTACCACCAATACTAAACCCCACAGAAGAGCTACGGCGGACTGGCCACCCTTTTGAAGCTAGAGATATTGGCATATCTCTGGCGCTGAACTGTGGGAGTCGGGTTGTGGATTTTTTTTTCATCATCTTTTTTCCCAAACTCTACCTCTTCCATCTCCAATTTCTTCTTCCTTCCCCAAATCTTAACCCAATTTTTCTGTTTTTCCCCGCTCCGTTCCTTTTCCCTTATCTCGATTTCCAATCTTTCCCTCAATTCCCCACATATCCACCATTCCCTTTTGTTTTTCTGTTTTTTGTCTCTACCACCCCGCATGGCAAACCCCATCCTCCCTTGACACATGACTCAACCGTTTGCTGCATGGCAAACCCCATCCTCCCTTGACACATGACTCAACCGTTTGCTGAATCCCTCACGTCTAGCCGTGCTAGCTCCCGTGCTACTTCCCGTTCATCTCACATCTCTGAACTTGAAGGTGGATTGTCTGGTGCAGACGGCGGCATTCCCATTGACAATGGCAACAGCACCCAACACCTGGAGGAAATTTTTAACTCTGTAATGGCAGGCGCGGCCGGTCCATCACTTGCCGAGGAGACTTTCCGAGCTGCGCAACAAAGGCACACTGGACATGCCTCTTGAAGTCAATCCCGACCTCAACAACCCCACCCTACATCTACTCACCACTCCACTTTCCCCAATCCATCGATGTGGCAAGAACAAGCTGACTTCGAGGTTGCACAGTTCACATTGAAGCAGGCAAAATTGGTATCCTCTGCCGTGTCTTCCATCACGGGCACCATCAAGAAGGAACAGTTGCTCCTCCCGGACAGATTGAACTTCAGCCAATGGACCCGGCTTCTACAAGAGATTGGCCTTACTCATCTTACTGCCCCGGAATTCTTCTTTACTCCCTGCAACAACCTCAGTTTTGAGAGGATTGGTTGGGCTGTTCTCCTGGCGTCGGTCCATCAGTTCCTTGTTTCCAATCTGCGAGCTCTCCCGTCCACCCATGCAATTTACAAGAGCGTCAAGACCAAATTTCAGACTGTCTCTTGGGCCTTGCAAATGAATATATGGTATCAATTCATGTCGTTCTTGATTGACCCCAATGCTCCTACCGCCGGTATAGCCTCAAGACTAAATGATCTCTACTCTGAGTTGAAAGCAGTGAACGCGAGCATGTCTGGAGACGCTTTCCTAGGTTTTGTGCTGCAGTCGGCCATCATGCAATCTTTGGCACCTTTTGCCCATGACTTTGAGCAGCGGGTCGAGCTTGCCATCCATCAAGATCCAGAATCAGCGTGCCCAACATTTCCCCAACTCCTTACCTATTTTGACATCTGCTGGCAACAGTACCAGCACCACAGCCGTCAAAGCCTGACCCCCGCAGCCCTGCCCTCAAATGACTTGGCTCTTATGGTATCTACGCCGGATTCCCAGGCAGATTTCGACACTACTGCCTATCTTGCTGACATAGATGAGTCTGAGTGGCCCAACGCACTCGATTTCTATGCAGTAACAGCTCTCAAATGCTGGCACTGTGGTGGAGAGAACCACTACGCGAGGGACTGCCTGAACAAATTGCAAGCGGCAACTAAGTCCAAAGCAATTGGGACCATTGTAGGAACCATCTACGGTCAACTACCTAGCGGATTCCAGGTCACATCGTCGAGGTTCCCGCAACTTTTGCAACGCCGTGTTCCCCCCCTTCCCAACAACAGCCAGCAACAAGCTTGCCGACTGGCCGATTACTATCACCCTTGATACAGCCAGTCCTCCTCCCAACCCTCAAATCAACGGGGCCCCAATGCTTCCCAGGCAACTCGCACTACGGTGTCCGCCCAAGCGGTTGAAGTTCATAGTTTACCGGATGATCTAGATGACCTGGATTTCAACTCCATGGCTATTGGAGAGGAATTGGTGAGTAATCCTGCAATTTTTGACACCGGGGCTTCCCACGGTTTTACTGGGTCTATGTTTTTTCTCCACAACTTCTGTTCTCTTCCCAAACCTATCTTTGTTTCCGTAGCTACCAACAGAGCCAACTCTTTCATCTCCGGCGTCAGAGACCTAAAATTCATGCAGCCAAATGGCAATGTTATTGTCCTCCGCCAAATTCTCTATTGTGAGCAGGCCAAGGTTACCCTCATATCTATGGCGGCCCTGCGGAAAGCTGACGCATTGATCTCATATGACAATGCCACAGATTCTTTCAATATTGCCCATCCTGACGGCACCATCAGATTCTCCTTCCCTTTTGAGCCAAAGCGCAACCGGTGGATAGTTCCGCACCCTTTTATCCCATGCGGCAATGAGTCCAAGAATGGCCGACCTCTTTTCCATTTTTTCCATACTTCCTCCTCTGTTCCTGATGTTTCCAGTTCCCTGAGTTTTCCTGAAACTCCCCTTGTTCCTATGCCCATTGAAACCCTTGATACTATTGATGACGTGACCCATGCCAATAAAAAATCGCGAGTTATCAAACCCATTTCTACTGATGTTGCCCTGTCCCCAGATGAGCTAGCAAGTTATTTTAAGCAGCCAGTTTCAGATACTCCCAACTACAAGTGGCAGCCAGAAAACCTGAGTAAGGATGAGGTTATCCTTTTGCGTTATCATAGGCTTTTTGGTCACACAGGACTCTGACACATATGGCGCATCATCAAAGAACGCCTTGGCTTGGGATTGCCAGAGGAACTCCCCGTCAGGAAGATCCAATTTCCTGCCTGCGCAATCAGTAAGAGTACTCAGATCAACCTTCTGGCCAGCACCAATCGGGAGAGAGGCAGGCTTGACCTTCTAGCAGTGGACCTGAATGGACCATTCCAAGTGGATTTGGTTGATGATGGAAAGTATGTGATGACAATGTGTGACGTAGTGACAGGGTACTGTTTTGTTTGAATTCTAACTCACAAATGAGAGGTGACAGGCCATATCATCTCTATCATTGACAAGGTTGAGACTTTTACAGAAAAGAGAGTCAAGACCCTCCGCAGCAATAATGGCAGTGAATTTGTAAACAACAAGCTGGCTGCATATCTTGACAAGAAGGATATTGTCGCGGAGAAAGCACTACCCTACCACCACTACCAAAACGGGATGATCAAGCGTTTCAACCGGAGGGCAGCGGCAATGGCTAGGAGCATCCTTCTGGACAGCTCACTGCCACAATCTTTCTGGAGCTATGCGTTCATCTGGGCTGCGCACACGCTGAACAGGATTCCCAATCAGGCAAGTGGGAAATCACACCTCTTGAAGCTTTTCTTCACCATAAACCCCAATTTGGGGCTTTCCGAGTGTTTGGTAGCATTGGGTACGCTCACATACCTGTAGAAATGAGGAAAAAACTAGATGTCCAAACACACCGAGGGCACGTAGTGGCCTACCTGGGAGTCAGCAATGGGTGGCACCTGTGGATTCTGGATGAAAACCATTTCATTGAATCAGCCATGGTCAGATTCCCGGATGAGCTGACCGAAGTACCAACGCTCCCTTCACCAAAGGCAACTAAAACAGTTGACCCTGCAATGGTTATCACCAACCCCGATGAAATACCTGTGAAGTCCAAGGATCAAATATCAACACCCACCGCGGCGCCACCCAATAAAATGTCTCTGTCCCACGTCATGAATCTGGTGAAACTTGGCTTGTTTGAACATGAAATGGAGTTTCATGATCAGGAGCTGATTGTGGACACTATCATTGAGCTTTGCAAATTTTATGCTTTATCAGTTCCGACGACTTTCAAGCAGGCAATGAAGTCACCTGAGAAGGACCAATGGATGAAAGCAATTGCGGTGGAACTCAATAATCTCAAAGAAATGAGGGTTTGGGCACTGGGCCAACTTCCCCCCGGAAAGAAGGAGTTGAGCGGACGCTGGGTTTTTGCAACCAAGCCCAATCAGGGTGAGGGAGTCCGGTACAAGGCCCGTTTTGTGGCAAAAGGTTTCACCCAGGTAGCCGGAGTGGATTTCAATGCCACTTTTGCTTCTACATCTACTTTTGTTTCTTTACGACTTCTACTGACCGTGGCTGCTGCTAACAAATGGCCAGTTCACAGTTTTGATTTTGTAGCCGCCTACCTTAATTTGCCTATTGACGAGGAGATCCGGATTAAACCACCTGAAGGGATGTCAGTTCTCCCAGGACATGCCCTTTGCCTGGAGAAGGCGCTATACGGCACTCGACAAGCCGCTAGATTCTGGTGGATACATTTGAAAGACACCCTGGCAAAACTCGAGTATATTCCATCGCAATATGACAACAGTCTGTATATACACCGTCATCCGGACCAGCATTGTCAGCTTGCTACTAAGTCAGAGACAACCTGACAAAGTAACACTATCAATATAGAAACTAATGAAAATAAATGAAAAATAAAAACAACATTATTACCATATGTACAAACCCTGAAAATAGTACATATGCTAATAATTGATAACAAATAGACATGAAGTAACTATAATAATAAGGAATAATCATAAGGTAACCATATTAACACATAAAAGTAAGAGAAATAACTAGTAACCTTATTTTTACCCAAAAACATTAACAAAGTTCTGGACCCTTAAAAATAAGTTAGAACTAAAATAAATAACTATTTTTTACAGAAATTATGAATAACTTCTAAACCTTGAGGATAACTTATAATATTATGTCATATTCTGAATCCTCATGTAAAATAATGTAGGGTCCCTCACTGGAAGTACCCCTAAATTCCTACTCCTTCACCTTGAACCAATCACTTGTAACAATTGGCCACACCCACGTGTCACAGATGCACATTACACACGTATGTACTTGATATATATGCATACTGTATGTGAAAGGACCAATTATGGACTTATAATTGAGGTGTTGTGTATAGTTTGGGAGTTAAGCCCAATTGGGGTTTAAACCTCCAACCCCGCGCGTGGATTATATAATCCAATTGGAAATTGGCCAAATGCGTGGAAATAGGCAATTACCTAGTTACCAGGTATGTACAAGCATAACCAGTGTACAGGTAGATTCTACATGACGGATTTGCAAGGTTTAATTAATAAAAACCTTGAATACCTAAGATTAACATAGCCAGCGTGGCCTTTAATGATTGGCCATAGCCATTTGTGGCCCATTTCCGTCATTTGTGGCCCATTTCAGATACAATCACACGTCAGTGTTGCTATGTACCTTAGTTACAATGACCAAATAGGTTATTAAGGTCATGAAGAGCACTTGTGACGCTGAAATAATGACCAGCAGTGCCATTGGGATGAGCCTTGTTAGTGCCAATCTCCCAAATTGGCCACATTGCGCTGAAATTCAGCAACTACAAGCACACAGGCAGGAAAGGTCCTCTACTATGAGTGAAATTAGTATATATAGAGCCCTCTTTCCACGCCAAATGTTGTTAATCATCATCAATTATTATTACAGTCAATCAGTTACGCCGTGTCCTGTCCTTATTTCAGTTACTCTGCCCTGTTTGCCTGTTTTATCCGTGGTGTTCTCTTTAAATCAACCATCCTACGTGTCCAGCTCCTGCGCAGAAACCATCCAATCTACCCAGCAGCTCTACTTCACCCCCCTACGTGGCTTTTTGGCTTAAAAGAAGCAATAGTGAGTACTTCTTTTATCCTTCTGTCCCCATTCTGGTTCCTTAATTGGAAAAGCACTTTGGTACCACCTTCTGTTACGCAGAAACCCATTGTTTGCTTAATCAGATACCACCCTGCTTAGCAGATCTCTGATTTAGAGGGCACCTACAAACACCCCTGCGCCAGCAGGCCCCTCTATAAAAAAGAATTATATTCTTTTTATTTCTTTCTTTACTACTTTTCTACGTGAAAATACCCCACTCTACCCATCCTTTGCACTCTTATCACCTTGTGTAGCTAAAAGGTACTAGCCCTTGGCATCACAGAGGCTGACAATTGGGGGTCTGGCCGGGAAATTATCAATACTATCCGTGATAATCAACTCCTGGCACCTACTCTTTTCTACATTTGCTCCTCACTCACGCAAAATTAACCAAACCCTTTAAATAATTATTTTAAATTGTTTCAAACATCATTATTTATTCTTCTGAAACATATTAACCATAAAAACTTTTCTCTTTACATTAGAGAGATACCCAAACCTTCATCTATAGCTTACTCCCACCGTAAAATTCTCCTGCATAAAGAATAAGGGATACAGTAAGTTTAAACCCATCATTATTTCTTTCAAAAAAGGCGTAAACTAATACTGAATTCTTTTCAAAACAGAATATGCCTGAATACACTTCATTATTTTCTACAAGGAACCTTTCAACAACATTAGAAAAGGTCCATATTCCTTATGAATGGTTAAGTTGCAGAGATCAACTTATAAAAGAAACAACTAGGCACACTGAAGGATTCATCAATGTTCAACAGCCTTTGTATATGGTTGTAGAAACAGAACACGAAAATGCCTTTTGGAATTGTAGAAAGAAAACCATCCACAACATTCTATCCACTACTACTTATACCCCTGATGGAGACTTTTACTATTTTTCAGTAGATAAGAAAATATGTGTTAAATCAGAAACAGCCTGGACTCGAATAAATCAGTTCTTAGATGTAGAACCCACTCTCCTCCTCTTATCTGCAGACACATGCTTAATTGATAAAGTAGAATATTTCTCTGCTAAAAATTTCTATGTAAATGAACACCCTAGCATTGTTCTATGATCATATCCTTCATTGTACCAAAATTTCATTTTTTTTTACCTCTTCCATGAATGCATTTTGTTGCGCAAAAAATATAAACATTAGACTTTTTCTCATAAAAATGGTCTTGCTGCGCAAAAAATATCAAAAATTAGAACTTTTCTTCATAATTCTTGTTTTGGGGCGCAAGAAATGAAACCATTCTGAACATACTGAAGATTAAGAGGCTTTATTTTACGCTTTGTATAAAAATGAGCAAAAAAGAAGTGACTCCTCTACCTCTGACGCAGAAGTCACTCCAGATTCCATCCACAAGGGAGAGTCTACACCAAGTAACAGCCATGTAATGTGGTGGGCACACCAAACTGACCTGCTCCACCGCTTTTACAATCAGTGGACCACAATTGATATATATACCCTCCAGTTGAGGTTGCGGGTTCAATTCACCATAGTGCTCTTACTTTTCTTACACACAGACCCGCTTCAACTCTCAACGACACATACGCTCTACCACAACCATCTACCTGAACGTAAGTAAGCACACTCCCTAATCATACTCACAATCATAAATGCTTACTACATCCTTATCCATCCACTACCAATCATCCGTCCAGGTATAACAATACCCTCCACTGCAAACACCTACCCAAAAGTAAGAACACTCCAGAGCCACACTTACTTCCATCCCTACGCCTTATGGGCCAACCCAAGGGTCACAATTTGCAACAGGATGAATTCATGGCTAACTTCACTTGCCGTTTATCCCTCTTCATATCCACCATGACAATACCAGCTCAGTCTAGCAAAAATCATCAGCTCATCTACCCTGTTTGTTGCTTGGTTTCAGTGCCGTGTTCGCGACTACTGATATTGAGCCTTCCATTGACATATTCCACGCGCGCCCGAGGCCGCCCCCGGTAATCTCTTCGTTCTGCAAATCCGCTAGAGCCGGACATATCTAATCAACTTTGCGCGCATACCGTGTATGCAGATCGGGAATCAAAAGCTGTAGAGGATCTGCACTATATCCCGAATCTTGTGCCAGATCTACAGCCCAGACATCCTAGAATTCATGCAGCCATCTGAGGAAATCTCACAGCCGATGTCCACATCATCATCCTTCTCAAACCAGGTGGATGCCGATATGACCGGAGGAGGACCCGCCAATCTTTTCAACACCGTTACGCCTGTCTCAGACTGGACCAAGGAGGATGTTAGATGGCTTCAAGCAGTTGGGTTTTATGGGCTCGCGCGTGTCTTGAAAGGTGAGTACCAAGAAACATAGGCTGGGGCGAGTCACGCAGCAGTAATACTCAAACTAAAACATATGCTCCCCAGTGTTTTGACAATCTGGACAGTTCTTCTCATCAGAAGACTATGATTAATTCTAAGAGATGGACTAGATTATTGCTCCACTGCTTCTTGATAAATTCCCAACTTATGACCACTATTCTTAATAGGAGTAAGTTAGATAGGGCTGTTGCCTCATCTGTGCAATGAATAGTAATACAACTGCACTAGTTCACTATTTGCAAGCACAAAAACCTGCATTTAACCAGATTACTCATGTATCCGGCAAGTTGGAAACATTTGGATGGAAAGAGGAGCAGACAAAGTTATCCTTCTTCAGAACAATTTTATCAGCAAGTACAATTTATTCATTAGCCAACTTTTCAAAGAAACTAGATCATGAGATCAAGGGGAATCCAACGAGCCTACCCACTTTTAAGAGAATTGCTACGGATTTCTCAATTACAGCTCAAGCACTCTTTCCCAGTAATCAAACGCCAATGAGTCTTACTACTACAATAACCCAGACGGTTCACCTAATAATATGCAACTTAAGATCCCCCTAGGCAGGTCATGACACTCCCTTGCTTAGACAATTCAGTCCATCTATTTGATCCCCCTACGACTATATCTAATAAAAACTACTATGTTGTACAAAAGGAGATCAGAGGATTACTTCACTAACATTGCAGCAAGAAACAACATGAACCATATCCCCCTATATTTTCTTCAAAATCTCTTTCTAGAATGATGTGTCCACAATTAACAAGGGCAAGATATAAGAAATGACTATTAGAAACATACTTATAATTAGTGCCAACTTGTGCACCCTACTAAAAGCAAGTAACCTCTGTAACAAACAACAAACTGAGTCAAACTTGAGAGGAATACCTTTAAGAAGGAGATCTAAGTCCTGTCTCAATAAACCAGAAAACATATAAAAGAACTTGACTAAAAGCTCCACCAAGAAAATAAACTATAAGAATTAAACAAGCACAATGTTAACTGAATCCAGCTATAATATAATTTCTTCTATGCTTTTTTTTGGCTTATTTTGCTAGAAGATATTCTGAAAACTTTAAAAGGTTGCCTTATATAATTCATGATAAGCTCTCAGCACCGCAAAATACTCTGAGACTCTCTATTCACCCAAAAGTACACATATCATAAAACCACTAGCAACATTAATCAATAATTAAAAGAAGTAAACTGATCTAACAAATTAATGGGAACACACCAAGTTAACATTAAATTGGATATAACTGGTTTAACAATAAGAAAAAACTGTTACCTGGATACCAGATGCAAATATACAAGTCCAAATTTCCAGAAAGATCACATGAATTCACCATTTTTCCTTGTTACTTAGTCAAGAAACTATATGTTCTTTCATTTCAGTAAAAATATCAGAAGCCAAATCTACCAGGATGATCAATACATTTACCTCCTAAGGAACCATGATTCCATGTATACACTATAGACTCTGAGGCAATTTAAGTACACAGTGGAATTGGAATCTTTCTATCATACATTCTCTGGAGGTAATGAACATATTACTAGGATCTGGAATTATCTGAAAATATTTACTAAAGAGTGATACCTGCGAAGATAGTTTATGAAATCATTTTTTTTAGCAACTAAAGTAGTAAATACTTTTTTTACAAGTATCTGATATACACCTTTGGTATTTAGACATTTTGATCTAAGTATAAATTAATTCCTTTCAGAGCCCATATGTTGCAACTACAACTTTAGTCTACCTGGCTCTTACAATTTTCTTCTCTAGGAAGCATTAAGTGAAATTCAAATAAGTGAACCATAACTATCTCTCAATATTAGCAATCCTGCATAACAAATTGTATCTAAGATTTCATGAAGAAGGTTCAATACCCAAATTAAATAAAACAAGCAATGAAACCCCTGTGCAAACTACTTGAGTGAAACTCTATAAGATATTAGAATTAGGTTTGATTTGAAAAACCAAAGAGAATAAATAAAAAGATTCCTGAATTGGAAATTAATCATAATGTTTAGAATACTAATCAATCACTATTGTGCACATGTAAGTTCTACTGACCTCAAGAAGAAAAAGACACATTCAATTGTTGGAACCTTCACACTTGATAAAAAATCTATTTTAGCTACAGATTGAATCTTTTACTAGTGTCCTTCCAGCTGGAAATCAACCTGGGAATCCTAGATATACCAATGGCACTATTGTACCACATGAAGCTATACCTCATTAATTGAGATATAAAGGAAAATCATTTGAACAAGATGAATAGATTCCTAAGGATAACATACCTGAAAAACCAAACATCTGACAAATTACAATTCCTTTAAGAGAACCTGGAATATTTTTTTCTCACTACAGACATTAGGGTGAATTTTGTTTTCTAAAGTCTCATTTTAAAGGGAGGGAATGTCAGCTTGCTACTAAGTCAGAGACAACCTGACAAAGTAACACTATCAATATAGAAACTAATGAAAATAAATGAAAAATAAAAACAACATTATTACCATATGTACAAACCCTGAAAATAGTACATATGCTAATAATTGATAACAAATAGACATGAAGTAACTATAATAATAAGGAATAATCATAAGGTAACCATATTAACACATAAAAGTAAGAGAAATAACTAGTAACCTTATTTTTACCCAAAAACATTAACAAAGTTCTGGACCCTTAAAAATAAGTTAGAACTAAAATAAATAACTATTTTTTACAGAAATTATGAATAACTTCTAAACCTTGAGGATAACTTATAATATTATGTCATATTCTGAATCCTCATGTAAAATAATGTAGGGTCCCTCACTGGAAGTACCCCTAAATTCCTACTCCTTCACCTTGAACCAATCACTTGTAACAATTGGCCACACCCACGTGTCACAGATGCACATTACACACGTATGTACTTGATATATATGCATACTGTATGTGAAAGGACCAATTATGGACTTATAATTGAGGTGTTGTGTATAGTTTGGGAGTTAAGCCCAATTGGGGTTTAAACCTCCAACCCCGCGCGTGGATTATATAATCCAATTGGAAATTGGCCAAATGCGTGGAAATAGGCAATTACCTAGTTACCAGGTATGTACAAGCATAACCAGTGTACAGGTAGATTCTACATGACGGATTTGCAAGGTTTAATTAATAAAAACCTTGAATACCTAAGATTAACATAGCCAGCGTGGCCTTTAATGATTGGCCATAGCCATTTGTGGCCCATTTCCGTCATTTGTGGCCCATTTCAGATACAATCACACGTCAGTGTTGCTATGTACCTTAGTTACAATGACCAAATAGGTTATTAAGGTCATGAAGAGCACTTGTGACGCTGAAATAATGACCAGCAGTGCCATTGGGATGAGCCTTGTTAGTGCCAATCTCCCAAATTGGCCACATTGCGCTGAAATTCAGCAACTACAAGCACACAGGCAGGAAAGGTCCTCTACTATGAGTGAAATTAGTATATATAGAGCCCTCTTTCCACGCCAAATGTTGTTAATCATCATCAATTATTATTACAGTCAATCAGTTACGCCGTGTCCTGTCCTTATTTCAGTTACTCTGCCCTGTTTGCCTGTTTTATCCGTGGTGTTCTCTTTAAATCAACCATCCTACGTGTCCAGCTCCTGCGCAGAAACCATCCAATCTACCCAGCAGCTCTACTTCACCCCCCTACGTGGCTTTTTGGCTTAAAAGAAGCAATAGTGAGTACTTCTTTTATCCTTCTGTCCCCATTCTGGTTCCTTAATTGGAAAAGCACTTTGGTACCACCTTCTGTTACGCAGAAACCCATTGTTTGCTTAATCAGATACCACCCTGCTTAGCAGATCTCTGATTTAGAGGGCACCTACAAACACCCCTGCGCCAGCAGGCCCCTCTATAAAAAAGAATTATATTCTTTTTATTTCTTTCTTTACTACTTTTCTACGTGAAAATACCCCACTCTACCCATCCTTTGCACTCTTATCACCTTGTGTAGCTAAAAGGTACTAGCCCTTGGCATCACAGAGGCTGACAAGCATGGTGTTATCTGGCTGCACGTGGATGACGGGGTGGTTACAGCGTCTGATTTTTCTCTTCTCAGGCGACTTGAATAAGATTTGAAGGACTTCCTTAAAATTAAATGGACACGCAAACTAACATCTATTGTTGCTCTAAACGTCGAAAGAACTGCAGAGGGTTTTCAGCTTTACCAAAAGAACTTAGTAGACTCCTTGCTTGACTCACATTAGGATACAGGTATTACAGCGACGACTCCGCTACTGGCCAATAACAATGCAACTACGGCTGAAGATGGTAACCTGGCGGACTCTGGCCAATACCTGTCTGTCATCGGAGGTTTAAGCTATTTAGCTTTGGGGACCAGGCCAGATATATGTTTTGCGATAAACGATTTGGCGCGTTTTGCGGCCAAACCGGGACCTTTACATTGGAAAGGACTCAAGCATCTGATCAACTACCTGGAGGGGTCAACAGACCTCTGCCTCAACCTTTTTCCAAGCTCGGACAGCACACCACTCAAATCTTTTGCTGATGCCTCCTGGGGTGGAGAGTTTGCATGGTCAATGTGCGGTGTTTTTATTACTTTTCTACAGGCCCCAATACTCTGGATCTCCCGCAGGCAACTTAATGTAGCGGCGTCTACGTGCCATGCAGAATACATGGTGCTAGGCACTGCAACCCATCAAACGCTGTGGGTACGTCACCTGATAAAAGATGTGCTAAAGAGAGACTTTGTGGGTCATTTGTTCTGTGACAATCAGTCAGCGGTCCATGTTGCTGTTGATGATTTTTCCAACAAGCGGACCCGTTACACGGATCGTGACTTTTATATCACCAATGAGAGCCTCTACCAAAAGAAAACTACGCTCACATGGATCCCTACCAAAGAACAGCTGGCTGACATTTTTACTAAGGCTCTTGGTGCCAAGTCTTTTGTCAAGTTGAGGGCACAGATTATGGGATTAGATTGATTTTTTCTGTGTGACTTGTTTACTCTCAACTGTGTCCTATTTTTTTCCTTTTCATTCAGACCAGTTTTTTGTTGTATGTAGTACGGGGTCTACGGCGAGGGGGAGGGTGTTGTGACCCGAGAGGGCTACGCACCTGAGACTTGCCGCAGTCCCTATTTACATCCTCTTCCGGTACAGATCCGGAAGAGGAACTGTGTGAATTCATTCTATTCCTTTCTACCACCATCTCACCGTGCCGTGCCTCTTTAGCTACAATGCCTTGGTGAATCTAACTCAGGAATTCAATGGAAGACTGGATGACACCTTTCTGATGCGTGGATACCATGCTATCATCATCTCTCCTCTTGGCTTATACGCCAAGGGTATATGTAGCTCTTTTATTATTGTTTGTGAAAGCAACTTTGAAACTTACAATTACTTACAAGCCACAACATTTGGAAACTTTCACGCAGGAATCTTGAGATGACTCATAAACCTCTCCTACGGAGACCCCTCCGGGCGTGTCCCCCAGACCCTCTGTTTGAGAGGCTTTGTTATAGCTAGGCTCGTATCCCTGCTTCTCGATGCTACACGTGGACCTATGGCACCTCGGAGGCTCCGGCTGCACCCCAGTAACTACTAATTATTCAGACTCATGGACGTTTGCCCCACACTCTTGGCAGGGCCCTTAACAAGTCACACCAACGCCGAATGCTTGAGCAAGTGTTCCTTGGCTGAGGGATGCTCTGACAAGTGACATCTATTCAATTTGACACCGGCTTCGTGTGCGCAAAAACCTGAAATTCGCAGGGAGATTGCTGCGCGGACGCCGGGTGCGCATCTTAAAATCTCTTGCAGCTGCACCAGCTTGCAATGAGTGATCCAATGGCACCATGGATGGCATGGATCTGGCTGAACAAGTGTGCAGTACAAACAGTCAGCAGCAGTCAACATCCAATGCCAAGCAAGATGCTTTGGTTCAATGGTTCTAATGGGAAAACCACAGAATTACCAAATTTTAAATTGGGGTTCTTTCTTCCACTACAGCAGTTTTCATTGCAATTCCCTCTGGAATGGGTGAATTAACCATGATTTAGAGGAATGGGTGAACTCCCATTTATTGTGAAGAAGCTTGGAATGAGTGAACAACATTGCAGTAATCTCCAGAGATCTAGTGAGGTCAAGCTGGTTGTAATTTTGCTATTTGCCAAATTTGAGAGGGAAGTTGGACTGTATTCTACAAATCAGTCTGGAGTGGAGTTGTCATTTTATTGAAAGGTGATAAATATGAAATTACCATGGCTGTTGAAAATACTGTCCAGGTTTGGCCTTGTGCATGTCTGGATAATCTGGGTGTCCCAACACCATACCATCCAGAAATGCGCAGGTTAACACCCAGACAGTATTCTTGATATCCAGAGTATAAACCCTATGAGTGGCGGGCGGTGCAGCCACCCTATACTCTAGTTCAAAATATAGCATTTGCATCTTATATCCTCACTTCCCATAGAAAAATACCCACAGGAAGGGTTTTGAACAACTTGTGCCAATTTTGACAGTTAAAGATTACGCCCCTGAAAGCTGCAGACAACTGTATGAATGTTTTAATCCCAACATCCTGCAGATGGCATGATCTATGACTGATTCCACATAGATTTCTAAAAATTCAAACAGTCCACTGACTACCTAGAAACTCTTGCCCTAACACAAGAAATATATTTCAACCGCGCTACTGCTGCTGAATCTGATATCAGTCTTTTATAGATGAACTCCAAGTAGAGTAATAGGGCCAGGACCAATGTTGGGCAGGTGTGTTACTGTCAGCTTGCTACTATGACAGAGCCAACCTGACAAAGGTAACATAAATAGAGACATTATTACTACAATATTAAGACCCATTTATATGACGAATAATGTACAAAAAACTCAGTTTACTTATTTTTATCCAATAAGCTTAGCAAAGTCCTGGCACCATAAAAATAAGTAATTAATTAAAATATCAACTACTTTTTACAAAAATACTAAATAACTTCTAAACCTTGAGGATAACTTAAAATATTATATCATATTCTGAATTGTCAGCTTGCTACTATGTCAGAGCCAACCTGACAAAAGTAACATAAAAAGAGACATTATTACCACAGTATTAAGACCCATTAATATGACTAATAATATATAAAAAAACTTAGTTTACTTATTTTTATTCTATAAACTTAGCAAAATCCTAGCACCATAAAAATAAGTAATAAATTAAAATAACAAATACTTTTTACAAAAAAAATACTAATAACTTCTAAAACTTGAGGATAACTTAGAATATTATGTCATATTCTGAATCCTCATGCAAATTAATGTAGGGTCCCTCACTGGAAGTACCCCTGAATTCCTACTCCTTCACCTTGAACCAATTACCCGTAAGAATTGGCCACACTTATGTGTCACAGATGACATTACACACGTATGTACTTGTTATATATACATACCATATGTGAAATGTCCAATTATGGACTTATAATTGAGGTGTTGTGTATAGTTTAGGAGTTAGGCCCAATTGGGGTTTAATCCTCCAACCCCGCGCGTGGATTATATAATCTAATTAGAAATTGGCCAAATGCGTGGAAATAGCTAATCCCCTAGTTACCACACGTGTACAGGTGTAACTAGGGTACTAGTAGATTCTACGTGGTTTATTTGCAAGGTTTCATTAATAAAAACCTTGAATACATAAGAGTAACATAGCCAGCGTGGCCTTTGATGATTGGCCATAGCCATTTGTGGCCCATTTGCGTCATTTGTGGCCCATTTCAGATACAAATACACGTCAGTGTTGCTATGTACCTTAGTTACAATGACCAAATAGGTTATTAGGGTCATTATAAACACTTGTGACGCTGAAATAATGATCAGCAGTGCCATTGGGATGAGCCTTGTTAGTGCCAATCTCCCAAATTGGCCACATTGCGCTGAAATATAGCAACTACACGCACACAGGCAAGAAAGGTCCTCTACTATGAGTGAAAATAGTATATATAGAGCCCTCTTTCCACGCCAAATGTTGTTCATCATCATCAATTATTATTACAGTCAATCAGTTACGCCGTGTCTTGTCCTTATTTCAGTTACTCTGCCCTGTTTGCCTGTTTTATCCTTGGTGTTCTTATTAAATCAACCATCCTACGTGACCAGCTCCTGCGCAGAAACCATCCAATCTACCCAGCAGCTCTACTTCACCCCCCTACGTGGCTTTTTGGCTTAAAAGAAGCAATAGTGAGTATTTCTTTTATCCTTCTGTCCCCATTCTGGTTCCTTAATTGGAAAAGCACTTTGGTACCACCTTCTGTTACGCAGAAACCCATTGTTTGCTTAATCAGATACCACCCTGCTTAGCAGATCTCTGATTTAGAGGGCACCTACAAACACCCCTGCGCCAGCAGGCCCCTCTATAAAAAAGAATTATATTCTTTTTATTTCTTTCTTTACTACTTTTCTACGTGAAAATACCCCACTCTACCCATCATTTGCACTCTTATCACCTTGTGTAGCTAAAAGGTACTAGCCCTTGGCATCACAGAGGCTGACATGAATCCTCATGCAAATTAATGTAGGGTCCCTCACTGGAAGTACCCCTAAATTCCTACTCCTTCACCTTGAACCAATTACCCGTAAGAATTGGCCACAAACATATGTCACAGATGACATTACACACGTATGTACTTGTTATATATGCATACTATATGTGAAATGACCAATTATGGACTTATAATTGAGGTGTTGGGTATAGTTTGGGAGTTAGGCCCAATTGGGGTTTAAACCTCCAACCCCGCGCGTGGATTATATAATCCAATTGGAAATTGGCCAAATGCGTGGAAATAGCTAATCCCCTAGTTACCACATATGTACGAGTGGAACTAGGGTAAAAGTAGATTCTACGTGGTTTATTTACAAGGTTTTATTGATAAAACCTTGAATACATAAGAGTAACATAGCCAGCATGGCCTTTAATGATTGGCCTTAGCCATTTGTGGCCCATTTGTGTCATTTGTGGCCCATTTCAGATACAATTACACGTCAGTGTTGCTATGTACCTTAGTTACAATAACTAAATAGGTTATTAAGGTCATAAAAAGCACTTGTGACTCTGAATTAATGACCAGCAGTGTCATTGGGATGAGCCTTGTTAGTGCCAATCTCCCAAATTGGCCACATTGCGCTGAAAACCAGTTACTACACGCACACAGGCAGAAAGGTCCTCCACTATGAGTGAAATTAGTATATATAGAGCCCTCTTTCCACGCCAAAAGTTGTTCATCATCATCAATTATTATTACAGTCAATCAGTTACGCCGTGTCCTGTCCTTACTTCAGTTACTCTGCCCTGTTTTGCCTGTTTTATCCGTGGTGTTCTCATTAAATCAACCATCCTACGTGTCCAGCTCCTGCGCAGAAACCCTTCAATCTACCCAGCAGCTCTACTTCACCCCCCTACGTGGCTTTTTGGCTTAAAAGAAGCAATAGTGAGTACTTCTTTTATCCTTCTGTCCCCATCCTGGTTCCTTAATTGGAAAAGCACTTTGGTACCACCTTCTGTTACGCAGAAACCCATTGTTTGCTTAATCAGATACCACCCTGCTTAGCAGATCTCTGATTTAGAGGGCACCTACAAACACCCCTGCGCCAGCAGGCCCCTCTATAAAAAAGAATTATATTCTTTTTATTTCTTTCCTACTACTTTTCTACGTGAAATTATCCCACTTTACCCTTATTTTACACTCTTATCACCTTGTGTAGCTAAAAGGTACTAGCCCTTGGCATCACAGAGGCTGACAGTTACCCGTATGGGTAACATTTCCTGTAACGTAACTTTTTGGGTGACGTCACCCAGAAGATACCGTTAACGGTCCAGCCGTTACAATACCCATTTTTAAAAAATGGGTATTGCGGTTTTAGTTACAATACTTGGTATTGTAACCCATGTGGAGTTACATTATCCACATGGCTGCAAGGCTGTTTTAGTCAAGTTGACAGGGGGTCAGTCTGGTTCCCAGAACTCACACCACATGCAAACGGCAGGCACTTATGCATAAGCGTCCTCCGGTGACTTTCACCTGTCACATGCGCACGACTGAGTTTGATGTCGCTCAGTGGTCGTTGACCACTCTTGGACGTTGCACTTGGTCGCGGCCCGCGTGCCAGCTCATGTCACCAGAGGACGCTTTTCAAACAGCGCCCACCGTTTGCGTGTGATGTCAACTACAGGGTGTGGGTTCAATCCCCGCACAGTACCGGTGGTGTCAAGTGTTTTGCCACCACCTGGGTGGCCAGTGAACCCCGTCCACAGCCATTACATTGCATTACTGTTCCTGTAACCCCATTAAGTCAAGGTAACGGTAACCCAAGTAAAATCTAGGTACTTTATTGGGGCATCAAAAAAAAAGAAAACAAAAAAAAGTTAGTTGACATTACTATACCAAGGCAATCCATTAGGCTATCCAGAAGCTGCAATCTGGGTAACTAAAAACGGTTGCGCTATGTGAAAGCCCCCCGTAATGTATAGTAACGTACCTGCCCACTGTTGCCAGCACCCATATATCTGGTAAGTGATTCTAGTTGATTCCAGATGTGGAAACATTAAAACTCATCCTACAGAAGTACAATCCCCCAGAGGAAGGCTACAGCTTACATGCAATAATTTCTTTTTTGGTCGAGTTTTAGAAGATGAATTAATAAATTAAGGAAATCAACATGTTGACAAGGAAGCTCCAAGAAACTGATCACATAACCAATGCGGGAGGCACAAAGTGAGTGCTATTCAAAGTGGAAAGGTATCATAAAAAAAGAGGATTATTGCTCCTCAAACAGATTATCTTGAATCAAAACAAACAGTCCATGCCACTCAACACTCATTTCTAGCTGCAGGATGCTGTAGAAAGATTATGAGTTGACAAGATCTATGTTTTGTTGATCAGGCCTAGCCACAGGGTGTCTGTTAAAATTTCTGTTTGTTGTTTATGTATCTACATAGACTTAATTAAGTCTACTCCATTCTGACTCTGCGGCCCTCTGGTTGCTTGATTAGATGACGGAAGTGAAGGGCGCAGAATCTTTCTCATATTTATTACCATCCTTTTGTTCTCTGCATTCAATATTATAATGTCCAGGACCCTTTAGCACTTCTAAACAGAGGTGACTCATGTGGAGGACAGAGTAGAGCATACTCAGATCACTTCCAATAGATTGATACTCCATGGCATAGTGAGTCACAATTTGCAAAGCATGCACTGCACAGATTGATCATCCTGAGCATGACTGAACATTCAGTCTGAGAGGTAAGAATAACCATGTGATCCTTAGCATTATGATAAAGTCAAGAAAGGTTCATACCATACGCTGTCCAGTAGCTAAGCCAAGATGCAGTGAATTCTTCAACCTTCTTTATCCTAATTAAGTCCTGATATCCTTTATCAAATTTGCAAAGCGCTTTACAAGCATAACTTAACATTCAAGCTGAGGGTTCAGACTAACGGCGGACGGAAGCATTCACGTCAAGCTCAGAAGGGATCTGCTTGTGCTGCTTTGAGTAGCAAAGTGAAGATTTAGGGCTCTCTTCCTAAACATTATAACCAAAACTTAGCATTCAAGCTTAGGGTCAGACTAAAGTGTACGGAAATAAGCACTATAGCTATAACTTCACATTCAAGCCAAGTGGTAAGACTAAGTTCAGACAGTAACATTCACTTTAACCAAGAAAGGCTCAGCTCTTGCTGCATTGAGTAGCAAAGCTGAAATCCAGGTCTTCCTTTCAAAACCTCATTTATTCATCTTTCAATACTCTCAGTCCAAATCAAATCTTGTTCAACTTTGCACCACGCAGCCCTACCAGTCCTATCAAAAAGAAATTTATGATAAAAAAGTCAATTCCAACTGCCCGCTCTTGCCCTCTGGATTTGTCCATCTGCTTCCACATCTATCTATACCTGTTGATTTATTTCCATTGATCTCATAAGTTCCAGTCAGCCTCCCCCTATATTTTGCCAAGCCAGCGCGCATCCCAACATTCCAAATCTTTCTCAGGTATGTAACAAACACTTTGCCTTTCCTTTTCTCCTCTAAGCTTAACACATTCATTTTTCCACAATGAATCAATCATCTCTTTACAATATTGAAAATATCAGTCATACCTAAAATGCCATGATCTTCCACCTACACATATAAATTCCCATTTATTTCCAAAGGTGTTTAAGCCTTCCTGATCAGTGATCTTAGGAAGACTCTCTCCCAATTTCAAAAATAATCTGTAACATCATTAAACTTACTCCTTCATCCACTCATATTTTTTCTGAACTTCTTTTTGTATTGTTTTATTTGGATGCCGCAAGAGCGTGAGGGTTCCAAACAAATCCTCACAGATAAAAGAGTTCAAAAAACTAAGAGATTTGTATTTGTTTGAGACGTGGTAAACAAGGTGGTCATGCTATGTACAATGAGATGTGAATGGGCACTTTACCTAAGAGCAGGATGCTAGGCCGCAGGCAATGAGATAGACAAAAGTTGATATGCCAGGAAGGTGAGATGGGAGAGAGAGAAAAAGCTGAGACGGGTGATAAGATGATATAGGAAACAGATGGTGGTGGTATTTGCAAGAGCGCAAAGAATGACCGGGTGATGTGACTGGAATGAGATGTGGAGATAAGATTGTTAGCAATGCTTTCTCTCTGTTGTGTAGATGTTGATTTGGATTTACAGCTTGTGAAGATAGCCTTGCTGGGCATAACTGCTGAGCAGTATTGATTGCTCTGGCAGAGATGGATGGAAATGAGGTTCATTTTAGCAACATGATGATGAGTTGGTTTTGAGCTAGTTGGTTCAATTACTCACTCTTTGGTCCTGGGACTTATACAAGCTGCAAGTGAAACAATGGGGGTGGATATAAGTGATTGTATAGATAATGAGGGAGCTCTGAGCAAATGGGTAAGGGAGCAATGACAATTAGCAGCCTGGAGCAGAAGACGCTGTGAGATGGATGAGTTTTTATACCCACGGTTTGGTTCCTTCTGCACTTGTTTTGTTTGTTGCTCCGTCCAATGGCCTCGATGCTCCGGCCAATGGCTGAGCTTGTACCCAGCTGTTTGGTTTGTTGTGAAGTGCTTCACCTGCCAAATGGGGAAGTGGAAGCATGGGTTAGTCCCTTTTGGTTGATGGCTGCTTCCCAAAGGGAAGTAGATTGAGAATGATTCCTGAAGGGAACGGGCTGAAGCTATGAACATCTACTCACGTGCTGTTGCATCATGATGAGTGTGTTCATGATGAAGTGGGCGTTTGATTGCACCATTGGCAGTATGTTTATTCTGAAAACAGAATCCCAAAATACCAAATCAACTCAATCGGAATGAAAGAGGATTGGAACAATAATTTCAAGCTTTTTTCCATCTTGAGAGTTTGGATTTTATTTTCATTGTTTGAAAATGTTGAATTCAGAGATGGTCCCTTTCATGGAACCTACAAAAATTCCTTTCTTTATTTAAAATCATCTGATATAACTCTTTTTCTAGACCACTCAAATTATGGACACAGTGGAAATCTATTCCCAGGAATCCAACAGAGGACTTCCCTTCCCATCCGGAATAACAACTGGAACAACACCTTCTGAACTGCAAAAGCTTATCCTAAATTTAGGACTCAAAATTTCAGTTTCAGGTAAGATTGGTTGAATGGAATGATTTGTGTATTCCGGCAACTTAATTAACCAAAGATATTCATTTTTATCTAATTGGAACTTTGCAAGAAGAAGAAGAGGCTGCGGCATCTGGGAAGCTCCACGGGCAAAATTAATTGATGAAAACACATTTGAGATGAGAGAGCCTAAGAAAATACCAATATTGTCTTCTTCAACAAATGCGTATGGCAGCGTGTTTCCTCTCAAGTTTTCTGAATTTTAAAAATGAACTTGATCATCTCTTAACTTGTTTTATGATAACAGAAGCCAAGGATCTTATCCTCAACCCGCCTATCCCCAAACCGCCTATCCCCAAACCGCCTATCTTCAACCCGCCTATCTTCAACCCCCCTATCTTCAACCCACCTATCCTCAACCCGCCATGAATCAGTCAAAGCTGCCGGAGAATTATGTGCCTCTCCGCGATTACGTGCCTCTACGTAGTTACGACCCTTTACGCAGCCAGGCTCCTCCAGCCAGTTATGGGTCTCTACCAAGCTCCACGTCTATACCAAGCTCTGCGACTCTGCCAAGCTCCGCGCCTCTACCAAGCAACAGAACTCTACCAAACTCCGTGCCTCTGCCCATTGGCGCGCCTGTATCCTGCGTCAATTGTGTTGAATGATCAAACAGCTAAGAATTCGTGGACTTTGAAACACAGTAAGTTTATATCAGACTTTTAAGTCAGTGATCCTTTTGCCATGATAAATTGATGGAAAATATCCATATTCTACCAGTTGGATATAATAGGGTCATAGTCCCGGGCCCGCATGGGGATTTATACCAACATGAGGGCGATAGGATTGTTTGCACTAATGTTGACCAACATGGCAAAAAATGTGGTAAGAAATGGGAACCTAACCAAGAAAACGCGGTCAGAGGACGTTGGATTACGCATTTGGAGGACAGGCCTTGTAGGCGTTTCTTTCTATAAATTCAGACTAATCAAGGGTTCCGCTTCACTTTTCCATCATCCTCATCCCACTCAGATTCTTGTTTAAATGAAATACAGTTTTCAAAGTCGAGTTCGGTTAAGCGGGTATGCAGTTAAAGCACCTCTGGGCTCATAACCTAAAGAACTTAAAACTTTCGGTTTTAAAACCAGGCGGTTTAATACACAACCTAGTGTTTAACAACATGAGAGAGAGCAGCGCGGGAGAGCCTGAATGCAACACAAGCGGAGTGGAACCAAAGAGAGTGAGAAAAGAATTCAAACAAACAAATTGGATCTTTGAATTTCTAACCTTTTGGTTTTAAAACCAGGCAGGTCAATACACAACCTAGTGTTTAACAACGTGAGAGAGAGCGCCAGCGCGAGCAAACCTGGAAGAAGACATTGATGAACATAAAAGGGAAGAAATGAAACGAAGAGATGATGATAACAGACCTGAATGCAACACGAGCGGAGTGGAACCAAATAGAGTGAGAAAAGAATTCAAACAAACAAATTGGATCTGGTCCACGTTGATTTTTTTAGTTCTTTATCTGCTTTTGCCCTAGCACTTAAATATATTCCTTCTCCTTTGCTTTTGTAATATTTTTACTATGTATCCCTTTCTTGTGTTAGCTTATCTGCCACTAGTTTTTGTATGTAGTCGTAGGTACATACAGTGACCCCCCAATGTAAGCATCCACGTTGTATGCATACCTTGCTGTATGCATACATTATTTTGGAACCATTTTTGGTTACTGCAAAATTGTGGTTTCATAATGTGTAATGCATAAAAATTCCAGGAACAAAAATGAAAATATGCTTATACAGGACAGTGAAAGCCCAACAGAGAGTACAAAAAAGTATGATCTCTGGCATTTGTCTTCTCTGGTGATGCAGGAATGTTTAGCCTGTGGACAGATGGCCATGTGCAGGTCATAAAACTTAGCTTCCCAATGGTCTGAAATAAAATTGACTTTTTCTTCCAATATTCTCCAAAATCAAAACACATGTAAGCATAAAATAGCAGGCATACATGTGTTGCTTATATCAGTTAGTCCTACATGAGCATATGCTTACTTTGATAAGAAGCATACCACAATGTAAGCATAAGAATTGTGTCCACCATTGTTATGCTTACATCATGGGGTCACTGTACTTCTGAATTTCCAGGAGCATGTCCATGTCACATGAATGTCAAAATCAACAAAAAAGTAGAAACCCTTACATAAACTGCAAGTTGTCTAAGGGCCCGTACCACTTGTTTTGTTTTTTTTCAGAATCAATTCTCGGCGTCTGGGAATTAGCGCTTTTTGAGATTTCAGTTTTCTGACTTTCACAAGGATTGGTACACACAGAATCGTGTACCATAATTAGCTCACAGATTCTATGTATAACCGAAAAACCAGCACATGATAACACTTGACAACCAAAATTGTCAATATGTAGAGAGCCCTCTCCTTAGCTCTCCTTTGACCAATGTACTGCATCGGTCAGAGGGAGAGGCTCTCCTCTGACCAATGTACATACAGGTACTTCATTGGTCAAAGGAGAAGACTTGCCTCTGACTGATGGAGTGCATTGGTCATAGAATACTTCTCCTCCAACCAATGTACAGAATCGGTCAGAGGAGAGCTCACAGCTCCCTGCTTCTGACCAATGTACTGCATCGGTCAGTGGAGAGCTTCCTCCTTCTGACCGATGCAGCACATTGGTCAGCGAACAATGCAGCACATCGTTCAGCGACCGATGCAGCACATTGTTCAGCGACCGATGTACTGCATTGTTCAGCGACTGATGTACTGCATTGGTCAGAAGGAGGAAGCTCTCCACTGACCGATGCAGTACATTGGTCAGCGGAGAGCTCTCAGCTTCCTCCTTCTGACCGATGTACTACATCCGTCAGAGGAGAGCTTCATCCATCTGACCGATTTTCTTTTTTTATATTCTTTTTGTCGCTGGTTTGATAACTGCAGGTTGGGTGGTGGCCAAGATCATCTTTGGTGGCGGCTTGTTGTTTTCAGTAGAGATGTGATCAGAAAAGAATATAGCTGGGTCAATGTGTGGCTCGGCCATAGTTGTGTAGGAGCTGAGGACTGACGCGGAACGATCTGCCGGAGTAGCAAGAAACGGGTCGACCCCTGTTTCTCCGAACGCTCGATTCTTGGCCAGAATTGCTCCTCGGGTTCCTCAAGAAACTGATGCCAATGGTACGTGATTCTGGCCCAGAATTGATTCTCACAGAAAAAAAATCAAAATTCGCGTAAGAATCGATTTCTCACAACCTATGGTACGCACCCTAAGATGCGTAAAAATGTGATCGGCTATTGCCACTGGTTGGTGACATGGTATTGACGTAGGAGGAAGTCACCAACCAGATACCTAAGCTACATAAGAGCTAAAAAAAGGTTTGGCACTCTGACAAGTGAAGATAGTCACCTTAAGAGAGTTTTAAGACCAGTTCTCTCCCCCGAGGTGTGAAAAAGTTCTCCCAAGG
The DNA here is from genome assembly GCA_002873125.1 of Puccinia coronata f. sp. avenae. Lineage (NCBI taxonomy): Eukaryota > Fungi > Basidiomycota > Pucciniomycetes > Pucciniales > Pucciniaceae > Puccinia > Puccinia coronata. The sequence goes on from PGCI01000031.1 coordinate 186,057, forward strand.
GGGCTCGAACCCCTGACATCAACGTAACCTCATGGAGGGGTGTGCTACCACAGTATACCGACTTCCACCCCGTGAGGATTGGAATGACGTAATATAAGCATTGCGCTCTACCAACTAAGCTATGGGAGATGGACATCCAATTTCAATTTTGAAGTGTAGAGAGGTGAGCTTCACGCTTTCCATAATATGAATCGCGTTTTGATGATAACTCTCCGCTTCTACTATCTTGTTCCTTGCGTTGCACTAGGTTACGTTGCTCGATCAAGGAAGGCGCCTATCGAAATTGAGAATCGACAAGTCTTGAACAAATTATCCGGCGAGAAAGTCCACATAGTGCTGCTCAGGATTGACAGCAGGTCATTGCCTCGTTGATTACAACCAAAAACATCGCATTTCGACGGAAAACATGCGCTCTGGGAATCCGCCTGATGGGAAGCCAGACCCCATCTTATTATCTTTATTTGCAAACAGTTGAGCACTCCCTTCTGTACTCTACTCTACCGTCTCGCGGAACGCCTTCCTATAATATCAATATGGCACTTTCGCAACTCGTTCTGATTTTGTTTCTGGCTCGTTTTTCACTGCAAAAATGAAGGGTTCATGTCAGTTGCAGAGGTCAATCAAGAAATGCGTCAGATCTATCAAAAATAATAAGGTCGAGCGCCATTAACAACTATTTCAATCCTCTACGTCATTCAGGCCATGGGACGCAGCTTGCAACAAACCTCGATCAGTACCAATATCAAGTTAGATCCTTGCTTTCTCTTCAACTTGAAATACCGAGAACTACCTTATCCACAAATACTCATTGATACGAATTTGCCTCTCGAAATTATCGCCTCATCTATCGATATCATAATTGCGTAATTATACGCTGGGAATAAACAGAGAAAGGCTAGATTATTCGTGTGCGATCTTTGCGCCGAATGGAGATTTAGTAGCCAATGTAAGCATTTTGATGTCCATTTTCTCTTGAAATCTACTTCTGCTTTTATTCCGCTTCCTTGATCATATTGCTCCGTTGAAAAGGGTCTTTATCACCTGAGCAGTGACTGATATTGGCTTTTGAACTCAAATTATTTGGCTCTAGGCGCCTCATTTACCCGTACATCTCGGCTCTATGTCTTTGTAAGAAATTTCTAATCCATTTCCGAAATTTCATGAGGTATCCACATGTTCTCGTTTTTTTGCTCAATCTCTTCTACATTTCCCCCTTTTTTTTTGGAATAGTGCTGTACGGTTTCAAATTCAACACCTCCAAGGACAAATCTTCCCGGGAGATGTCATCATGGCTAACCACCCGCAAGCTGGAGGAAGGTAAATACGTTGTCCAAGAATCGTGAATATTTGGAAATATATCACCCATTGATTTTTATACTTTTGCTTGTCCTCCCCATCGGACTTTGCTTTTGTTCTCCAGTCATTTGCCCGACATCACATTGATTACACCTGTATTCAACGAGCAAACCTTAGTTTTTTTCACCGGTACATAGGTAGTTTTTCTTACGTAAACTGATCGCCTTCTGCTTCATAGCTTGTGGGCATTTTAAGGGGATATTACTGACGGGTTCTTCTCGTTTTTCACAGCAAGTCGTGCACATCACGCCGATATTGGGGGAATTCTACCAGGGTCGTGAGTGATCGTGTATTCACACAGAGAGTAGTGTCCAACTAAAAGGCCTTGATAAAATTTCAAAGACTGAAGATGTTGTATTTGTCTTTTGCTCTTGACACACACAAAACAAGAATGCCACCAACATCAACGAACATCTTTCAAGAAGGGGCGCAAATCAAATCGTTCAAGATTGTTTCGAAAGGCCAATTCAATCAAGCCGAACTGAAGAAGTATCTGATTGAAGAGCCTGCGAAGTATGAGGGCTGCTCTGGAACACGCTGTTTTGGAGATGTAGAAAGTGATCTCAAAGCCCAAATTGCGGCCAACAACAAAGGTCACCTTTCTTCTCACTGCATGAACTGCATGAACTGCACTCCCAATGTCCTGGATGCTCCAACAGAGAATTAACCATTAACATCCCTCTTGACTTTGTCGTTCACAGGTGTTGGCCTTATCTACCTGCTGATAGATGAGTATGGTTTGGAAACTGTCCAAGCTTACATGGCCCATGTAAGTGATTTGTTCATTTTTCCCCCAAATAATCATCTTATGGTAGGACAAAATGTTACCGATAACATGTTCCGATTTTGATGCATCCACATCGCCACTTGAGTGAACCAGATTCGGGATAATGCCGAGTTGGCCATCAGGAATTTGTTGAAGCAGGTCGTCAAAGAGAGGGGATCCAAGCAGCTTCATGCGATCGAATATCTGGACGACGGGACGCCCATCGAACTCACTGTCACTATAGATGACCAAAACGGTTCCGCCATCTTTGATTTCAATGGGACTGGTCATGAGATGATTGGTAAGATTAAAATCTTCCCTAATTCACTTTTTAGATCAAGTAGCTGAATTGTGTGATTTATTCATTTCATTGGTGCTGTGCGTCAACAGGTAACTTGAACACTCCCAAAAGTGTGACATATTCAACCATCATATACTGTTTACGAGCCATGGTTGATTTAGATGTAAGCTATTTTTTGTTTCTTGATGCGCAATAGTCTTCCATCATTCACTGGTTCTTTTTTGCAACCATTAGATCCCGTTGAACCAAGGATGCCTAGTGCCTATTGATGTGAGAATCCCACCCGACTGTTTTTTGAATCCATCCGACACGGCAGCCGTCGTTGGGGGGAATGTGGAATCGAGTCAAGTGATTACTGGAGTGATATTGAAAGCATTCAAAGCAAGTGCAGCCAGCCAAAGTACGTGCAATAATCTGACCTTCGGGCAAGGAGGTAAAGACAAAGATGGCAATCATGTGGCTGGATGGGGCTATGTAAGTTCCGTTTTCTTCCCCAACAAATCTTACATGAAATCTTTGGCCTGACTTTCCATTACTGAGAAATGTTACCAGTATGAGACGATTTCTGGCGGAAGTGGAGCCGGCCCTTCTTGGCATGGAACTAATGGAGTCCACACGCACATGACCAACACACGAATCACAGTAAGATTAGCGCAAAGCCAGCTAAGAACATCCAACATTCCTGGGACTGAGGTTTCTTTTAAACGCTCCTGATTTCCAGGATCCTGAAATTCTGGAAAGAAGATATCCAGTGATCTTGCACCAATTCTCATTACGAGAAGGGTCAGGTGGAAGTGGAGAATATCGTGGCGGCGAAGGAGTGATTCGAGAGATTGAGTTTGTCGAGTAAGCCTCTCTTCTTAAAAACATTAAAGAACTACCTCGAGATTGAAACCATGACCGCTCTCCTTAGGCCCATTCAATGCTCGATTCTTTCGGAGAGGAGGGTACAAAGGCCATATGGACTGGAGGGAGGAGAGCCGGGGGAGTTAGGGATGAACTTATGGATCAAAAAAAAGCGCGTCGAAGATGGAGATGTAGATGAAAAGTCATCAGATGGAGGGGTGGACCATAGGATCATATCTCTTGGAGGGAAAAGGACAGTGATGATGGGCAAGCATGATCGGATTCGCATCTTCACTCCCGGTGGTGGTGGCTGGGGTGTCAAACAGACCGACCAACAAGATATAAACAAGCGCCCTTCTGCTGGCCATGTGATCAATCAGTTGCGCGGTAGCTTGCAGGATCGATACGATTCCGCTCATTCTTCCTGATTTCAATTATCCCACTTCTGATCCCAACAAGATGCAAGTTGGGTGATACTGTACTCGTATACTTTTTGTTACATAGCTTGACTCTTCATTTCCTCCTATCGTCAACACAACAAGTTCACCTGCGATCGATTGGTCGACAGAAGTGCGACGCTCCGCCTCGGTGGCCAACTCTTGATGTTTATTTTGCCGAAGAGCAACAGTTATCTCTCTTTGTACACGGGCCTTATCCACCAAGGCCACTCTCTTCACATCGTTGGAGATATGTATTTATATAGTCTGGGGAATGGACGATCTGACAGTGCGATTCTTGGAGAGGTTGACGGACACCAACATGTTTATAAGCATGTTCAGAGACACATCGACAGGCTACTAACGCATCATTCAACACATTGCTGATCCGTCGAGCCTGCATAGTGGAATATGTAGTGGGACTGCGCGGCTCTGTGAAGGGTATGATGTCCCAGGGTATTTCAGCTAGGGTGACTGCTCGCTATCTCGCTGGACAACCTCATCGCGCGGTTTTTTCCACCATCAACCCAGCCAACACGCACGTTTTAACCTTTCGCGTTAACATGACGGACTCCAAGGAACTACGGACTTGGCTGGATGGACACATGAATCTGCTGAAACGGGAACGAGCTTCCGAAAAGGAGGAGTTTGACCTTCTCACCTCCGAGAAGGTCAAGCGTGGCCAGACCAAGCTGTTGGAGCGCATGGGGATATCGATCGGCGCCCTTGGCGTTCGCAGCACCAACATCGGTCTAGGCGGAAAAATGTAGGCTCCTCGTTCTGTTGATTGTGCTTTCTCTAATTCACTCTGATGGCTAATGCTTTATTTGCCCTGCATATTTAATCTTCGTATTCAGGATAGTGGAGCTGGAACGACCAGCACAATATCACACCGACCCGAAGCTGCCCTATCATACCCTACGTTCTGGCGTGCCCGTCGGGATTATCGACCATGAAGTCGGCTCAAGTAAACCATCCAAGAAGGGTTCTGATTCCTCTGATAAATTGGAGATCATGGAAGGCGTGGTCTCCAAAGTGACAGAGACAAGCATCGCGGTCACCATTAGTTCGCACAGGGAAGACTCAGATCAGCTCGAACTGCCTGCGAGGTGTCGTTTGTGGGTGTGGATGGTCGGACTGATCGACTTCTAGGGCCTCAACACTGATTTGTTTCGCTCTCTTCCATTTTTGACTTTGCCCTTCATGCGATCAGGATCAAACTTGCGGATACCGCGACCTTTGATAGGTAACTAGCGACTCCTTACTGATCGAGTCACCCTTTCAAGATTCTTCGAGACAGATTCTGATAAGCCAATGGACGCGCATCTTCAATAGACTAGAGCAAACCATGGAGCAACTCGCTGACGCGTGTGAAAACGAAGGCTATCTTGAACCTCGCTCTAAAGAAGAGACCAGGTCGCGCGACTCTGGATCAGTAAATAAAGGCCCGTCCTAAGTCAAGTCAAGCTGACAACCCAAAGCATATTCAAGACGCGCTAAGATGTATGGATATTGTTCAGCTGGCTATTCGGAATCAGGTCAGGGACCACATGAATATGAACGACAAGGGCTTGCTTCTGCGGCGTCGAGAGCCCCCCCGCGGAAACCTCCTGCTACTTTGACAACTTTAACGCGGACCCTGCTGGGGATCGATTACATGAAAATTGTAAGAAGCTCTTCTCTTGGCACACTCTGTGAATCAATCACAAGCTCAACTTGGCAATTATTTTATCGTCCGGGACAATCCAGCCGAGGGATGATGAAGTCAATGAAGTCAGCATCCCATCGGCGGTCTATAACTTAAACTCGTACCAAGAGTATGCTCTCAAGCATGCCCTTTCTCCCTGTCCAGTTACCTTGGTCTTTGGACCACCAGGTGTGTTTCCATTCTTCTAGGTCTTAACCCGTGTTATTTGTCTGAAGGACTTACTTAGACTGACTTTGAACGTGTAGGAACTGGCAAAACTCATACTTTGGTCAGTATCATTGCTGCGCTCTACGCTAGAAATTATCGGATTCTCATCGCCGCTGCATCTAATTTGGCGATTGGTAAGAGACCGCCACTTCCTCGAATTTCTCCATGCATTTTTCCCCATGTGTGTGTGTGTGTGTGTGGGTGGGTGTGTGTCTTGATGTCTTTGTAATGCAGATAACATCGCCGAACGACTGGTGGGAATGAAGTTACCGATCACCCGGTTAGGGCATCCGGCCAGAGTACTAGACTCGTTATCTTCATCTACTCTTGAGCACCAACTGACCCACTCAGACGAGTCGGAAATAAACCGTGATCTTCAGATGGAAATCAACCAAAGCTTGGCCAAGTTATCCGCCCAAGGTAAAGATAGGCTGCGTGGTAAGGCGCGTGGAGAGGTCTATAGAGACGTGCAAGAATTGAGGAAAGATTATAGACAGAGGGAAAGAGGGCATATACGAAGCATCATCTCATCAGCTAGAATTATCTGCGCAACTGCTCATGGGTATATACCCATGTTACTCTCAATGTGATGTAGCTTTTGGGCCTCTTCTCATTTTTGGGGGATTCTTTTTTTTTGTAGTGCTGGTTCTCGACAACTCGAAAATCAAAAGTTTGACGCTGTCATCATTGATGTAAGAGCTGGATCACCATATCATCCTCAATGCAGATCAGATTCTTACTCAAAATTCTTGTCTCGATTGTTCCTGCAGGAATCTACCCAAGCGTTTGAAGCCGTGCGATTACACTTTATCATTATAATACTATGACTCAACAGTAGAATTGACACTCTGTTAACTCTTACATCTTTTCAATCAAATCGCATTAGGCATGTTGGATACCTATCTTGAAAGCCAAGAGTAAACTGATTCTCGCCGGAGATCCGTTACAGCTGCCGCCGACTGTCAAATCCGTTAAGTCTCATCCAGTGAGTTTTACCTTCCCCCCTCCACACATGACTCGTTGATTTAAGAAGAGCTACTGGACAAGAGATTCTTATAACGAGGAACCATTTTTTTCCAGACGAAGAAAACGCAAAGTAATAAAACAACTAAATCAAACACCTCGGATAAAAAAGGGAAAAAGGAATCAGGTATGTGATTTATGAATTGTCTTAATCAATCATCATGCTCAATATAATTGAATCTCTTTTTTTTTTCGCATCCTTCTTAACCCCTCTCACTTGAAGAAACTCAATCTAAGGTCAAGAAGGAATCAGCTGGCAAGAAGGAACGCGACGAGGAGAAGCAACTAGAAGATAAGAACACCCCAGACGATAAGAAGAAACCTAACGACACGAAGAAGCTCGATGCTGATGCCAATAATAGTTCGGAAGAAGATGAAAGTGGAATTGAAGCGCTCAGCCAGGAAACCAAACGCCTTTGTTTGTCTCCTGAGCTATTCATGGTTCCGAGTTGAATTGTCATTAGAAAAGTATCGATGGCTAATTAAGATGTTTTTATCACAGTACGTGAGACACCATCGCGGCGCCCGCTCATGAAACGACCCCGAACGCTGGAAACGACCATGTTTTATCGTCTGTTGAAGCATTATCCAGATATCAGTTGTCTGCTGAATGTCCAATATGTGGGTCTCTCCCTCACACCGCGTTTTCGTTTTCACAGTACACCTGACAAAGTAACAATTTTTATGATATCTTCCCCACATCTCTATGTCTTGGAATCTGTTGTCGGAACAAACAGAGAATGCACGAAACGATTATGAGGTTCCCTTCCGATAAACTTTACGAATCCAAGCTGGAAGCTGCCGAATCAGTTGCCACCCATTTACTGAAAGATTTCCCTAATTTGACTCGTCGAGACACGGACGGTATCGCCGATCCTGTTTTGCTCATTGATAGTAAGTTCTCAACCGCGCGACTAAAATTCTTACTAGCCCGTACTTTTTCACGTCAAAAGGAGGACAGACACGTTTAGAGCAGCATTTAAAGAAATCATTATACCATTTTTGAATTAGCTGCGGGAAGTTTTATGTTTGATAGAGATGCGGATGAAGGTGGAGAAGGAAGCTTGATGAATGAGAACGAGGCTGAACTAGTGGTCCAACGGGTGAATGCATTGGTAAGTCCAGAGAGGAATACCCGCTTTCTGACCATCTTCATTCAAATTTTCAAAGTGTTTCAAGATATCCTGATCATCGGAAACGTGCAACGATTCACCAGACTGAATGTGGGATACGCCCGGACCAGATCATGGTCATTTCACCTTGTAAGTTCTGCATGCATGGACATCCGGTACACTTGGTAGGAACGGCTGATGCTCAGGCAATTGTTGTCATCAAAGATGCCGCTCAAGTTTCGCTTCTAAACTCACTTTTGAAGCACCGGTTCCCTTCCCTGGCCATTGGTTCAATTGACTCGTGCCAAGGTATTGTACACATTTCCCTCTTCTTCCCTCCCTCCCTCCTTCCCTCCCTCTCTCTTTCAAAGCAGCCGATCGATTTGAAACTTTTTCTCTTTCGTGTTCCAAAGGTCGTGAAAACGAAGCCGTCATTATTTCTCTTTGCAGAAGTAACTCGGAAGGTGTCGTCGGGTTTTTAAACGAGAGACGTCGATTGAATGGTCAGACAATGCTTCTTCCGCTTTCTTGCAAGACTCATAAATGATTGCTTCCATATGTACAGAACCATCATGACTGATATTATTATGCTTTCCTATCGTAAAAAGTGGCCATGACTCGTGCTAAGCGACATTTAACTGTCATCGGAGATTCTGATACGTTGTCAAAAGGGGGTGATTTTCTTAAAGTAAGTCGTGGATCACTTGAGCACCTCTGTCCAACTGAATCCTCTTGATTCATTGCTTAGTTGATCACGCACAACTAAAAACAAAATTGCTGTTTTCTTAAAACTTTCCTTTAATGGAAACATCGTGTATTTTTACAGGATTGGATGAGTTGGCTCGAAGATCACGCGGAAGTGAGAGTAGCCAGTTTGTAGAGATTTACTCCGTCAAGGTTCCGCACACTTTGATACCTGCAGATAGGCTCCCTGTTTTTTTTTTCTTGTCTACGTTTCCCATCTTAGTAGCTTGTGAACCAATTCACATACACCGATTTGTAGTTGATGCGTCCCTCGAGCGCTCGGTTTGCCATTGCTTACAATAGATCATTGTCTCCCACCGTCTTACTTGACTTATATAGCATAACCGAGTGCTATTGACCATGTTATTCTCCGCTATCCTGGCCACCATCGCGTGCCAAGATACTGTTGTATCCACCCACAACAGCAAGTTATCCGACAAGCGTTGTTTGATTCGCTGATCGTGACAAGGGATGGTAAGGCAAGTGCTCCTTGGAGAAGGAAAAGGGAGATGAGGCTGGCTAGAGGGTAGTGCATTTTGGCGAGCTGATGTTCCGTTTGGGAACGCATTACCGGATAGATTCTTGGATCACCTAGTGAGTTAGTGGAGAAAGCGGAAAAGGTGATGAGGGATGGGATTTAAAGGAGGGACGTGCTAGTATGTAAGTAGGGCTGGTTTTATATGCCTATCATCCAGCGTCTTGAAAGGACGGATGGAAAAATGATACATCATTCAATGAACCATGAAGACCATGATTATAGGCATGGTGAAGCGCGGTGAAAACCTCCAAATGCAATATGGCCCCCCCTATTTTGTCTATTTTCATGGACCTAAAGCGCCCAATTGGCAACTTCACAGTCTCAAAAATGGGTTCCTTTTCAATTTGCTGTATTCCCATTTGTTAGTTTTCTTGGTTTCTTTTGTTTTTTTTGGAAAATCTCCTTGTCTTCATGAATTGTTATTTTCTGTCTGTTTATGAGCATTGAGCCTTCCCTTTCTTTATCATCCGTTTTGAGCTCAACTTCTCCATGTAGACTAAGGTATCAATTGAAAGCTGGTACCGCCTATACATCAACAATATGCTTGTGGCTGAGAAAAATTGACAATGGTAATAGAATTACTTATTACTCCTCCCTTTTTACTTATCATGCAAGTTATCTTGATAGTACTGAGAAATCATCTTTTTAATCTTTGTATTTGCTTGCACTCCAAGGAATGCAGATGCACTCTAAAATTTGGAGTGCATCAACATGCACTCCAACTTTTTTTGGAGTGGGAGGACCTGCACTCAAAACACTAAATTTGAAGTACACCAAAAAGAATTGGAGTGCATGGATTGGGCACTCCATATGTGGATTGAGTGTACTGAGCCACACTCCAAAAAAAAGTGGAGTGGATGGTTGTGCACTCCATTTTTTACCCAAATTTGGGAGTATAATGCAGTTTAATCCAATATTTTTGGAGTGAACCTCAGTGCACTCCAAAGAAATTGGAGTGAACACTGGCGCTGTCAGCTTGCTACTCTTCAGAGACAATCTCACAAAGAGTACGTTAAAAAGATAAAATCATAATAAACATTGAAAATGAGAATATAAAATTGTATTACCAAAGTTAGAGACATTATTACATATGTTAGAGACATTGTTACATATGTTACATATGTTAGAGACATTATTACATATGTTAGAGACATTGTTACATATGTTACATATGTTACAGACATTATTACATATGTAGGACTTTCTCTCACTTTGTAATACATCATGGCTTGTGTATGTATAAAAACAGAAATAAGAATAAACATTGAAAAACCTTGTCAAAGTAATATTTTACACAAATTATTAATATCACGCCTAAACCTTGAAGAAAACTTAGAATATTATTGTAGATTCTTAATCTACATGCAAAACAACCTAGGGTATCTCACTCATGGTACCCCCTAATTCTTACTCCTTCACCCTTTTTACTCATTTCCCCCACCCATAGGTTTGCACGGCACCTGTGCATAACATGTTGGTTGACTGTTATAATACCAACTGGGAAATGACCAAAAATGGACGTCATTTTGAGGTCTTGTGTGAAATGGCTGAGTTAGGCCCAATTGGGGTTTAATGTTCCAACCCCGCACGCCGGTTACACAAGTTGGCCCAATTCACTAAAAACCCTGCTAGAACTACACAAATACATGTTACTAAGGCAGTATGTATGTAACTAGGTTTCAGGAACCTTACATCATATATATGAACAAGGTTTCCGCTTTTAAAACCTTAATTACACATGTGCAACACCTGTAGCGTGGCCCAGGATGTATATTTGTGGCCCTTTTCAGGCGTAACCATTCTTTCAGTACTACTGTTGACTATACTAAGCCAGTAGTACTAGGGGGGTTCACAATAAGATTTGTTGCTTCTTGCGCGCTTCAAATTTTTTTCTTGCGCGAGAATTCTCGCTTAAATTTATGATAAAATTCTAACACCACAAGCAGCCCCCACAGGTGTCTCGCTTGCTCAACTCAACTAAAAAAAACTTAATTATATGTGCGCAGCACTCGCGCAGCACATCTAAAAATTTCTCGCGCCGCTTAAAAAAAAACTTGTGGATCCTTATTGTGAACCCCCCTACTGGACCAGGTTGGTTTACATGGTTATTTGGCGTCTGCAATTTTTTCATAACCTTGTGTATTGACCTAGAAGCAGCTGTGGCTGACTCTTTTGGTCCAAACCAGCGTAACAATAGCCTAGTTTGGTTTGAAATGGGCTACACCTGCAATTAAGGCAAATTGCCACGTACACAGTGGCCCAAAATTGATATTTAAAGAGCTCTGTTTGCCCACTTTTGATAATCCCCATCATCTTTTATCATACCAGCATATACCAACGCACTCAACCAGCCTTTTCACTAGTTATTAGCCTTGTTATACCTGTTATATTTGATCACCAACTCAACCAACCATTACCACGACAAATCACCAGCTTCCCAATCAGCTCTTGACCTGTTTTTGACGCCTCAAGACCTCTGCCAAGCTTGAAGAAGACCCCCTGCGTGGATTTTTAGCATTAGTGAGTAAAATTCCCTGTAGTACTTCTTTCTTTGTCATTTCTGGGCGTACTCCTTGTCAAAGGACCAGATAATTAGAGTACCCCTGTTATTCCAGGATCTAATTCATAGAGGGCACCGTAAACACCCCTGTAACTCAGTCCCCTCTTTAATAAAAAGCTTTTGCTTTTTGTTTTGTTTCTTTCTTTCTCTTTTTTACCCCATTTCACCGTGAAACCACCTTTTTATATCTTTGCACCACATTTAGCTAGAAGAACTTTGCTCTTGGCATCGCGTTGGCTGACAGGCACACTCCATCTTTTCAGAGTGAACCTCAGTGCACTCCAAAGAAATTGGAGTGAACACTGATGTACTCCATCTTTTTGAAGGGCATGTAGTAAATCTATGGAGTGCATTTAGCTTGCCCCTAAAATTATGACTTGAACTGAATAAAAAATGGGTCAGGCTAAATGCACTCCAACTTTTTACTTCATGCACTCCAATTTGGAGTGAAAAAGTGTGCACTCCAGTTTATTTGGAGTGGGAAGCTGTCCACTCCAATATATATTTGGAGTGGACTCCTTTCCACTCCAACATATTTGGAGTAGACTACTCCAATATATTTGGAGTGGACTACTCCAATATATTTGGAGTGGACTACTCCAATATATTTGGAGTGGACTACTCCAATATATTTGGAGTGGACTAATTTTCTTTGGAGTGGACACTTGCCCACTCCAAAATGTTGGAGTGAATGTAGTAAAATTTTGGAGTGCATTTAGCCTGACCCTAAAAAATTGAGTGAACCACCATGTCCCCAGAGGATGGAAACAGCACAGCCACTTGATGACTAAAGATTTTAGTGTATAATTTCATCAAACCGTCAAGAGGAAATCACTAAAATCCAAGACATGAACCATCCTAATTGAGATGCATGGTTCCCCAAAACTCTAGTTGCCTGCGCAGTGATCTTTGACCCCCCTTCTATCCTTTCCATCCCTTCCATTATTGTCTCATTTTTTTCCTTCTTTATATTCTCACACTCATTGAATCAAGTCATTGCACAATTCATCATATCAAATTGCAGTCTTGCTGCTCATCAACTTGTCTACCTACATCAATGATAGTCATTGATGTCAAGAACACCAGCAGGAAGAGCTAGTGATAGCTTCTGGAAAGATAGCTTATTGATATATTTCTTTTCATCTCATATAAAATATGAGTGTTAACATTGTTCTATTTCAATAAAAAAACTACTAGGCTATTACATTGTGATAATCCTCCATGTTAGAATGTTGTTGTTATAATTGTGTAAAGTCCAGTTATGTCTTGTTGATCTCAGCTATCAGGTATTTATTTCATTGTTGTCTAGTTTGTGAAGATGAATTTGATTCTTATTGTTTTATTATTTTATTTATTATTTCTATCAAGTTCTGCAATACAATCTCAATAAAGTAATTGATTCTACCATTCTTACAACATGGAGAGCGCTTTGGAGAGAAATTACATCTTTTTACAATTTTTGAAGAGTTTGCTTCATGGCAGGAGAGGCCAATTCATCCTCAGTGGAACAATACTGGTCAAGAATTCTACAGGCACAGCATGTTTATAAGTCAGAATGTGAGGGATCAGTTTGCTGTGTGCAAGGTACACTTACATTCAGGTGTCAGAGTATTGGGTTCTACTCATTTGTCCGGTGGGTGTTCAGGGTTTGACGGGGGGTACGGTTGCACCCAGGGCCCATGAGGCCTAGGACTCAATTCATGCAGACGCAAGCTATCACGGCCACCATTGCGTGCCCAGACACTTGTATTGCCTCCCAAGCTACCATAACTACCCGAGAAGCGTTTTACGGGAGACTCACTTTTTGCACCAGGGGCTGGTAAAGCAGGTGCTTCCTGGAGAAGGAAGAGGGAGATGAGGCTGGCCAGAGGGAAGTGCATTTTGGCAAGCAGATTTTCTGCCGGGTGAAGTATATGTACTGGATTATTGGTTCCTGGATGAATTTGAGACTTTAGAGAGAGCGGATGAAGTGACGGATATCAGTGAGAAGGAAAGGCCTGGTAGATCATAAAGCTACTTTTATGTTCAAATCCCTCAGCATCATAGAACTAGAAGGTCAACTGGAAGGAATGGCCATGATTCTTGGTGAGTGGTCTCTTGCATGCATAAATAGTCACAGACCCCATCATAACCTTGAGCAATATTGATCACTTGCTGAAGTTCCATGAAGTCAGGACCCCGGAGACCCCCTACACAGGTGGGTAACCAAAAATCCCAGATTTTGCAAAAAATCATACATTTTCAGAGCTCATTCATAACTTTTTTGTGAGTAAACTTTCCACCAAGGGGCAGGTTTGGGGGAGGGGAATATTGGGTTTACGGGGGTTTGGGGGGTAGATTGCTTATTCCAGAGCCATTGAAGTTGATTTATTTCATTTTGTCAGCCAAATACTGCAATTAATGGTTCATCTTGGATTTTTGATGCCTTCCCTGATTAAATCCAAACGGAACTACGAGATATTTGACAAAGAGCTGTTGGCAATAGTAGCTTTGTTTAAGGAATGGTGCCACTATCTTGAGGGGAACCCACACCAGTTGAAGGCAATAGTTTACACCAACCATCAAAATCTTGAGTCGTTCATGACTACAAAGGCACTTACCAGACAACAAGAGCGGTGGGCCAAGACAATGGGATGCTTTGATTTTGAAATAGTCTTCTGGCAGGGGCGCCAATCGTCCAAGCCGGATGCACTATAGCATACCATTTGGAGCTCATGGTAAGATGGCTTGTGTTATGACGGCTGGGACTCCATAGGACCCCAGAGACCCCTTATATAGGTGGGTAACCAAAATGTATGAAATTTTGGCCAAAAATCACAAATGGTACTCACCAAAAAGGTATGAATGGCTATTTTTTTCATGTAGCATACTCACCTGGATGTTTGAATGTTGGGTCAAGAATAAGTTTGAACCAATTTTTTGACCTTTTCTCATGGTTTCCTGTGCTTTTTCAGGGCCTTAGTCCTTTTCACACACCTGGGACAAGACAGCGCCTAGAGCAAAATCCAAGCAGTTGCATTCTAGTATGAAAGGGCTGTATGGGTCGGCGATCTTAAGGATGAGAGCGGTTGTAAAGGCAGTCTTCAGAGACTCAAAGGCCGCGTCACAAGTGTTGTCCCATTGAAATGGCGTGCGTTCCTTGGTTAGATTGTGGAGCGGCCTTGTAGTTCCTGAAAAATGGTCAATGAATCATTGGTAGAAGTTAGCAAAGCTGATGAATCTTTGCAGTTCAGTAACATTCTTGGGGGCTGGACACTCCATCACAGCTTTAACTTTAGCTGGATCCATCTTAATCCTATTGCAGGATATTAATAGTCTGAGGTACTCCACCTCTTTCTGGGAGAACTCGCATTTCTCCAGTTTGAGCCACAATTGATGGTTGCTGAGGGTTTCAAGGACGCTATTCACGGCGAGCTTGTGGTCAGACCCCTTTTGGGTGTAGATCATGATGTTGTCAAGGTATGCAGCCACATCCTTGCCAATACATTCAAGGAGGATGTCCTGGATGAAATATTGAAAGAATCCCGGTGCCCCCGTTGGTCCAAAAGGCATTTTCAGTGGGGCAGACTGTCTAGCATGGCAAATAAATTCTAGCTTGTCCTTGTCCCCCTCTGCCACCCGTAAGTTTCCATAAGCATTCCTTAGGTCAAGCTTTGTGAATGTGTCGGCATTCAGCAGGCTTTCAACAAGATCCATCATTAGTGGTAGTGGGTATCTGTTCTTGACCGTGACTGCATTTAACTTGCGGTAGTCAAAGCAGGGCCGGACGTTTCCGTTCTTCTTCCCGGTGAACAAAACCGGTGCCGCCCACGGGGAAGTGGTCCGTCGGATGGTACCACTGGCCAGTCCCTTGTTGACTAGGGTGTCTAGAACCTGGTGTTTGGCCGGCAACAAAGGAATGATACGGCTAGCCTGGGGTTGTGCTCCTGGAACCAGCTCAACCCTGAAGTTGCATTTCCGGCGGGGCGGCAGTGATTGCACATCTGTCTTCCAGAACATCCTTAGGAATTGGTGATACGCCTGAGGGACCAACTGCTTGACTGGCTGCGGTGCTTCCGTCCTCTTGGACTCCGCTGCCAGCTGGGCCAAAGTAGACCAAGAAGTTGCCCTTGCCGCACAAATACTCGCCTGATTTGCCTGTTCCAAAGAGGGTAGAGTTTGGGGGTCCAACATCTGGGTCTGTTCAAACTGTAGGGGGGGATCCTGCTGGCTAGCCATCTCACGGTATAATGGGGAGAGTGGGAAATTGTTCTTACATTGCGGGGGTGCTAGCGTGTCTGAGACGCACACCCCCTTGTCCATCATCCTAGCTTTCCCCCACGTTCCATTGGGGGTGTTGAGCAGAGATGACGAAGCCGCATTGGTGGCTGCAATTTGTGGGTGATTGGTTAGGAATTGGCAAGCCTTCCAATAAATCAGATGGCAGTGTTTCACAATCCATGGCATCCCAAGGATGCTGTTGTACGCATCCTTCAATGTGGTAATGATGAAGGGGAACGGGGGCATGGCAGGATCAAGGCGCAACGAGATCTCAAATCCAGCTTGGCTCCTTGACCCGTCAAATCCCCATACAGTGTGGCACGTCGGGGTTGCGTGGTCCAGGAGTCTGTTTGCTCTGGCGAATGACTTGCTGAGCACATCATTTTTTGCTCCCAAGTCTATAAGGAATTGGGGGACAATAGGGTCTGTGAGGGGGGGGGGGGGTGGCACTGGCTCTAGTGGTTGGGACAATAGGGATTTCAAAAAAAAATACAGGGATCCATTGCATTGCTAGAGATAACATAGCTTGCTCCTATTGAGACCAACAGCTGCGTGCTGCTCAGGTGGGGCACACCCTTCAAGCCTGAGCAGCACCATTTTTTGAATCACTGGCTTTTCCCTCCTTCTTCAAGCATTTGGTGAGTTTCTTGACCTCCTCCTCCAGGGCGTCAATTCAAACCTTATCCTTCCCCTTTCCCCTTCCCGTCCCACCTGTCACGCCTTTCAATGGACATTCATGCGCGACATGACCATGTTCCCCGCATTGGAAGCAGAGCCCATGACACATCATCCTTCAGGCTGCCACTGGGTCGGGTTGACCTGCAAGATACCCAAGACCCGGCTCTAAACGGGGCGGGTTCAGGCAGCTTTTGACGCCCAAAAAATGAAAAGTAACCCAACCCAACCTGACCCGCTTATTTTTTGGGGCGGGTTTGGGCGCTTTTTTTCTAATTGGGTTGGCCCGCAGACCCGGAGCCCCAAGTACAGTTGCGGATCCAAACCTTTTTGTTGCGGGACCGCCGCAGCCAAGACTTTTAGTGCTGGGGGAAAACAGCTGTGCGCACGTGTTGAGCTTACGCAGTGTCCGTTTGACCGTCAAACGGACACTGTCACGTGAGCTCCGGTTTCCTCAGCCATCATTGCTGGGAAATACATCTATTTACATACCCACCGCACAAATTCACAATGTGTATGCAAAGAAGTAAGCAAAAGGCCATGGCCATGGCAAGCGCAGCCGCCGCCGCAGAAGCCAACTCAAATGCCAATACCACCTCAGACAAGGAAGCCGAGCCAGGCAGCCCATCAAACAGCTTCAAGTCTGATGCAGTGGCAGGCGTAGAAAGCGATATTCTGGTTGTGATTCCATCCATATCTCAATCTAGTGCTAACCCAGCCACCACAGCCACCCCGGCTTGTTCACAATCCATCAGTGAAAAAACTTCTCAACCGCTGAAAAGAAGAAATACAAGCCCTCAAAGCAATCCTCCAGCCAAAAAAAGAAAAAACAACAAGCAACGTCTGGGGACACTTTACCGCGAAGGGAGAAGGTTTATTTATTTATAGATTATTTTGGACGAATTCTTTTTGAAGTTAATCCTTGATTCCTTACTGACTGAAAGGTGCTTTGATCCTTGATACCACATGTGAACATAAGCAAGCTATCTGCAACTACTGTTGAAAACAATTGATAGGAAAGAGCTTGTATGGAACTCAGAACCTCTGGCAACACCTTAAACAATGCAGCTCATATTTGTCCAATGAAAAGCAAAAAGTCCTGAAGACAACCAAGGCTTCCAACTGGATCTTTTGTCAACAGGAATCACGAGATTTGCTGATCAAACTTATCATTGCTGACAAGAAGCCTTTCTGCTCAGTTGAGAACCCAATATTCAAAGCTTTCATTGCATTGTTACAGCCAAAGTTCAGGCTGTTTGGACGGACCACTGTGAAGAAGGAAATCATGGCAATGTACCATAAAATGAAGCTAAAGATCTCTCTGGACTTAGCTGAGACAAATCAGGTTGCTCTAACAACTGACCTCTGGACATCTTTGAATCAGACCCCTTACATGGTCATCTCGGCGCATTAATACATCTAAGCAAACTGGAAGCTCATCAAACAAGTCATATCCTTCAAGGAGCTTCAGCCACCTCATACTGGATTAGCCATTGCAGAGCAGCTCATCTCTGTAATTGGTGAATGGAAACTTGTTGATAAATTTGCTTTTATTACGGTCAACAATGCTTCCTCAAACAATGTCGCCGTTACTCAAGTCTCCTTGTACCTCAAGGACAAAATCCAATTCCCACCTGCGTTGAATGGCAGTTTCCTTCACGTCCGATGTGCAGCTCATGTAATCAATCTAATTGTCAAAGATGGATTGAACAACATGGCAGAGTCTATATCCAAAATACGTGGCAGTGTTCATCATTCTAAGAGCACACCGGCGCAAAAACAGCTGTTCAAGGAAGCTTGTGAGATGGCCAGAATACCCAAACAGGCTTTACCTTCAATTGATGTTCCCACGCGTTGGAACTCGACATATGTAATGCTCAAATCAGTCATGCCTTACAAAGATGCTTACAATGATCTTGTTGTCAAAGATGCAAGCTAGCATGATTGCTTGACCAAATCCAAGTGGGATGAAGCTTTGACTATGAAAGAATTACTCTCAATCTTCAACACTGGTGAGTATTTATTTTTTAATCTGTTCTCTTTTTAATGGCTTTGATTAATAAATTCTTTATTGTCTTTGAGCTACATTGCAACTAGGCATGACTCATCACCCAACCGCACACATGGTCTATAAGAAAATGGTGAATATTGAAAAAAATCTCCAAAATGCAATTACAGAAAGTCCATGTCATATTGTTGAACTTGTCAAGCCAATGCAAGAGAAGTAAAATAAGTATTGGGAGAAAATGAATTTTTTGCCTCAATCATGATTGTCTTTGACCCTTGTTACAAATTGGATCTCGTCAAATTCATAATTTCTGGACCAAATCCCCCTGCTATTTCTACCAGTTTGAATCTGCTAAGAGAAACCCTTTCCAAGTGGTATGATGAAGTTGCATTGACGTTGAGAAAAAAAACAAAATCAATCACAAGAAAAATCTAGCGGAATCCAAAACAAAGATCCATCAACATCAAAACCATTGGAGGATAATGACAATCCTGAAGTACAGTTCAAAAAATTGATCGCCAGCAAAAAAACAAGCAGCACCACATCAGCAACCGCTGAACTGGATTTATATCTGAACAAACCCACCATTGATATTGACTTGGCATCCTTTGACCTCCTCAATTGGTGGAAAGTCAATTCCCTCCAATTCCAAACACTTTTGATCCTTGCCAAGTCCATATTGATGACTCCAATGACCTCTATTGCGTTGGAGTCAGCTTTCTCAACAGGTGGTAGAATTCTGAGCGACTACAGACAGTCTCTTGCTTCTAACACACTTGAAGCCCTCATCTGTGGGCAAGATTGGATTCGCAAGGATGAAGGCCTTAACAATTCCAAAGAAGACTCAACTATCTTGATAGAATGATTTTTCCTTTCATTTTTATTATTTCCACTATAAGGATAAAAGTACAAAAAAAATCAGTAAATCAATACAAAAAAAAGATGTACAGCAATTTTCATAGAATTTATCAGAAAACAAATGCAATGTAGTCAGAATAATACCAATGATATCAAAGCATGAATGCAATTTTTTTCTTTTTTCTTTTCTTTTTTTCCTTTGATATTTTCTTGCACCAAAAAAAGAAACGGGTCGGCCCGGCCCGACCCGCAACCCAACTTGCATCAAAATGGGTCCAGGTGCGGTCGCTGGAAATGAAATTCTGACCCAACCCAACCCAGCCTGTCTAGAAGGACGGGTTGGGTTCAGGAGGTGATTTTTGACCCGGACCTGGCCACCCAAATCATCCTAGCTTGATCTGTGTTGGATAGCCAGGCGTTGACGGCGGAGATGTCCATGGCATTAGGATTGGTAGTTGCAGGTGGGTTGGGCTGGCCGGCGTCCGCGCCGTGGATCTTGTTGTTGAATTTCAACGCAAGCTGGGACACTTTGGCTAATGTGTCAAAAGTCATTTGGGCAAGCACCAGAGCAAGGCGGATGTCCTTGTGGAGGCCCTGGGATTGGCTCACCAGGGTCTGGGCCTCCCACCCTCAGTTGTGCGTGTGCATGAACGTGTGGGTGTAGGCAGCGGCTGTCTTTGTTTGGTTCAAGGCACATAGTGCCTTCTCAGCACGAGTCTTCTTCTCCGTATTGAAATACATGGCTTGGAACACCACCGCAAATCTGTTATATGTCACCGCCTCCCCTGCAATGACCCGTTGGGTGAACGGTTGGGCCCATTTGCTGGCCAGGCCGGTCAGGTAAGAGAGTGAAAAGATGACTTTGCTGAGGTCATTGGGGAACAGTGCCGGGTTGGAGATGACATAGAGTCCCACTTGGCTGCCGTAAACCTTGTCCTTTGCCGCGTGTACCGTTGAATTTGTTGGGCACCGCTAGTTTTGGCCCGCAGGCAGTCGGGCCAACGGGGTTGGTGGCGGAAGCTGCCGTTGCCGTTGCCTTCTCTAGTTGAGCTTCTGCCTGTTGCTTTGCCGTCTCCGCCTCCTGCCTTAATTTCCGTTCCTCAGCTATGACCTTCATCAACTCCGCGAGTTGACATTGGAGCTCCAATGGGTCCATGGTGTGGGGTTGATCAACCTGGAGGGGGGGGCTGCGGACGGCAGGTGGCTCACAGCGTGGCTTGTAATGTTTTGACAACCCACGTAGCAGCTTCGGAGGTGCAATCAAAATTGTGGAGGCTTACTTTTGGTCTCACTGCAAAAGGGGTTGTATGGGTTACAACCCCCCGCGGTAACGTCAGCCAGAGGCCAATGTTACATTGGTCGCCCAGACCAATTTTATGTTGGCCGGTGTGGTGTTCCAAATATGACACAAATTTTCAATTTTTTCCTTCTCAGTTTTCTCATCAATTTTCTCTTATATTTCTCTTATTTCTTTTCTATCTCTTTTCCCTTTCGCATTTTTTCTCTTATATCCACTCAGAAATCCTCAGATATTATTGAAGAATCAGAATCTACGGCAAAATTCACTCTAGAACACAACTCACGGATTTATCACCACTCAACTGGATCTCAAAGTATCAACAAATCAACATACTCCGTCACCTAAACCTTAATCCCTACTACAGTTGGCAAAATACAAAACCCTCAAAATCCCATAGATTCTTCTAGAAACACATTCTTCAGGCAAATTGATCCTAGGGAACAACTCATGGAATCTTTGTTACATGCCTGGATCAATAGTTATGGCCATTATTAGTTCCTAGACCCGAGTTTATTCCAGTTTTCCACAGTTACATGGCACTTTCACAGGGTAGTCACACAAAAACCACAACCACAACTCAACCACTAGGCACTGGTAACCCCTTTTTCTAGGATATTCCACCCAACTTAGGCCCATAGTAGCATGGAAAGTTCCATCAGGTTCAGCATCACAAGTCACACACATTTCACTTGTTCCATTGTTCCATTTGTTTCCATCAACCACATGTCAGCTGTGATTAGTCATCAATTGTTGTTCCACTGTGTTCCATGACCAATTGTTCCAACCACAAGTTGACCACCCCCCATTTGTCAGGATTTCAATATAAAAGAGGCTCTCCTCCAGGTGTTTTCCCCCCCCTTCCTCACCAGATTCTACCATCAGAATATATCATCACTTCACTCATCATCCACAGATATTGTTCACTATCCCCCATAGTATAATAACACTGGTCACTCCTCATTATAAGCCACCCAATATTGAGGTTTTAAGGAATCATCATCAACAATAACAACATCATCATTTACCCATAACAACTCATCTTGACCCATCCTTGGTAGTAGCGTCAGCTCCCAAAAACTCATTTTGCACTACAAACCATCATCCTTCATCCATCCTTGGTTGTAGCGTCAGCTCCCAAAACTCATTACCTTCATCATCATCCATCCTTGGTAGTAGCGTCAGCTCCCAACCCTCATCATCTTAACACATCTCCATCACACACATACACCCTTGACATCCACCATTGTCATCATCACCTATCATCACCTACCATCACCTCTTATCACCATCACCTACTTGCATTAACAATCATAACCCTTAACACTCATCCATTACCCGTATACACCTAGTAACAACGTCATCACA
Source organism: Puccinia coronata f. sp. avenae (assembly GCA_002873125.1). NCBI lineage: Eukaryota > Fungi > Basidiomycota > Pucciniomycetes > Pucciniales > Pucciniaceae > Puccinia > Puccinia coronata. Next base: position 208,121 of record PGCI01000031.1, read on the forward strand.
TACTTACCTCAGATACATACCTGTGTCACATAACAACATCATCAGTCATAGTTAACATCATCTAGTATCATCAACAACATCCATCAGCAACCATATACATACCTTACATTCCGCAGGCATCTGAACCAGACAAGTCCTATCACTATAAATAACCTGCCAAGCGATCTTGGTGGTCTTGTTGTTCTGATAGTATAGAAGGGCAGAGCTTGCACCTCAATATTCCCCTTCTCCATTCAGCAAAAGGTATTAACTTACGCTTTTGAGTCTTACACCGGGCCCACCGATACATTAGAACAAAGGCATAATGTATTGGTGGGACCCACCAATGTAACATTGGTCTGGTAGACCAATGTTACATCGGTTGCCGCCACTGACCTAGCCGCGGGGGGTTGTAACCAATACAGCCCCTTTGGCGGTGTCTGTATGGCTCCGCGGTCCTTATGCTTTAAAAATTGCGTGTGGTGAGGTTGATTGTCCTGCTGGTTCTGGTGTGAGCCTGGGTCTCTTATGTGACAACAGGACACAAGATGGGGGGAACAATAGTTGATTCCAGAGGGATAAGGAAGAGATAACTATTGTAAGGAAGGAGGAAAGAAGATAATGATGATGATGATGATGATGATTATATCTGGCCTTCTTTGGGCTTTCTTTCTCTCCTTAAAGAAGATAATGATGATGATGATGATGATGATTATATCTGGCCTTCTTTGGGCTTTCTTTCTCTCCTTAAAGAAGATAATGATGATGATGATGATGATGATTATATCTGGCCTTCTTTGGGCTTTCTTTCTCTCCTTAAGGAGGTGGTTTAAGGGCAGCTAAGCTTAACCCCTCTTCTCTTTAGAAACAGAGAAGGTCCAGTCTGAGACTGCCTTACTTTTTTATACCAAAGGAAACTGGTATAGGTTCTTAGTAGGAAACCTATGTGGATTTAAGCAGCAATTTCACAGAAGCAAGATATGTTCGAGATGATTGATTGTTTTATAATGTTCTTGATGGTTTGATTCTTTATGGGAATGAAGAAGATGATGATGAGTAGAAAGGGGATAAGATCAAGCCCAGGTGAACTTAGAAGGAAAAGATAACAGGGCAAGAACTGCTTACTAGTCAATAAGTGACACCAATAGACCACGACTATACAACCAGGGGAATGGGTGGGACCTAGGTTGATGAGTAGTGAGGAGTTGTGTTGTCCAGTGTTGTCTGTTTTCTTCTAAGTTGGTGGTTCTGAGTGATGATGAAAATTTTCATCCTGCCAGAGGTGAAAATGGTTAACCTTGTTGATTGAAATGCATATATGCAATATGACTTGAACTTAGAAAATAATAGATGTTCAGAGTGTTATTACTCCTCAATTATACATCACAACTATAGAAAATAATAGATGAAAATGATCAGAAAAGTGAGGGGAATCTGAAGAGAACATTGTTGAAGCCTTTTGGGCAACCATGTTGTCTCTAAGGCTGACATCTGGAGTGTGGGGTAATATTGCGCGTGGTGATGGTGATTGTCCCACTGGCTCCCATCCCTCTGGCTCTGGAGTGCGGGGTAAACAGATAAGGTTAGCGTTTGAGTTCTGTTGGTGTAAATCTTGTTGGGATTGTTGTTGAATCTTGTCTGAATTGTTGTATTGGGTTCAGGTTTCTTTGGTCCTTGTCTCTGCATGGGTAGATCTTGCAATATGTTAGGATCTGATACAGAGAGAAGGACGGGTCTGGGTCTCTGGGTCTTCTGGGTCTTGGTCACTAGAAGTAGATTGCAAGATGGGGAGGATAGAAGGATCTCCTCCCCCTACGGGTCTATAGTGTCGAACCCGTGACACATACCCACCATGCTGAAGTACGTGACAGGCTCTGAGAGCTCATAACAAAAACCCGCTTGTCTGCTGGACGCTTTTTGGTAAAAGCGTCCAACAGACGCTTCGAGAGGGTCCGCTGGACGCAACTGTGGTGAAGCGCCCGTTGGACGATGGGAGCCAGAGCGTCCAGTGGGCGCTTTGTGTTGCAAGCGCCCGTTGGACGCTTTTTGAAAGCGTCCAGTGGGCGCTACCTGACAGAGGCGCCCGTTGGACGCTACCATAAAGCGTTTAGTGGGCGCCTCTGTCAGGTAGCGCCCATTGGACGCTTTCAAAGTGCGCTAATCCAAGCTAAACCCCTGACCGGTGCGGCTGCTCTCAAGCAAAGCAAGCAAGAAGATCAGGAGAGGCAGGTTGGATAGAAATTCTCGACACAAACTCTCATGGTTGGATTGAGACATGTTTGATATTGTTTGCCACAGAATTCTCGTTCATTCTACATAATTTCTGACCCCTACGAGTCTCTACGCCCCCTCCTTTCGAATTCGCCAACGCGTTCCCTCCGCCGAAGAGTCGAATAAACGAACATCACCTCTTCTCTTCGCTCGACGACGGGATCATTCTGCAACCTTGGGAACTTAACAAGTTTCAACGTCCTAGCCCTGCCGGGAAGTCTTCATTACTCGCCAAGGAAGCTTATTGCCAACAACCGCAGGTTGCAGTTTAACAGTGTTGAAGTTTGGAAAAATGAACAGCGCACGCTGACCGCTTGGCTACCAAGTCGGCACCTGCATACACGGCTTTGCAGGTCTTCAACAAAAAGACCTTCAAGAGTAGCTTAATCTTCACCTGCTAAGTACAGCATCGTCGCTCGAATACCCATTGCATCGTCACCGCTGGGTCTGCAGCCTCCGTCAAGACAGGTGGAGACTGACTAAAGCCCAACACAGCGGGACGATTTCCCGATTCAGAGGTACTAATGACCGCCTGGTACCACGGAGGTCACAGGACTTGTTTGACACTCCACGCGAGACGCCAGTTGCCACCTAGGAGAATCAGATACGTGGATGTGGCAGGATGTAGCTACTATCCCGTCACGGTGGCATAAGAATGTGGGCCTCTTTATTCGTCTGGGGTTGCGTTACTGTACGAGTGCATTCAGGATGCGGAGACCTGCATGTTCAGATATGTTTCGGGGCGGACACTGTCCCATCCAACTTTTAGATTCTGCGTCTCTCTGCGTCTCCGGAAAATGGGAAAACGCGTCTTCTTCTACATGACATGAATCTGCGTTTCAAGAATTTCAACGATTTTGTACCCGTCTCGGCGGCGATTGTGCGCACTCTCTTGAAGGATTGTACGTATACCGAACAAAATACTTTTCAACCTCCCAACACGGCCAACCGGAATAGAGGATTGTCCCCAGCGAAGAAATCCATTTTTACAACCCGTTGGGAACACATGATGCGTGTTTTCAAGCCACTGCTGATGATTATTCGATTCATTTGCATTTTTCCCAGTAATCGATCAGTCAGTTCAAGTGATCTTAAACCTCGCATGCTTGCTGCAGCCAATTCTATCCACGCCAGCGAGTTTGAATCGAAAGCACAAGCCGGACGGACTTTGTCATCAATCCGTGCAGCCATAACGTCTGAAGGAAACAGTCTACCTCTGGCTCAATTCGATCCTCAGGAGCCACTGTCCATCAGGCCTTCGACCGATCATTTACTTGCGTGCCATCACGATCCACCTTGTAGCCCAGACTCGCAAACTGCCTCTTCCACAGCTCCCTTAGACGCCTCTAGCAAAAAGACACCTAACAGAAGACTGGGAAACGTGAGTTCTGTTCAACAGTTTTGTAGGCTATCACATATTGCTCACATACAATTCGGCTGAAAAAGTTTCCCAGATTGAAATCTAACTGGCTGAAATACCGTGCCGACTTGAAAGAAATACTCTCTGATGTGTAAGATTAATATTTGCGAATCTACTCAACGTATTTGCTGGATAGCTGAACTGCTTAACGGGATCAGCTTTGTTTGGGTCCGTTATCAAGTGTATAAGATAGTGAGGTGATGTCCTCCTGTATTCTTGGCAAGCTTTTGGATCTGACTCAAATCATTTTTTGACTCTTATCGAAGAGAATGTTATCCCTCCGGCCTACTACACCAAAAGAACTGAAAAAATTCTGTTAGTCATTCGACTTCTCGATTTTCTCATCATCTTACATGATTTTCTTTTTTCTTCCTGGGCGTCATTTTTTTTTCTTCGCTCATCCTAAGTTTCTGCAGGGAAAGTAAGGGATCAAATCGCCAGCGTACTTCCAAGAAATCTTGAGTTGGGAAATGGCGACATATTGAACGTCAAGAACTTGGCCGCTCGACTTGACCGAAAACTGACACCGCCTGTTAATCCGTACAAACCCGGAAAGAAGGTGGCACTCGAAGAATCTGACTACGAAAACTACTTGGGGATACTTAAGACTCGCCACATTTTTTCCGCCCGTCTGAACTATCTTGAGCAAAATTTGGAATCGATCAAGATTTCGACGGGATTAAATCCAGTCGAAAAGCAAGTCAAGGATGAGGTAGCTGACTTTATCCATGGAATTGATCCACGCAGTCACCATCGAAAATATGATGGAGAATTGCATACAGTTATTCATAGCATCAAGCCTCAACTTGACGAATGGCGGCTTCAGTCAAAACGATATTTCTTAGTTGAGGCTCCGGAAGACTATTTCCCCACGATATTTCCAGAGGCTGGGGTGAAGTACAAACCAAAGATCAACTTGGATAGATTTGCCCAAGCACGAACGGTCCAGGAAAATAGACTACCAGCCCCAGAAGAAGAAAGTGGTCATTCGATTTTAACTGTGGAAAAGGTCATGCAAGATTCGCCTGCGAATATCAATTTGGAGGAAGAGTTACACCGCTACGCAATGGTAGAAGGGTTTGAAAATATTTTAGAAGATATCAACTTCGCAGCGCATGACCTCCTTATGAACGAACTCAAACCGCGTGTGCCCTTTTATCTCGCGGAACCGTCGGACAGCTTGATACCCGGAATCACTTCTATCTTCGCAAGCCCCAGCAAAGAAAATGCTGCATGGCTTCAAGAGCGTTATCAGCAATTTTACGATACTCTGGCGACTCCTTCCATGGTATATCAGCAGCTCAAAGGTCTTCCCGAAGACGAAATACGCATACGTTCTACGCTAGATACGCATGCCGATTTCTTGGACTTCTTGTCCCGAGAAGATCAGGAAGGACTTGAAAAATCTTCATCTGATATCAAACAGTTTGAGGGACAACTTCGTGAAATAGAATCTCGTTACAAAACTCACGGGCACAGGGAGAAAGAAGCTCTAGATGATTTCAGACAAGCAGCTATCAAACCCGACCTAGTAGTCGAACGCCCATTTGTCTATAAGCTATACCAACAAGGAATCATTGATAAAAGCACACGCCAGAAATTGAATCCTCCGGGTGGTCTCACTCGGGACGTGTTTATGAAAAATTTAGGGACTGAGCAAATTTTCGTGAAAGGATTGATGAGCAAGTTTGAACAAGACCTCCTGAAAGGACTTGTGACCTCGGAAGAGATTCTCGCGCGTACGACACGAATACTTGCCCAGTCACATATTGATAAGCTTGACTCAACAGCAAAGCAGATTTATATCACTCCGGGGCTATTCACAACGCCTCCCTCATACAAGTTCAATGAAGCACTCAAGATCTTTCAGCCGGATAATGTCAAGAAGCTGGCGCGTTCGGAGCAAGATATTATCATGCTCACCAAGGCCTACATCGAGGGGATCCTCCCTCCGAAATTCTCCGACGCTGGATATGAATCGGATCTAGATAAATTTTTAAGTCAGATTAAAATTCCACAATCTGGACGCTCTAGCATTGGTAAGTCATCAACTTTTTTTTTTCTTACATCTAACTGTAGCCTTGGATTAATCAAAGTACTTGTATATTTCGCTCAAATCACGTTCTGGATGACAACTCGGCTCTCTTCATTTTTCGAAAGACCAAATCGGGATGATGCCGCGATTTCCGAATTTTGACGCACGATTGTCCGCGTTTTATCTCAAGCCACTCTCGGAGGGAGATGCACGATTGCGGGGGACTCCGTACTCAAGATTGACGCAGCAATCAATGCGAGATCTCAATGAGCTATCATCCACATTTTACTCGACGCGTGATGTATCAAAGGAGGAAAGAACCTGGACTTCTCGAATAGATGTATTCGAGAAAGAGCATTATGACCACATTGGTGAAATTCGCAAAATCATGACATCTTGTCTACGTGAAACAGATGTCCATCACTCGAGTTCAAGTCACAACATCCCTGCGCCACAAAGAGCCATTGAATTGATCCTGTCTCTTGGCAAAAAAATCAAAACTTGTGCAAGTATTAAAACAAGGAAAAAGAAATAAGAAGGAACAGGGAGCTGGAGAACATGATTTATGCAATAAACAATTTGTGGCTAAGTGTTCCTATACTTTATTCACTTATAATCACATTTTCATTTTTGCACTATTACCCATGTATAAAGACATTGAAAAAAAAAAGAAAAAAAAAACATTTCATTGGCACCCAGGAATCAAATATAATAAATTACTCTATTTGAGAACCTTTGTTTTGGGAATGTCATTGGTTGACTTTCTTTCTTGTTTGCAAATGTCCAAGAAAGTATTTATCAACACAAAAACCAGGGGTTTCCTCCTGACAGGAGACAAGAAGAATATATGTGTATAAGCTACGCGAACAGATGTTAACACTTAAATAATATCCTTGTGGCCCCGTTGGTGCAATGCAACCAATGTTTCACCACTCAACCGTAAAGCAGTAGATATTGAACACACACACATAAATTTTATATTACAAGTTTTCTGAGTGGCTCCAGAATGGCTGGGGGTCTCAGACCCAGATGCATGATGCACCAGGAAGGCATGTCATATTCCCATTTCCATTCCAGTCTGGACTCCGGAGGGGGGAGAAGGTCTATGGGCTGGCTAGATACTATAAATATCAAGAATACTATCTGGGTGTTAACTTGCACATGTCTGGATAATTCAGGTGTCACAACACCATACCATGCAGACACGCACAAGTCAACACTCAGACAGTATTCTTGATATCCATAGTATGCAGCCACCCAGGGCATGTAATATTTGCAGCTCCCTGGATGGAAGATGCTCCAGAGACAGGCAATATATATATGTATGTATGTGAGAATCTGTTGTGTGATGATTTTTCCCAATGCCAGAGATGTGGGCCAGAGATCTTGCAAGATTTTTGTGGATGTGTGTGTGATATGGACAGTTTGGCAGGACTGCTATATTGGATATACATGCAGGGTCTACAACACCTGCTAGCTCTATGTAGGTCCCAACACATCCATGCACAAATGTGAATTGATACTTACACATGTACAGTGCCCGGAAGATGAAACTTGTGACATCTCTGAAATTTCATTTTTTGCCCGCAAGCCCAACCACAAAATTACTTCACAACCAACAAACAAAACGGTCATTGAGATTTCAAAACATCAACCAATTCCTGTTTTTTTCTGCTAGTACCAATCCTACAAATGTCAGCTTCATTGGCATGTCTTTTTTTTTATGTAACCTCACTAACAAAGATTTTAAAAACTGAAAAATAAACAAATATTGTGTTTTGAATAATTCTTGGTCTTTTGGCAGAATTTTTTTTGTTTTGATTGTGCATTTAAACTTTTTTGTTTTGTTTCTTTTTTTTTGCGCCAAGTGGTGTGTCACGCAAGACACCTCAACGCAATTTCACCACAAGGTCACGGCAATCCCATGCTGCCCACAGCAATCCCATGCTGCCCACCACAAGGTCAACAAACCTTGCCGCCTCTTGATAACCCTTTGAACGCAGCTACGCATCCTCCCAAGTGCCAGAGGACCATCCAGGTATAGTTTCCATTTTGACCTACCCTCACATCACACCTGAAGGGTGGTATTAGCTCTCTTCACTGATCTGTTATCATTTTTTTCCTCCCAATCCTCACTTGCTATGGTCTTTTGGTACTACGCCCCTGCCACAAAAGTGGCAGTTGTCCGCATGGCCCACCAAAATTACTCCCGCAACAAAATACGCACGGCCCTTGGCAAGTGTTTTTCAAATCAATCCTTCAGACGCTGGAATTACATCTACAATCTCACCCGCAGAGTTGTCCGAGACCCCTCCCAATATGAACGGCAAGGAGCGCAAGCGCAGATTACGCCTGAAGATTGCCTCTTCATGTTGGAACTGATCTGCACAGAACCAGGCCTTTTTTTGGTTGGGATACGAGCACGCCTTGACAACAAATCCGCCAACCTCTTCAGCATCAGTGCAATCCATAAGATCCTTGTAAACAAGATAGAAATCCCCCTCAAGAAAGCCAATACCATCAATATTTGGAAAAGCCTGGTCCTCAAAGTTGCATGGGTTGATGAAATGGCACGGGTCCTGTGAGCCTGGGCCTCTACGGTGGCAACAGGACACAAGGATATGGGGGGCAACTCAATATATTTCAAGGGAAAGAAAGACAATGACAAGACAGATGAGGACTTATGAAAAGGATAATAAAGCTTTATGAGCTGATGAGAATAATCAAGAATGATAATCAAGGTTAAACCTTGCTTCTCTAACCCAAAGAGGGGAGGAAATAGGCTCAATCCAAGAAAAGGAGAGGGAGTAGTGGAGTATGCTCTACGCCTCCTCTGTTAAATAACAAGAGGGTGAAGCTGCTCTTCAGCAGTCCTATTTTTTAGGCTAAAAGAAACTAGCCAAGGCTATTAGAGGAAAACCTGGGTGGGGATGATAGCTTAAAAACCCACTATAAAGCAATGAAATATGCTGATAACTTCTATTAAGAAGTGCCTCTGATGGATGATGATGAAAGAGAACAGAGGTGTGATCAAACTGATCAGAAGGATAATTTAGAGAAGATTAGATAAGAGTAATGATGAATAGTCAACAACAAGTGACCCCAAATGACCACTAAGAAGTGAGGAAATGGGGGGACTTTAGAGTGGTTGAGTAGTGATGAAAACTCTGATGTAATACTTCTGAAAATTATGGTTCTGGTTGGATGATCTGAGGTTGTTGATCCTTCAGTCCTGTGGGGATGAACTCAGAAGATCAAATTGAATATATGCAAGGTGCAAAACCATGTGCAAAACCTTGAAGATTAAAGTGGATTATATTCACAAGGGAAGTAACTTAGAAGAGATTTAATCTTAAATCATTATTCCTCATTTCTGCGGAATAACACAACACAATTATGACACATATAATATATTAACTTGAAGCTAGAATATCAAGGAGTATGAGTGAAGCACTGTTGAAGCCTTCTGGGCAACAGTGTTGTCTCTAAGGCTGACAGGTCCCAGTGGAATTCTTAGTATTCACAGGTTTGTCTTTCCCTCTACATTACATGCACTTTTTGCATCTGGCTGATGTTCCTTTTTCCAGATGAATCTTGGGACTGCTCACAGGACTTACTGAAAAAGTTTAGCCAATCCAAAAGCAACCACCAAGCCAACTGGTTCATTGTTGATCAGAACGCCAAGAAATTCAGCATACTACCGGCAATCAACTATAGTGGTCTCCTGGCGCTAAGTGTGTTGGAGAAATGCGTGAATGGGAAGCATTTTGAGCACTTTATAAAGTATTGTTTGGTAAGAGCATGTTCCTTCTACTCACTACTAGCAGTTTAGAATAGTTTAGAATTTGGTGCTGACAATGTCCGTGTTTTGGCTGTAGCTTCCTTGCATGAACCGTTATCCCGCAATCAATTCTATACTTGTCATGGACACCACACGCATACATCACAGTCAATAAGCTGCCAGGCTCTGCCAAGAGGCAGGTGTAAGATTGGTCTATCTCCCACCATATTACCCAGAGCTTAACAGTCAGCTTTGTGTATGAAACACTCTGTTTATGAATATAAATAGAGGTACTATCACTGTGCTGATAGACTGTTTAAGAATGAAATTACTTTCAATTCACCCTCTTAATAAGAAGTTAAGTCCACACTCCTTTATAATTAATACTTTCAATATACAAAAAGTAATAACAGGAGATTTTGTAACAATATATATTTCCACTCTGGTAACACAGGGTGTTAAAACTGTTGAGAGGGACACGGGGAATGAACACTGAAGTTCACAGACTGAAAGTCCTGTGACACTGAGGAGTGAGAAAAATATGGTTCTGATTCACTGAGAGAGAAAACTCCAGAAACAATCTTGTAGAGACTATATACAAGATTGAGTTGTGTTATGGTTGAAGCATACTACTATGGATATAAGCATACTATCTCAACACACCCCCTTGCTGAAAACCAGAACTAGCATAAACAAAGTAACTAAACTACTTAAAAGAACTAGTAGGTTATACTTCTTGTGGGGACAGAAATTGAGAATAAAAATCAAGTTAGAGATCCGGTGACACTGAGGAACAGGGAATTGTCATGATAACAAATATACTCTAAAATGCCATTACGGAATTAACTATCAGGTCGTGCCGGAGTTGCTCTTCCTACGAAAATAAGGTTTCTTCTACTTCAGGTTCATGCCCACACGACGTCAATCTCTGGATCGAAGTCGTCTTCCTCTTCTTGATCTTCTTCATCTTCGCTAGGACCGCCGTCGCCTAGACGCGCAACAGAAACCGCACCAGCTCTAGTTTCGAAGCGCGTTTTTGTGTTATTCTTTGCGGGAGGGTTGGGACACGCCGACGAGTGGTGACCGACTTGACCGCAGTTCCAACAGCCCGGCTTTTTCTTCCTAGTTACCGCCGATGACGCAAAAGTTTCCGGAGTTTGGTCGAACGAAACTTGCGTGGATACCTCGTGCGCCTCGAGTGCCCCGATGGCGTTGTCAAGGGAAATCTCGTTCGGAGAGTAGACTAGGTGGTCTCTGATTGGCTTCCAGGATTCATCCAAGCCGCGCAGAAGTCGATCACATACTTGCTGATCCGCAGGGGTTAGCTTCACCAACTTGAAGTCGGAGGCCGTGTTTCGAATCCGGGATATCCAGGTTGCAATGGGTTTGTTAGGGTCGTGTTGAGCACACCAGAAGGAGTCTTGAAGCATCATCCTTCTTGCCCTGGTGTTCTTCTCATAAGCATCGCAGATGGTCTTGAAGAGTAGGCTAACTGGCTTCGTTTCCTTGTATCGCATCGCCAGATCAATCGAAAGCGTCATCTTCAACGTCGCTCGAGCCATATCCGAGAGCGTATCCCAGTCCGAGCCGGACTCTTCGGCATAGTAGAGTCTTTGAGAGCCCTGAGTGAGGGGCTTGCTTTCTTTGTAGTCTGTCTCCGGGCGAAGTAGTCCTCCGGTGACAATATCGTGGACTCCAACGATTGCGAAGAGTTCCTCTAGCCTAGTGCGCCAGGAGGGAAAAGTGACCGAGCTACCATCTAGAGTCGGGACGTTTCCAATGAGAGCCGATGGGTTTTGAATCGATCTAGCAGGCATTGTCCGTGTTTCGATAGTCGACGAGTTCGAAGTTGAGCGAGAAAAGAGAATACCGCGAGCAGGTTGAGCGATGGGCCTCATAACCTGTTGAGAGGGACACGGGGAATGAACACTGAAGTTAACAGACTGAAAGTCCTGTGACACTGAGGAGTGAGAAAAATATGGTTCTGATTCACTGAGAGAGAAAACTCCAGAAACAATCTTGTAGAGACTATATACAAGATTGAGTTGTGTTATGGTTGAAGCATACTACTATGGATATAAGCATACTATCTCAACAAAAACTAGGTAAGAAGGAAGTAGGAGGCAAGCACTGGAACTGATTGGCTCTTGCCAGAGGTGCAATTCTTGCAGCTACTACTTTTTAAGGATGATAGAAAGACTGATAAATGAGGATTTTTGCAGAGTATAACTAACAGTCCAGTGGTAAGGAAGATAAGGGGAAGGAAGCTCTACACTCAAGTAGGTGGAGAATATTCACTGTGGTACTGGTAAGTATGGTGGGTGAGTAAGCTGAGGGATAAGATCCAAAGAGCTCAAGAACTCCTTCCTTTTATATCTTCAGAGGCCAGTCTTTGTGTGCTACAAAGGGGCATTACATGGATTTTACTTAATCATCTATATTCTCATGATGTAATTAGGCCCTGTTTGGTAGCGTCATAAATATAGGTGTAATAATGGATGTTTAATTCAATAACGACTACACCTCTCAATTTTATCTAACCAAATTTTTATGATATAAGTCAAACTAATGCTTTCCATAATCCAATAACAAAAATTGCTATTTCAGGCCATCTTCAGCACCAAAATATCATTATTACGCTTCATGTGTGTCACAAGCGTAATAATGATATTATGGTGATCAAGATATCCTAAAATCTCAATTTTCTTATTGGATTATTGAAAGAATTAGTTTGACTTGAACTGATACAAATTTGGTCAGATAACTTTGAGAGGTGTAGTTTTTATCAAATTAAATGTGCATTATTACACCTATATTTATGAAGCTTCCAAACAGGGCCTTAGAATTTAATAGTTGTTTAAGTACAGTACAATCTACATCCTCATGACAACATGGTGTATTTTATAGCCAATCACATCATGTATCAACTCAAAGCAGAATAGTACGTGGGAATTACTTCCTTGGTAAGCGATTCCTTTCTACAAGTGTGTGACTTGTTAGAATAGATCTTATTTAATATTCTAACCAATTGAATAATTACTTCTTTTGGTTAAATTGTGTTTGGCACAGTTCACAGTAGGATTATCATTTCATGTATTTTAATATTACATTGGAGATGTGATGAAATATGAGAAGGAGTATGAAATCAAGGGTATCTCTGGTGAGGAACCCTACTTAATATTGCATAAAAAGTTCATTTCTTTAATAATATTTACATAATAATTAAGACTATGCAGTCCTTTGGATACTTTGTAGTATCTCTAGGGCTGAAATTAACCCAATCAACCTCTGCTTTTTGCAAATCAAAAGCTACCTTTGCCGGTCTCAGGTGCTTGCAAGGTCCAGTGAGCCTTCCTGGACTTTGTGCTGTGTGACTGATTGTGTGGTCACCTGTGATCTATGCCAGTCTCTTTATTCTCAGTGTAATTAAAACTGCCCCCCTAGCAACAAGTAATCTTTTCTACCCTACCTTATGGTTATTCTCCTCTTTTTATCCGTTTCCTCCTCTTTTTATCCATTTCCTGAATTTGTCTCTCCTTGTTTGGGTGCTCTGTGCTCACTGCAATAAGATATCTGGTTGATCATTTGCGGTAGATATCACAGCAAATACAAGTACAATAAGCAGAGAGTGAGTGAGAGTGAAAAACCACTAAGCAGAGAGAGTGAGAGTGAAAGTGAAAAATAACTAATCAGATAGAGAGTGAGAGTTCCAAGAGGACTACACGCCAAAGGAGGCTCAGGTGTCTCTCTTTATGGCCTGCTTTGCTTGCATTTTGGGGACACCGTCACAAAGGAGTCAACTTGTACCCAAGGGGAATCTGAGTTTCAGGAGTTCCGCTTTGCTTGATTTGATAAGGAAGCTCCAGTGAGTGATACCGTGGATCTACAATTGCGTGTGGGTGACATGATCTTTGGAAGGTATGTGGCACATGCGGAGGTAGGCTTCCATGTTGGCCCAATGGTAACCAACACCCAATGGGAGAGTATATTTTGAGCTAGTGTTCTTGTTCACCAAGGGGCCAATTTCCGCTGTGGCATTACAAAGAAAGCGTGCAGTTCCCAAAGGGAACCCCATTGAGGTGAGCTGCCCCTTGGTGGTGGTTTCAAAGAATGTCCAGTGCGCTATACCGTTCACAATCATGTGAGACTGGGTGAGCTCATCATACGTTGGGATGTGAGCAATCTTCATGAATCTCTCCCGTGTTATGTGATTGTAGGGGCTAGAAGGCGCGTTCAATTCAAACGTTATGGTGCCAATAGGGCGTCCAGAGCGGTCAAGAAATTCACAGTCCAGGGAGCTCTCTGCACCTAACAAGTAAGACCAACCCCTCTTGTTGGGGGGGGGGGTAACAAATGGTTTGCCTCCAGAGCCGGTGTTACTGTTAATGGCGTCCTGGGCATATACGGCAAGGTGTCAGTGGGATAAGCAAAAGATTCCTCAAGGGCAGCCCAAGATACACCACTCACCAAATCAATGGGGGTGATTGCGCTGGTTCCTAATGCTGCGCCTAACCTGGTGGTAACATGCTCCTGGGCAATGGGAGCAGCATCAGTTCTCAGATCAAATGAAGCAGGGGAAGGAAAGATATTACCTTCTCATTTGGGGTCAGGCTCCCCGGGCGTATCTTGCAAATGGTTTCCAAGCGGATGACTTGTGAGGCCTATGATTAAGCCAAAAGAATAACCTGATTAGCCACTTGAATGAGGAGGCTTGTGGATCAGAAACATATTCCGCTTACATTAACCGGTGGGCCCATTTCAATTCAAATCTTGATGTTTTGTGGGTAGGTGTTGTAAGCACGGGTGGCAAAATAGAGGAAGTGTGAGTGATCCATGAGTAGCAACCCTCCATTTTCATGGGTGCCGTACTTATTGTCACCATTGATGGAGCCAAACCAATTGGTCTTGACGCGCGCATTGGCTTGGTGGAGGTAATCTTTCAGGGTGGCGTGGTCTTTTGCTATGAGATCAACAACATCTTGTTGGCATTTCTTCCATGTGATAGCTTGGAGATCAATATCTAATGGCAGGTCTTTGGGTTTGCTCTCAACCAATCTCCATTGATTAGTTCTACTGTTCCATCTCCCATTGTTGGTGGATAACGGGAGAACCTGCAAGAAGAGGCAATAATTGAAAGTCACTGACGCCACCCGTGGCGGGTGCTCAATGTATGATTCTTGCAAAGAGTTTTGCAAATTAGACAGAAATATATCCTCTAATTGGCTAGGGGGATCATCAGTAGGGGATGAGGGCATGTGTCCGGCCTTGCTGAGCTCAGGGGATTGGCTATCTGGAATAATTGTTTTATTCATGAGGTGGATTAGTATGGAGGGGAGAAAGACGAGTGCAAAAGGAGAAGTTTGGCGAGTGACAAGGTGGCCTTATATGCCTGGGTGTGCCTGATAAGGTTTATCTGGGGACCCAACAATATGATGGTTGCTCTTCTGACACAAGTCATCCAATACAGTGATCAATTTGAGCTTGGAAGCCCACGGGTACCCGCACCATATGCGGATGGAAGCATGTGAGACTAATTTGAGCAAGGAGAATGGCTTTTACTAATGGGGATATTTGGTAACAGCTGTTCAGAGTCCAAAGGTTGCACAGATCACATGTAAGCTCACAAGTAATTGATTGTCATGAATACCTTTTCATTTCATGGATAGCCAAGAGGTTAGATGACATCAATATCTCGGTGGAGCAGTCACAAAGAGAACGCAGAAAACAGTCCTATTGAGCTATATCATAAGCTGATATACCCTAACATCTACATCATATGAGAGGAATCAGAAATAAAGAGATATAACAAGTGAGAACTGTATAACACTAGTATCATATGAGTAAGCAATATCCAAGAGGTAAGAAAGAGAGTCACACCGCTGGTGACGAAAGGAGATGGCGTTTGTATTTATTGACAGAGGTGTGGAGTTTGGCTATAGAAGTCCGGTCTTCAGCAATTGGTTGTGTGTCAAGATGTTGCCTTTGAACAGGTGATATTGGTCCAACCCATTAGTCATCAATATGTGCATTATCATACCTTTGTCTTCAAACACGCCAGCAAAGTCCAGGTATCTCTACGACTACACCTGCTTTTTGTTTTCTCAAATGACTCTCCTTTCCTGTCAAAACTTTTTTTGTATTAACAGTTTTTTCTCTTCCGGCCACTGTCCAGTCACTCTCCAAAATGTTTTACCGCAGTGTAGTGTGTTCCTGACCAATAAACTGCAGCAAAAACTTTTGGGGAGTGACTGTACACACACACACACAGGATGAATAAAACACTACACAAGCACGGGATTCTTGTGCTGGGTGTGCAAAATGATAGAGCAGAGCAGAGCCTTCCCAGCTCCGTTTCCTTTTTTTTTTTTTGTGCAGAGGTGATGGATGCGCGCGGGGCCCACATCACAACGGCCGCAAAACCCATGTCATAATATGATCCATCCATCCATCCACAAAGCATCGTTTTTGTTTTTGTTCTCCGGCTTCTTCTTCTGATGATGATGATGATGATGATGTGTGAAGGAGAGGAGAATATTTATGCGCAAGGAGAGAATGGCTAGAACCGGCAGCGTTTCGAGTCGAGCCATATTTTCAGAGGGAGGCTCCAGTCGGGCTTACGCGTCACTTCGTCGACTAGATGGCTGACGGATGCGGGGCGGCTTTGGGAGCTACTAGTAGGGTGCGGGGGATGGCTGTTGAGGATGATCTGGGTGATGCGGTGTAACTGGGAGCGGGCTATCGTCTGTCTCCAAAAACAACCAGCCAGACCGCGGAGGTAGCTTTAAGAACCTCGCCTTTTGTTTTTGTGTTATTATATGAGGGAAGGAAAAGGACGTACGGCGGGCAGGAAGAGCGGCATGATGGTCGGGTGGAGCGTGGCGGAGGGGAGCGAAGGGCCTGAGCCGTAGATGTGGTCCTGGATGCGCTGGGCATGAGTGGCGAGGGCGGCCGTGCCGTCCGGACGGTGGGTGTGGGCGGGGTCTTGCTGGATGACTTCCCTGGCGGCGACCAGTTCGGCGTATGCGAGGTGAACGAGGGCGATGAGCGAGTCTCGTGCGGCGTGGAACCCGACCGCGGGATCCTCATCGTCGCGATACTTGGACGACGAGGACGACGACGGGGGAGAGAAGAAACGGAACAGTTGCTCGTCCGAACATCCCATCAGCAGCAGCTCCCCCGGTACCACGTGGACGGTCCGGTGTCGGATGTAATACGGCATGCTACTCAGGAGCTGGACCAGCGTCAGGAACAGCGACAGGTGAGATAGCGCATGGTCCACCGTCGCCAGTGGGATCCCACCGAGCGATGCTTTGTCCCCGCTGCTCGTCACCAGTACCTGTGTTAAATGGGAGAGCGTCCCGTAGCTCGTCGATTGCGCATACGACACCAGACTCGATACGCTCGTGAACCGGGGCTCCAGATGGTGCGCTTCCTACCCAAAAAAAAAAAAAAAAAATCAATCATTCGTTATCCATTATTTTTTCAAGGAACGGATACAGAGGGGACCCCACGCACGGATGCATTGATCAGTCTTGTAAAGTGGTACTTGGATAGCTTGTGCGCTTGGATGATAGGCTTGAGCGCTTGGATGAGCGGATGGTTGCGGGAGGTATGAGCGGCAGCATCCTAAAGAAAGAGAGAGTTCCTGGTCAGCCTGAATGAAAGATGAGATGATGATGCAGATGATAAGTGACCTGGTCTTGATGGTGGGAGTGGAGGAAGCAATGGTTGATCGATTCCCTCCACCACTGGTACCTGATCCTAGCGATGTCGAGGCTGGTAGCGTGTCTAGGGATGGCGGCGATCTCGGCCTGGAAGGCGCGGAGTGCGAGGACGGCGGGCTGGGTGGTGCGCGGCCAGAAGGGGATCTGGAGGCTGTTGTGTTCTGTCAGCTTCCTTCCTATCTTCAAGAGAGAGAGAGAGAGTATGTGTATGTACACTGCTGATGGGTTACTCCGCTTCAGTCCTTCCAGCACTAGATCACTGCTGTTGCAGCTCACTTCCACTCTCTGTCGAAGTAATATTGGTCTTAACCACATGTTCTTCCTCAATCAACTATTATTATGTAGTTGATACATACATTAGTCAGCTATGTACTTATTTACTTACATGCTACTTACTGATCTCACATCCCCCCGTGGCACGTGCCCAAGATGGGTAAGTGGTGGGATTATGTAAGCGGGGGGCGGGGGCGGGGAATACATATATTTAGATTAATTAATTGCTGATCTCGCAACATGAAACAATATAATTTTACATTCTCTCCAGTACTCTTCAGAGCGCAATAGAAAAGATTGGACACCGAAAGAACTGAGCAGAAACCATGTCCAACTCACAACACTACCAACAAACACAAGAGATCACATCACCCACCCCAAGACATCCACCACAGAACCAGCACGCTTTCGGGGACGGGAACAGCGACGACAGCGACGACGATGACGATGACGATGACGACGACACGGGCTTCCAAGTGTACAAGGGTAAGCAACCGACCACTTGAAGCTCAGTACACACCCACATACTGACAAATCTGTTTCCGGATGTGTTCTCAGACCAGCCAGCCAATGCACGATATACCAGCGTCACGCCTGTCTCGCCCTTGGACCCACCAACGAACACCAGCCAGCGGTCATTCATGAACCACCATCCCGCCGCATTCTCGTCCTCGTCGTCGCCAGCACGCTCGTCCGCCGCACCACCACCACCACCACCACCACCACCACCACCATCACGCGGCACACGACCCGCCGGGGGGCATGCGCACTACCCCCCGGACGACACCACCAGCTCCTCGTTCCACAAATATAACAACAACAACTCCCAGCAGCTCCCCGCCACCGACCTCGTTCACATGCCCGCCCTCGGATCCGACTGGGATAAGAATGAGGCCCGCTTGGATAAAGACTGGGAAGGGAAAGACACCCTCATCAATAAGCAGAAATGGAACAACAGGAAGGATAAACTCGCCGCTAGGAAATCTACCCTCCGTACCCTCCTCACCGATTTCTTTGCTGGTAGACGTAACCTGTTCGGCTGGTTCAACCGCTTCATGGCCTTTGGACTCTTGCTCGTCCTGATCCTATTGTATGTGCAGATCATCTTATTCCCTGCATTGTTTGTCCAAGTGCCGTGCTGAATTTTTTTTTTGATGTTGATGGGGTGAGGGAAAACAGAGCGTTCCTTTTGAGCTACTTCCTCGTCCCGCGGATCCCAGAGGTGGCATACAACAACGAGACGCCCATTACGGGGGACAGCACGAGCGGGCTAGTGTTTCAGACGGTGGACCCGGTGCGGTTCGAGTTCCGGGGGAAGATCAACCTAGCGATGACGGCGCCGGCGTCTTACGTGGATCCAAAGACCTCGCAGGTGACGGTGGTGATCAAGGACCTGTCGTCGACGAGCACGCCGGTCGATGTGGCCCGGGGCACGCTGAGCACGCCGGTCAAGATCAGCAGGAAAGAGTACTCCCCCTTCTCTCTCGACCTGCTCTTCCGCTACAGCGCCTCCAGCGTTAAGGATCCCGTGTGGGCCGCTTGGCACGAGGCTTGTGCGCACAAATGGCCCGGCAAAGAAGATAGACCAAAGCTCTCCCTCGGCATCATCGTCCAATGGCAACTCCAAGGTCGCGCTGGTACCTTCGAGGAACGCACCGTCCTCAACGACTTCGTCTGTCCCGTCGAGCTCTCCGCTAGTGCCGCCTAATCCCCCCCTTCCCCTCTCTCTATTTATCTTGCCTTTCCCTGCTTTCTTCTGTCCTATTGTATCCGCATCCTCCTTTCGTTTATCTCGCCCTTTTTATTCCCACCCCCTCAAAGCCAACAACCACGTTAACACACACGTAATCACTCATCCCTCCCCTCAAGCTCCTTTCTCTTTCTCTTTTTCGCTCCTTTGTTACCCCATCATGGCTTCCAACCTTGGCACCGTTATCACTTCTTTCCCCGTCCCCCTTTGTTTTCCCTTTTTTTTTTTTGACAACCAAAGAAAGAAAGAAAGAAAAAACGCATTCTTTTGTACACATCTGATTATCCCCCTCTTTTTTTTTTTTTTGACTCCCATCATCATCATCGTGTGATATCCGCCCTCTTCATATTTTATAATTTTTGACCACTCCATGAGCACCTTTCCTGCTGCTATCCTCCCTCCATGATCGATCACCACGTCCAGATTTGAGAGACGAGACAACGCACACAAACAAATCCCTTACACCGCCTCTCTTTTTTTTTTTTTACTTGATGACCCGCGCTCCGCTCCCCTTTCTTTTTCCTGGCTTGGGTTGATGTCACTGGACTGTTGGGCAACAACAAGAAGACGGCTGTGTGTTTCAGATATTTGATCATATAGTCTCTCGTTTGCACCCACTCTGGCCTACTCTGGCTCCGCCACCCCGCTTGGCCCCATCTCGTCGCTCGGTGCACCCTAGAGCAATATCCATCACATATGGACGCTTCAAGATGTATTGTTATCGGCCCTGAGTTACTTGAAACATATCTTATTATCATTATTATATATAGGGTCGTGGTTAAACGACTGCCGGACTGCGGAGAAACGACTCCCAAACATCCTGGACGTCGTGATTACCGGGCTGTCGACCAATCAGCAACCGCCAGTGAACGCAAAAATGCTGCGGTGCCATTTTTGCGAGTCGATTCTACAATTTTGCCAATATTTTCGGAGTCCTTGAGATCATTGGATGACTTCCCGTTGGGTCTGTAGCCCCCTACAGAACCAAATTTGATATTTCAAAATTCAGATTTATTTACACAATGTTTTTAACATACCTACAGATAATCCACTCACAACCACAATCATCCACACAGCTATCTGCACAACCATCCGCACAACCATCCGTGACCATGGCACCCACCACCCAAAACAACTCGGCAAAGAATAAAACTCCCGCCGCTACGCAACAAGCACCTTCCAGTACTCAGAGGCAACCTGGTCGGGCAAAAGGTGCTCAAGGGTATTCTGCCCCGGACTGCGTGGAACTAGTCAAATCAGTCAGGTATTTCTTGCCTCTAGGCTCTCAGGAATGGGCAAAAGTTCAAGAACGCTATAACTCCGTCTATGCGTCCAAGAATAACTGAGCGATTCGCGAGCCAGATTCCATCCAAAACAAGTTCCGCGCGCTAGTTAACCAGTTCAAGCCAACGGGCAATCCCCACATTGATCCCCACATCCGTGACGCCAAGGATACTCAAAAGTTGATTGACAATTGTGCAAGTGTCCTTGCCCTTAATGATCAAGACATTGAAGATGAAGAGTGAGTTTTTTCTCTCTTTTTACTCGGTATTGATCTGACTTTTGTTTTTTTTAGTGATGGCGTTGGAGCTCCAGTGGCAATGTCTATAGCCAATAGTGAAGATGCTCAGGACGTTGACATGGATGATTTGCAGTTGTCTGGCCGGAACAATAACCAAAGGGCCACCAACAATGATGACAGCCAGAGCTTGGAAAGCAACAACAACAATGGCAGCAAAGACAATGACAAAGGAGATGGCCTTTTTTTTCCTGATCCGATTTCTTTTTTTCCTGATGATACATCTCAGACCTCCTCTAACATCAAATTGCCTGACTCAGCGGTGCCCCGCCATTTCAGCGTCTTTGCACCAAATTCACGTCCCTCCAATATTGGTCCCCACCGGAACTCTTCTTGGAAATCTAGCGTGACCAATAGCCCGATGAAGGCCCCAAACCGTGTGGGGAGTTGATCAGCATCTATTGGTGGCCTCCACGATAAGCTTTCAAAAGCTCTTGATCCAGCCAGCCATGAGGAGAGGGACGAAACAAACGGCTTGGTCCAATTCTATTCAATGCAACTGCGAGACGCCAACAAGATGAATGAAAAGCTGCAAGACAAAATACTTGAACTCCAATCTGGCAACCAAAAGAGAGTTAACAATCTTCAAGAGAAGGTAACAGACCTTCAAGAGAAACTCATCAAGCTCAAGATTGAGAACCAGGCGCTCAAGAGTTGTATTGAATTCATGCAGATGCAACCGTTGATTGGTGCAGCGCGGAAAAGCAGTGTCGGCAAAGCAGCGTAAACCAGGTGGAGTGTCATTCAAGAGTGTTGTGTAGAGATTTTCAGCAACATGAGAGTTGTGCCAGGAACCCGGAGCATTCAGGATAGCATGGATGATTGTCCCATCAGGCGCAAAAATGAGAACATTGCTGCAGTAATGAGAACAAGTCCACCCATTATAATATGTGTTTTGTAACCTACAAACAGATGATGGTTAGCAAAATACATAAAAATAGATAGCATTTCCACTCACTCCTCATCATCTGCTACATGGACTGGAAGGTTCAATCCATCAATAAATCCAAAACAGTTTGTGAGTAGCGGGTATTTGGTCTTGATCATGTCACTGTAGCACCTGCACATTTGTTTAGTCAAAGGCCAAGTAATTCTGGAAATCTTCAGGTCTTGTAGAACAGCTAGTAGACAGTCTCAAGCATGTACAAGATCACAAGAGCAAACCGCAGCAGTTATTGAAAAAAATTGCTGTAGTGTGTATGCTGCCATAGTTGAGCTGAGCCAGTGTAGCACCAGGGCAAGTCCTCCGGCAGAATCAAGGGATCAGCAAGGAGGCTGTGGAGCTCCATTTGGGTTCACGTCGCGCCTTGGGATAGCTGTTTCACTCCATGCAAGATTGAAAGGTACCAGAATAGATTCAAAGGTCTGAACATCGAGCCCCATGACAGTAATGAAAGCCCGGTTGCTACCAATGGCACGCATATGAGTCAAGGCACTGCTTGTACAAGGGTTTCCGGGAAGGTCTTGTCGAGTGAGGTACGTTCACAATGATTGGATGGGTACTGGTTCTCCTCATACAGCCAAGGCAACAATAGCCAGGAGAATGTCTTCGTCTTCTTTGTCTTGGCAATCTTCATCTTTGTCCAGGATTGTAGAGGTGAGCATTGTGATTTGTTGAGTCAAATCTGGCAGGTGATGTGGCTGTAAAATCAGCCAGATAAATCTGATAGGTTGGAAACGATGGGAATGCTGATTTACAGGGGGCTATACTTTTAGTTTTTCAAATATTAAATCTGGTTTTGTAGGGGGCTACAGACCCAACGGGAAGTCATCCATTTCCACAAATAATAATAGCTCTGTAATCAGTGGGCCCAAGGGAGCCAAACTTTAAATATAGTCAGTTTGTTAACTAAGATGTATTTCTGGAGCATATCAGCTCTAAAATACGTCCACAATTGAACAAAGCAGTATGCAGATGATTATTGAGTGTAATTTTCCAATTACTATAACCTTCATCATTCCCAAAAAGCTGTGCTGAGTGTCTTAATATGGGAGCAATTGAATGCAAAGACTCATAAACACATCATCACAGAAGGAATCTTTTCTACATTTTTCAGAAAAAATTAGACAGGTCTAGTTCGCAAATGCACCCAAAACATAGGCCCCCAAGTGAGACACCTTACTCCTACCGCAATTTCACAGATCACTGTTTATCCTTGGAACAACTTCCTCCTGAGCCCCAAAGTTTCAAGGTAGCGTCTCATTGGATCCCTTTAAGTTTGCCTTCAAGGCAAAGTCAATAGCACACGTAATTAACCCATTCAAACTTTGCTTGGGAGTCAATCTCTTGGCTGAGGCTCTGATGCCCGGTTGGAGTTCTTTGGAGATCAACTCCTGTGTTCAGGCTTGGTTTTGGTGCAACAACTCCCTCGGGGGTTGCAGCTCACATTGTACCTTTGCAAATCTGTTCCAGAAGGTTGAGCCATGTTACCTTGCCAGCATTTTGTAGTCAAAGCCCAATTTCTTGATATGTTCCCAACTCGGGCCAGTAAGCTTTGGCACCATGTTCAAAAGACCGTCACACAACACAAGCCTTTAGAGCATCTCCACCGCAGTCCCTAAATTGGGTCCCTTTACCCAGTTTAGGGACCGTGGTTGAAAATCCCTGACCACCGCAGACTCTATCCAGGTCCCTAGCTTACAGCCGACCTCAAATTTCTTG
Source organism: Puccinia coronata f. sp. avenae (assembly GCA_002873125.1). Taxonomy (NCBI): domain Eukaryota; kingdom Fungi; phylum Basidiomycota; class Pucciniomycetes; order Pucciniales; family Pucciniaceae; genus Puccinia; species Puccinia coronata. The sequence continues at coordinate 231,595 of PGCI01000031.1, forward strand.
GTCGCGTCCCCACATCAAGGGACGGCTAAGAGCCCCTAGGGACTCATCCGCCCACGCTTGAATCAGCTTTCACAAGGATGAAAGCCTTGTGAAACCACACAAAATACCACTCTCACCCGGAAAATTGTACCACTTCTAGGGACAACCGGTGTGTGCAACACCACGTCCGGGCTGTAGATCAGCTATTGCGGTCCTCAAAAAAACAATTCAAAGCCCGCGGTGGAGATGCTCTTATCTTTGTTTGCCTCCCGGGTGGAGGACAGGCCTCTGCATCCCTAATACACTCCACTTTATGAGATCATTTCACAATTGTGAGGCTGACACGCAATATACAATTATTAGAGCCAAATCTAGCGGACCCTTGACCAGAGGACAAGGCCTTTGCTGCCTGGTTGCTTGATTTAGGCAATGGGACTGGGAACAAATCTTTTTCTAGATTCATTAGATCTCAAATACGGCACATTATATCAACATTCTGAACCGGCAAAGGTTGTGTATTGCCTGATTGGACACACTTACGCCCTCTTGAAGAGTACGGTATCTCAGTACATGCCTAAGGGGCTAGCTCACTATTATGGGTCGAGATGCATCCTTACTACATGGAACAAATTGGTTCACAAAGTCAACCGCGCCTGCATTGACCATGTCCCAGGAAGAGCGGTGGTGTCCCAATCAATTGATGAGTCTTGTGATGACAGCAATGATCCTTTGCTGCCTGAGATGCTAGCCAGAATCTCTTTGCCTGGCTTTTTGAACATTGTTTCACACTGAAAATAGGGGGTGCCAATTGTTTTTCTTTGCAACTTTGACATTGGATCTGGGCTTATGAACGGGAATGCGGCTCATGATTACAGGGATACAGCCTAATGTTCTCCGTATCATCATGACAGGACCCCATGCCAAAGAAGAGATGCCAACTTCATTTGATCCCCAATGCTCAAAACATAAGTTTGAAGTCATGGTGGGTTGGCTAAATCAATATAGAGCATGGTTTCAAGAGAACAAATTATCACAAAATAAACATTATTTTCATCAACAAACCATTTACATGTTTTGTCATATCCATTGACAGTGTTTCAAATCTTTGATAACCTTCCCAAAAAATCAATCTAAATCACAATGGGTAGTAGGGCATGTGAAAGAAATGAAAAAAAAAAATGAAAAAAATGAACACCAAAAACTTTCCAATCTTGGGTGTATGGCCAAAACCATCAGAAATGTATATTTGCTTGCGTCCAGTGCTAATTAGGACTGTTTAATGCCCAATCAAAGCTGAAATAAAAAGGCCTGAAAGTCATTTTTTATCCATTTTTCATTCATTATCATTTTTCTCACATGTCATTCTACGAATTCCATTTTTTTTTTTGATTTTGTTGGGGAAAAAAATTAAAACTTTACCAAAATGAGAGAATACTGGAAAAAATAGTATGAATTTGAAGGTGATAAAGACAGATCTGATCTCTTTATATTCATTCTTTTGAAACCATTCTCTATAATTTGCCAACCCTCCATGACTTCAACCTTGTGGGTTGAGCTTTGAGAATCAAATGAAGTGGGCCATAAACATCTGGGAGGGCACTGTACACTTGTGTGGCTTTTACATAAATATATCCATGTGCACATACACATCCTTCACAAACATTTCTCAATCAAGTGAGGGACGATGAGTCTATTTGTATCAAGCTGGGATTAGTTTTTTCGGGGGAAGAAAAGAAATATTACATGCAACAATGACGATACACTTAGATATAACTAAATAATGCAATTGTTTGTTTCGGTAGGAAATTCAAAAAAAAAAAAAAATAAACGACAAAACTAAAGACGAGGGAGAAAAAGCGGCGGGGATCGAGGAGAAGAAGAGGTTGATCATTCGAAACGGAGTTTGAGTTTGGACCAGGTGACGAAGCTGATAGCGGTCATGGGGATGACCTTGAGATAGCCGATGCTGAGGCCGACAAAGAAGCCGCGGGGGCCGTGGGAGGCGAAGATTTGGCTAGCGGTCTGGGCGATGGTGCAATGGGCGAGGGGCCCGCCGACCTGCATCTTACGGCGGATGATTTCGAGCGGATAGGAGACCGTCTGCGCGGCCATCCCCGCCACCGAGCCGCACAGCAGATTCACTACCACATTGTCCCGCATCGTACCCGGTAGATGCGTCGGGAGCTTCGACTGCAGGGTGCCCCAGACGAGGAATGAGGTGCCTGCATAAGGGACCATTCCTTTGTGTTGTTTAGAGACCAAGAAATAGCGATGCCTCAGCTGGATGATGATTTTTTTTCATGATGCCGAGGAAGAGGAGAGGGGGGTTTTTTTTACCACAGATGGTGGGCGCAAAGCCTCTATAAAACTTAGCGGGGGGGAAGCGGAGGAAGAAGTGAGTATCCCAGCGGGAGGAGGGGCTAGCGGGCAGCTCATAATAGAGCACCCTGGCCACGTCGCGAACCCGCACGGGATCAGCGCCCGCCCGCCGCACCTCGATGGCCGTTCGCACGCGCACGATTTCCAGCGGATACGTCACTACCACCGCCATCACCCCGCTCAGGGCCCCCGCCGCAAACCGGCCTGCGGCCGTCTCCCCCTCCGTCTCCGGCATCAGAGCCTTGTGCAGGATATCGTAAGACATGAATTTGATCCCCGCGTACGGAAAAATCCTGCCATCCAGAGAGGCCCAGTAGATGAGGGAGATGAGCGATCAAGAGAGAGAGAGAGAGAGAGAGAGAGAGAGAGAGAGAGAGAGAGAGAGAGAGAGAGAGAGAGAGAGAGAGAGAGAGAAAGAGAGAGAGGAAACAGCACACAAGATGGAAACGGGGTGTCTACATACCGGAAAAGGGTCGCGCTGTGTCCCTGGACGAGGCCACGGATGCCCGCCTGGGCCCAGATGGCCCCGATGGCGCGGAACACGCCGGCGAGGGAGCCGCTGTATCGGACGTACTCAGGGTGCCCCGTCTGGAACAGGATCTTGACGCGGTCGAGCGGAGATACCAGCGTCTTGGCCACGCACCCGGCTATCCCCCCGGCCACGCCCGACTTCAGATGCCGCTCTGCTGCCGCCGCCGCCGTGGAGGGCATCGATGAACACGAATCGTCGTCGTCGTCTCCCCGCGAACGCCTCGTGCGTGGCTGCTGTTGGGCTTCCTTGGGCACAGATCACGCCTCAGGGTGGTTGTTTCACGGATGATACCATGCAGCGGCAGATCAAGCAAGTTTGAGATAGGCAGGAGACAGGGGACTGACCATCTTGTAGTGCTTTCTCCCGGGGTTGGTGTTCCGTTCCGGTCGGCCGTGCTGTTCTCGGCTGATGATGCTGGCTCCGACGGTCGGCTCCCTCTGGAAAATGGGAGCCCCCTCTACCAAATATTCAAACCCCTGCGGGGCTCTGCTATGAACTGGGGGGGGGGGGGCAGCGCAGCCGAAACCCAGTCAGGTGAATGCACAGCCCACCATTCCTCATCCGCAGCCGGCATGGCCTTCCGGCTGGTCATTGGCGGATGACCCTGTTGACCCGGACCGGCGTTCTGCTGCAGTGGTGACTGCATCGCTTCAAGACTGGGACTCTCCGAAATGTGGCGCACTCTGGCTCCTTCTGGCTCCGGGCCGAACCGCAGCCTTTCGAGATATGGCTTATACATACAGCCATAACATCCGAACTGCTTACACAGCGGGACGATTTCCGAGCTCAGGCGCCGCACCTGTGACGGTTCAGTCATCGAGACCGCATGGGGACGTGATGTGACCACGTGACGACCCTGCCGTCCCAAGCACGCCGGTAGAACCGTCACCATGATCGTGGGGGCCACGCTGCACGGACGGTGTGGTCGGTTCGCCGCCACACGTCGTCCCCCGCCGTTGCTCGGACTGCGTCGTCCGATAACGTCACATTAAAAGGCGTCACTGGGGCGCCCGCGGGCCGGCAGGTCATATGACCTCAGTGACGTACAAGTCACCACAACCGTCACCTTTGCCGCCGTCACCGGGACGCTTTGCTCACCAACAAACAGGTGCGTTAAAAATCATGCTGTAGCATGAATTTTGAGATTCTGATCCCGCTACACAAAAATAGAGCAACTTTTTTTTTTTAGAAAAATAAAACACTTAATCAAAAAATTTAGTGGAAGGGTGTCCAATCGCAGGAGTCTAGTCACTACAGCAGTTTGGCTTGTAAATGTCATGTAGTGCAGCAGTAGATGATCATGGCCTGGCTAACGAGTAGCACTGGGCCCAACCCGCATGTCGTGGGTTCAAGCCTGGTGGTTGTTCTTTTGTCGGCCGTACCCCCTGATGCGAGCCACTCCGGGCGGATCGGATGGTGATCCGCTCGCAATCTTGTTTTATTTTTAAAAAAAAAAACGTCCCCATGACGCAGTGTGCCGGTGCAGGGAAGGCTGGCGTATCGTCTCACTGACGATTTGGTGACGCGGCGAGGGGACCGTTGACCATATGACCCTTGGGGCAACGGTTTTGCTTTGCGGGGTCGCATGAGCGCGCCCAAACCGCAATTATGACGTCGGACCCGTCCCGCTGTGTACAGCCATGATCGCAAAGTTTGCGGATGTGGTCGCTGAAAATCCTCCCAAATTTGGAGTGCAAGTTCAGCCACCCTCCTTTGCAGCCCGGATGTGACAGGTCCATCCGGAGCCTGTACACATCGCACCGGGGTCTGGAGGGGCAACTGAGCGGGGGCCATGGCCCGGAGGCACTGGCGGGTCCTTGCCCCTTGCACCGTTTTTGCACCTGCAATCGTTTGGTGCGGGTCTCGCAACCTCAAAATTAAAGATGACGGAGATATAGGTTTTTGAGTGTTCTCAAATTCCTGTATTCGGAAGCAAATACAGGTGCCAAGGCTGAAGTTGGCTGAAGTCGAGTTTTTTGACCAAAAGAAGGCCGTTCTCAACCACAGCCTTTGCGAGTATGGCTGTAACTCTTGTTTACATTGACAATGACATCACATCCACAACACGCCACACAACGAATTCCTCTGGTTGCTATGTGGTGTTTGCTTCTCTCTATGTAACAGTTTGTCTGCTTCCGTGGCTTTTGGAGAACCTGATCTGTGTCGTTGTCGCATTGGGCGGTACAGACATACATATGTATATTGCCGGATTCCTTTCCTGCTGCCGCTTCCAGCATTTAACCAGCATTGACACAACTCAGCATCAGAGCCCTGGTCAGCGACAACTTTATATCTATATACCGAATCCCCTAGCCCAATAAATTTCCTACATCCGACTGGCTTGCTAGATCCTTTTCTGCCCAACCCAGCAAGATGTTTCGAGCTGGCACCCCCTGGAAGTTGTGGTTACTTTCGGCAACAGTCATTTGGGGCCTCCTGGCCGCCGTGGATCTTGCCGAAACCACAGGACCAGAGAAGCTTGTGGGCGGAGGCCAGGTAGCAACCAACGCGCTTCATCGTCGCACTCCCACAAAAGCAACTTTGGAAAATCCCATAGATGCACAATGTGGCAACTCCTTCAATAACCCGAGTCGCACCTCCAAGATACCAGATGGCGCTGTTGGTAAGTATTCATTTCCCTGCCGTCTTGATAAAAATAAACTACTCCCTTGAGATCATCTAACCGCCTACCAAAATCTCCAAATTGATCGAGTTTCCAGCTTGCACGGCTTATGGTGGACGCACATTGGCGTGCTACGGACAATGCGAAATCATAATTGAAACTCGCGAAAAAATTGATTGGATACCATGTGAGTTTTGAGCTTCCCAGCTGGCAGCGATCGGCCCTTCCGATCACCCTGACCTAAAAAAAGAACTGATGGGAAATTCCCGCCTTGTGTTGATGGGATAATCAGTTCACTTTCCTCTACCTGAATCCTTTACCTTTGGGGCATGCCGTCCGATGTCCGAGAAGTACCCACTTCACGTGAACGTCTATCCAGATAAGTTCTGGGCCCACAACCACAATGGGAAAATGTGTGCGTACATATGCAGACCAGCTGTGCCAACTTTCGCAAGTCACCTCCAGTGAATTTATCAGAGCTGACAATCATTGTCTCAAATTTCTTCTTTTCAGTGGTTGAAGGATCGGACCGTCTTCATAACCCTAAAGTCGGGAAAAAAGACTTGAAGTTTTACCTATGCCCATGGAGGAATGCTGATGAAATCAACAACCAAAGACCTTGTCAGTTGTCCACCCCTTTAAAACTCTTTTTGTAATTGCTCCACCCCTTTAAAACTCTTTCTGTAATTGCTCCACCCCTTTAAAACTCTTTCTGTAATTGCCGAGCCAATTTGCTGAACCTTGGCCTTAATATTTTTTCTGCTGAAAACTTTCTTCCACAAAGGGTGTAAGCGATGTGTCGATTATGATTTTAAACAGGCTCCTGTCCCCATAATATTCTAGCGCTTGTGTGGGCAGCTATAAAGATGAGAACGTCTTCTGAAAAAACCTGTGCAATGTGTAGCACGTTATAAAAGTTTCTGCGCAGCGGCTAAACCTCGGCTTGCCACCTCATCAAGTCAGGTTGGGTAATGCCGTCCATTCTTCTAGTTAGTTTTCAGCAACTATCACATTCATGTTGGTGCCACTCATGGAATAGACTATATACCGAAATTTCTCCTTTTTTTTAAAAATAAATAAATGGAAAAAGAAATCTTGTAAAATGTTGGCAATTTGATTTGACTGTTATGTATGTAAATATCCTGTCACAAGCTATCTAGGAAAGATTCTAGTTTCAAGTTGATAAAGGGGAACTACACAGGTCTCCAATCACAAGACACGCCATTTAAACATGATTGCTAGTAGAAATTCACAGAACTATGTAGCCACCTTATGTAGTCTTACACTGCATAGCCCCCTTCTTGGAGCCCTGCAAATTAAATACCCTGCAAGTAATTCACTTTGAAATCACACCAGGAAAGCCCTGTAAGCAAATGCACAAAGATCATCTTACCAGTTACAGCTAATCCCATTTTTCTTGCGCAGTCGGGGGACACCTCCGGACCAAGTATTTCTTCAAAAAAAGCGCCACACAGCCTGTACAGGCCAAGGGAGTCAACTGGCTTCCTACACAGGCTCTGCAACTGCCTGCGGGTGCAAGCAACAGCCTTTGGGCGGCATGGGCCAGGAGTAACCTTGCAAGAGGGTTGCAACGGTGCTGGTCCCATCCTTCCAGTCCCAAAAACAAAAAAGTTAGCTTTTTGGAACTGGGGTGCTCTGTTTCATACAGGCCTGTATGGCCCAGTGAAAATGTGGCGTTAAAAGAAAAGAAATAAAAAAATGGAGCCAGGGGCACCCCCGACTCCTCAAGAAAAATGGGTTATGCTGTACCAAGAACTGTAGAGCTAATTAACATACACAATCAACACTTTTTCACTACCTATTAGTCAGGGTTTAGAACTATACATGGCTTAAAAAGTGCAAATATTTACCTTTGAAATGGCTCACAAACCAACCTGCCAACATTTTTGAATGGATCAAATTATGCTTCATTTGTAAGCAAAATCAAATGAAGAACACAATAGACAAAGAGAGGAAATGGAACGGATAACTTCTTCATTCATGAATGCCTGGTACCTTTATGACTTTCTCCTGATGGCTTAATGTTGTTTTTTGAACTTAGTCATGACTGCAGCAGTTGAAGACCTTGTCTACTTCTTTAATATCATTAGATTTCTAAGTATTTATTGCTTGACTTGATTTGTTACTAGGGGGCTTGTTCAGCTTGATGCAAGAAATTGTGGTTTGAGCTAAAGATTGACAAGTGGACCCGCGTACCCGCAATGTTTTTTTTAAAATTCAGACACCCGTGCCCATACACGGCACCCGTGGGCGGGTACCAGCGGTGCTCACTGTGAGCAGGTCATTGACCTGCTTGCAGTGAACAGCTCAATGACTTGCTCTCAAAGAGAAGGCGCTTGCAAAGAGCAGATCATTGACCTGCTCACTGCAAGCAGGCCAAGGGCATAAAAAAGCTCACAAGTACCCGCGGTACCCGCGAAAAGTAGGTCAATGACCTGGTCGCAGTGAGTCAATGACCTGTTGTTGAATAGCAGGCCAAAGACCTGCTCGCGAGCTCGCAAAGAACAGTCCAGAGCACAAGATTGAAAGGGGGGAGGTCTTCTTATACGTACCGGAAAAGGGTTGCGCTGTATCCCTGGACGAGGCCCCGGATGCCCGCCTGGGCTCAGATGGCCCCGATGGCGCAGAAGACGCTGGCGAGGGAGCCGCTGTATCGGGCGTACTCCGGGTGCCCCGTCTGGAACAGGATCTTGACGCGGTCGAGCGGAGATACCAGCGTCTTGGCCAAGCACCCGGCGGGCCGGCTATCCCTCCGGCCACGCCCGGATTGAAATGCCTGGAGGGCGTCGAAGAACAGCAATCGTCGTCGTCGTCGTCTCCCCGCGAGGGTCTCGTGGCACGTACACAGCGGGACGATTTCCCAACTCAGGGCGCGCCCCGAGGACGCTGCGGTCCCAGCCTGGTCACAGGACTGTGTGAAACGCACTGAAGGCGCCACCTGGGACACTGTCCCTGCGCCGGTCCCCATGCCGCCCCTGCGCCGCCACGGGTGACCGGGGCGGACCGGGTGCGCCACCGTGATGCGCCTGCAACCGGAGTCGTCACAGGCGGGCCCCGATGACAACCTCGCACAAACTGCTTGGTACCGCCCCAGCGCCGCGACCGGTCTCGAGGGCGCAACGTAAGACCGCCCCCGTGTTGGCAATAGTTCCGCCCCTGGGCCGTGCCCGGTCTCAGTGTCGGTACACGGGCGCAACGATGGCGCCCCTGTAGCCGCGTTGGTCCCAAGTTCATTCTACTCAAAGTGCGTCAGAATGAATCTTATTAAGCAAGTCGCATGAACAAGTGATTCCCTTTTTTTTTTTTTTTGAAAAAAAAAAAAAAACAGTCAAGTGGGAGTAATAAACTGACGTTATGAGGGCTGTTATATCCCAAGATTTGATTAGAAGCAAATTTCTGGTGACCTAGTGGTATGTGTCTGCAGCCCCACCCCAGTGGCCATCAGCCTTATGATTGTGATGGGGGTTTGAGCCCAGAGCAGCTTCTCTTTTACCTCACGGCGGGGGAGTGACAAAAAAACAGTCAGTAAAGTGGCTACCTCAGCAGGAGGTCGCTTTTCAACATCTGAAGACAGCACTCACCAGTGCGCCCGTACTATTGATGCCGGACGACGGGAAGCCATACGTCATGGAAACAGACGCATCAGACTTTGCCGTAGGGGCAGTCCTATTACAAACCGGTGATGACGCGGCCCTTCATCCAATTGCATTTGAGTCATGTAAGCTGAACAAGGCGCAGAGAAATTACCCAGCGCAAGAACGAGAGCTGTTAGCTATCATTCATGCCTGGAGAAAAAGGCATCTGTACTTAGATGGAGCAGTAGAGACAACCATTGTCTAAACTGACCATGCTTCGTTGGCATACCTATCCACGCAGCTGCTGCCCACTAAACGCCTCCTCTGCTGGATTGAGGAATTTTATGAGATGGATATCAAAATTTGGTATAAGAAAGGTTTGGAGAACGTGGTACCAGATGCTCTGTCACACTGATGTGACCTAGCTCTGTTGGAAGAAGTCACAGATCAGCTTCACAAGTCCGACTGGCGACTCATTATTCCATACCTCACCGATGGGAGGGACCTACCGGCAGGGATACCCCACGGTTTGATCACCAAGGCAAAGGAGAACCAAAAATTCTTTGAATATGACCCCGACGATGAGACGCTCCTATACCTGGGTCGTGAAGGTTTACAAGAACGATCTCCTTTTGTAGCATTTGCGCACCGGTTCGATATCCTTCGTGCTGTTCATGACGAGTTGGGACACCGGGGCAGAGACTGTCACTACAAACATTTGTAATTTTACCCAAAGAAAAAACTACTGTTTGGGTTGAGCAAAATGGTAACTTTTTTCAACAAAATGGCTCAGTAATAAAAATTGAGCAAAACTGAGCATGCTCAGCAAAATCCCCTGAAGTTGCCAGAATGAATAAAAATGATTTCTGCTCAGTTTGTAAAAAAAAAAAAAAATTGCTGAGCATGCTCAGTATAGCTTATTTTTCACTTCTGACCATTTTCTGTAAAATTGGGTATATGTTTTTCCCATCCCAAGTTCACATTTTCTTTCTGGGTGAAATTGCAAATGTTTTTAGTGTGTACTCTGCAAGTGCTGCAAGGAAGAGGCTGGTGGCCAAGATGTTATGATGATGTGCAAATTTACATCTGTACCTGCGCATCTAGTCAAATAAATGAACAATCCCACGCCAACCAAGAGACCGGGCTCCAAAGGCCACTACACCAAGGCAAAAGAAAAAGTTTATGTGAACCTGTTTGTAACGTTTTTAATACAAACATTAAATCTTGAGGTTCCCAAGGTTCACAAATCCATTGACCCACAAGACCAAGTTTTCTTTTTGTGGGACAATGGTTTTAGAGTCCTAATCTGACTGTGGGATTATCAACAAGCAAAAAGAAAAATGAATGTGCTCTGAACAAACAAGCAAGAGCAAAATCCAACAGCGCTAAGTTGCTGGTTGGAAGGAGTTTTTTTTTTTTAAAAAAGAAGTCAACAGGGTTAAGCCACTGAGGCTGTTTTCTCTTGAAACTTTGAGAAATCAAGGTTTCTCAGAAAAAAATGCCGGGTGCAAGAAAACAGGTCCAAATCACACAAAGTGTGCCTCCCTTGTATGAATTGGATAGTCAAGTGGTCAATGGAGGCACGGTCATGACCCGCGATATCAAGAGCGTGGGTTTGGCTCCTTGTTTTGCCTTGGCCAGCCTGCAAAACAGCCCAAGAATTCAACTGGTGGGCAACGACTTTTTCGTGCAAGAGTCAATTGGTTCAATTGAACCTACTGTTTTTACAAGTTTTTTTTTGGTTTTCATAACAGGTCTGTTACTGCTTGAGAACTTCTGCACAAAATTTTGAAAAACAGTTTCTGCAGGGGCCCAGAGCCGACGTCCCCTGCTGATTGAATAGAAAACCTCCGCGTGCGGTTTTGAGAACCGCACAAAAACTTCCGTCTTTTGCCATGGTGCACCGGCAGTCGGCCCGTTCAAGCGCTGGTCCTCAGACCTGGTGCAAATGCCTGGAAGTTATAAAAACGCTACAAGTGGATTCTGACGGTAATCAATCACTGTATGTCGTGGCCTGTGGCCGTTTCCCTTAAGGAGGCCAAAGCAGCCAATCTAGCAGAAGCTATTTTTGAGCACGTGGTCACGCCTTTTGGCGCACCAAAGGAATTCCTCACAGATAGAGGATCCAATTACCTATCAGCAGGTTTCCAGAAATTTCTGGCAGCCGCTGGAGCGAAATCAGTCCATACGTCTGGATACCACCCCCAGACAAATGGGAAGAGCGAGCGGTTTAACGGCATCCTCAAAGCTGCCATCTTTTGTCTAAACACAACAGGAGACCCCTTGAAGTGGGAGGATTGCCTTCCCGCTGCACTGTTCTCGGCACGCATCCATGTCAGTGATAGCAGCAGGTTCTCACCGTTTGAGTTACTCTACGGTGTCAAACCCAGACTGCCAAAAGACCGGCGGTGTATGATTGCTGCTGATCCAACCATACCAGGCATGGAAGAGCTGAAGAGCCGTATAGAGGCTTTAAATAAGACTCAAACCGCCGCGGCAGGCAATACGGCCATACAAGCTTTAAAAAATAAGGAAGCTTTTGATGGGAAAACCGCTTTTGCGCGGGACCTGGAAAGCCTTGTTGTCTGTCAGGAAGTGAAGCCCCGCAACGAGAAGCACACCAAGGGCCAACCAAGGTGGTTTGGGCCATTTGAGGTCGCCAAGGTGCTGGATAATAATGCCTACATCATCATCAATCACTCCGGTGAAGAATACCCCAGACCGGTGAATGGCAACAGCCTCAAACCGGTGGCGCTCCGTTCATTGATCGTCAATGACATGTGGGCCGCACCTCCTGCTTTAGTGCAGAAGGAGAAAAGAGCGGATACCAAAGTAGCGCGTGCTTTGCTCAAGAAGACCAAGGCCCTGGCCATGACCAGAAAACCAAAACCAACCACCGGGGTTGGCAAAAAGGGTCCTGTCACATCAACCCCAGCTCAGCCGCTGGGTAGAAGAATCCGGCTCAAGCTCGGCGCACCGCCGAGTGGGTCCGGGACGGCCCCTGCTTAGAGGGGGGGCTGGTTGTAGCTGGGTAGCCGGACTACAGCTGGACAAGACGGGTACACCCGCCCTGTATGCACTTCACACGTGACAATCGTGTGTTGTGACGCTTATGTGACCCAGGGGCTCGGCTCTCCGTTCCTCATTTGGTCATACATGATGCAGGAAGAGTCCCTGTACTATTTCTAGTTCAGTTGTACTCCCATTTCTCTTTTTTTTGTTTTGTTGTTTCAAGGACACTACAGTTGCAGATGCCATAAACTGGCAGTGCCCCGCCTGCGAAAAAAATTTGAGACGCGGGGCCTTCCCCTGGGGGCCAAGGTGTGAGAATACATGCATTTTTATTACATTTTTGAACTCAAAAGCATGTGGAGAGTTCAGAATTATAGCCGCTAAGCATTAGGGTGGCTACACAGCGGGACAAATTCCGAGCTCAGGCGCAGCACCTGTGACGGTTCAGTCATCAAGACCGCATGGGGACGTGATGTGACTACGTGACAACCCTGCCGTCCCGAGCACGCCGGCAGAACCATCACCATGATCGTGGGGGCCACACTGCACGGACGGTGTGGTCGGTTCGCCATCACACGTTGTCCCTCGCCGTTGCTCGGACTGCGTCGTCCAATAACGTCACATTTAAAGGCGTCACTGGGGCGCCCGCGGGCCGGCAGGTCATATGACCACAGTAACGTACAAGTCACCACAACCGTCACTGCGACGCTTTGCTCACCAATAAACAGGTGCGTTAAAAATCATGCTGTAGCATGAATTTTGAGATTCTGATCCAGCTACACAAAAATAGAGCAATTTTTTTTTTTTTCAAAAATTAAAACACTTAATCAAAAAATTTAGTGGAAGGTTGTCTGATCGCAGGACTCTAATCACTACAGCCGATTGGCTGGTAAATGTCATGTAGTGCAGCAGTAGATGATCCACTACAAACATTTGCAACTCTGCCCAGAAAGAAAATGTAAAATTGGGATGGGCAAAACATACACCCAATTTTACAGAAAATGGTCAGAAGTGAAAAATAAGCTTTACTGAGCATGCTCAGCAAATTTTTTTTTTTTTTAGAAACTGAGCAGAAATGATTTTTATTCATTATGGCAACTTTGGGGGATTTTGCTGAGCATGCTCAGTTTTGCTCAATTTTTATTACTGAGCCATTTTGTTGAAAAAAGTTAACATTTTGCTTAACCCAAACAGTAGTTTTTTCTTTAGGTGAAATTACAAATGTTTGTAGTGATCATGGCCTGGCTGACAAGTAGCCCCGGGCCAGACGCGCAGGTTGTGGGTTCAAGCCGGGTGGTTGTTCTTTTGTCGGCCGTGCCCCCTGATGCAAACCACTCCGGGCGGATCGGATGGTGATCCGCTCACAATCTTGTTTTTTTTTTAAAAAAAAAAAACGTCCCCATGACGCAGTGTGCCGGTGCAGGGACGGCTGGTGTATCGTCTCACTGACGATTCGGTGATGCAGCAAGGGGACCGTTGACCATATGACCCTTGGGGCAACGGTTTTGCTTTGCGGGGTCGCATGAGCGCGCCCAAATCACAATTATGACGTCGGACCCGTCCCGCTGTGTAGTTCTGTTCTTGCAGTGCTTTCTCCTGGGGTTGGTGTTCAGTTCCGGTCAGCCATGCTGTTCTCGGCTGGTGACCCTGGCTCCCGACGGTTGGCTCCCTCTGGAAAATGGGAGCCCCCTCTAGCAAATATTCAAACCCCTTCGGGGCTCTACCGGGGGGGCAGCGCAGCCGGAACCTCAGTCGGATTGCACAGCTTTGCCTTCACTTGAATCCGCAGCCGGCATGGGCTACTGGCGGATGACCTTGTTGACTCTGACCGGTCTGCATGTGAGCCTGGGTCTCTTATGTGACAACAGGACACAAGAATGGGGGGCACAATAGTTGGTTCCAGAAAGGATAAGGAGAAGACAACTATTGTGAAGAAGAAAAGGAAGAAGGAGAGAAAGAAGAATAGAGTTATAACTATGAAGATGATGATCTTTGGCCTTCTATGGGCTATTCTGGTTCTCTCCTTAAAGGAGGATGGTTTAAGGGCAGCTAAGCTTAACCCCTCTTCTCTTAAGAAACAGAGAAGGTCCAGTCAGAGACTGCCTTGCTTTTTTATGCCAAAGGAAACTGGCAAAGGTTATGTAGCAGGAAACCTATGTGGATTTTGGCAGCAGTCCACAGAAGCACAGATGATATGTGTATTGGTTTGATTCTTTATTTGATTGAAGAAGATGATGAGAAGGATGGATGAAAAGATCAAGAGCTCAGAGGGACTTTGAAGAAAGAGAGAACTTGGAAAGAGCTGCTTACTATTCAATCAGATGACACCAAATGACCACGACGACGTAGGGATGTGATGGGATCTGTGTTGATTGAATAGTGAGGAGTGATGTTGTCCTGAGTTGTCTGATTCTTCTAAGTTGGTGGTTCTGAGTGATGATGAAGTTTTTCATTCAGCCAGCTGAAAAAATGGTTAACCTTGTTGATTGAAATGCATATATTCAATATTGTTTGAACTTAGAAAATGATTAGATATTATGTGAACTTCCTGGTTAATTACTTCACTCTTATATTACTTTACACTTATACACAACAAGGTATGGATATTATAATATGGAAATATTCATATTCAAGAGAGGCATAAGAAGATAACATTGTTGAAGACTTTTGGGCAACTGTGTTGTCTCTAAGGCTGACATTCCCTACTACCAACAGAGGCTACATTCTACCAGAATATTGGCTAAATCATTATATTCTACTAGAGTATTGGCTAAATCACTCTCTAGTACTCAAAGAAATCTCTGTTAATGGGGCCAGAAGGGTCATAGTCTCTAAATTGATCCATGGCTAGGACAAATTGATCATTCTCTTGTTTGTTGCAGGTTTCCTCTGAGTCAATGTTGAGAAAATTTTCATTGTCCCCCTCTTGGTCACTAAGGTGGGAATCATTTGAGTTGCTCATTCCTACTTCATTGATCCTCTGTCTTCTCTTTGGACATTCTCTAGAAAAGTGGCCAGGTTGTCTGCAGAAGTGACAGGTGTCTTTTGATCTAGAATCATGTGCAGCAACAGCATTAGAAAGCTTCTTAGTTTCAACTTCAGTTGGTTCCACTGTAGTGCTACATGGATTATCCCTCCAATTATTCCTGATGTCCTGATTGGAGGTGTATGAGGGGTTGGATCTATTTTGTCTCATAGCTCTGTCAAGGACTTCCTCAATGATAATTACCATCTCTTCAAAACTCATGTCAACAGCATCTTTCTTGTATCTGCTTTTCACAGCATGTTCTAAGTTGCCTGGGCACTGTTTCAGAATTTTCTCACAAATCAGGTACTCACTCAGTTCTGGCTGGAATGCTCTAAGTCGTTCTCTTTGAGTGTTAAACCATTTATGTACTTTCTTATTCTCAAGTGTAAAATAGTCTTTCTCAAATTCTTGTTGCATTTTCCATTTCCAGTTGTGAGTTCCAAACTTATTACGAATGGTATTCTTCCACCAGGCCCAAGATTTCTTGCCATGGATATCTCTTATGCCAATATACCAGTTCTTAGCAGTGTCTGTGAAAAGGGCAGTTAATCTGCTGATAACCATGTGATCCAACATGCAATAATCTTCCACAAAAACATCTATGTTCTTCAACCAGAGCTCATGGTTATATGGAAGCTCTCCTGAGAATTTGTCCCATTCACTTGTCTTGGGGATTGACTTCCATAACTCTTTTCTCATCTCTGGGTCAACATCATTGTGCTTGATGAAAGGAAAAACTTTTTCCCATTGTGGGGTGTTTACTTTCACTTCCTCAGCACTGGCAGGGGGATCTTGACCTTGCTGTCTTTGGTGGCTGTGAAGGTTATCTTTTCTCCCAAAAAAAGGAGGTGGGGGAGGGGGAGGTACATTTTCTCTGTTTGGAGATTCTGGTTGAGCAGACCACTCATTCATCAAAGGATTGTTGTATCTAATTTGAGGTCTTTCATTCTTTTGCAGATGATTGACAATGAAATCTAGTTTGCTATTCATAGTATTGATTGAAGAGTGTAAGTCACCTAATCTTCTCTTAATCTGCTCGGAACTTATATTTTCTTTCTCCTCACTTTCACTGATCAGCACTCTCATTGATCTGAGGGAAGAGGACATTTCATGTTCAAGGTCTTTGAAATTAGTACTCACCTTCTCTATCCCAGAGGTATTATCAGAATTCAAACCTATGACAATGTCTTGTAGGCTATCAAATCTGTCATTAACAAAGTCCTGTAATTTCTCACTCTTACTAGAGGTCATAGGGAACTCATTCAAGTGTTTGAAAACTCTGTCAAATAGAGCAGGGATAGCATCTGCTGTGATTATTTCTTGGATGGAAGCACTCAGTCTAGACACACATGATTCAAGCAAAGTATCTGGGAAGGTTTCCATAGTACCAGACAATTCAGATAGAAATTGGGAAAACAAATCTTTCAACTTATCCTCAATGAGTAGTGGAGCTTCATTAACAAATTCACTATTAATGTTTTTTAGAAAGTATTCTTTGAGGGACTCTTCAGACACTAGTTCTAGGGAAGGGAGTGAGGTACTAGTTACTGAGGGAAGTTGGGGAGAGGTTGAAGCTGGAGTGTTTCTCTGGTTTTCTGGTTGCAGCGGCTTCCTCTGTTCCTGAGGTGTTACATGAAGCCCGTCAAAAGCCCCTCGCGCATGATAATGCTTCCTATGTGCTTCACTAGCTCTGTAGGGTTCATTTGGCGTCTCCAGTTCTTCTGGTAGGTGTGGCTGAGCTGGTTCCCACTTTTTGGGTACGGCGCGGCGTAATGGTGATGGCTGGTAGGGTGTGAAGTTTGCAGCGGAGTGCAGTTTTGCACTTGCTTGAGGCAATCCTCCGGCTTGAAGTAAGGCTGGGGAGGTTGAGGCCTCTGCTTGGCCAGTGGCAGTATGCCTAGCAGGAGTCCAGTACCGCGTACTGTCTGCTTTGGTACTGGCTGCGGCGGCGTTGGCAAAGGAGCAGTCAGCGTTGGCGGCAACCTTTACTGGTGTGACAATGCCATCGCCTGAAGGGCATGAATACCGGGGGGAGGCATAGGAGCCTGGAAGTCGGGCAGAGGCATCTCCGGGGCTGTACTCATTGGTATCACCCTTAGCGGCTCAACTATTGACAGGGCAGCAATTAGATTGTGAGGCCAGGGGTTGGTATACTGCTCCTGACCTCTGGGATGACAATTCATGGGGACTGAGGGGAGTGTCGGTGTCGGCATCATAAGCCTGGCCATCAATGGAGCGAGGGCTCTTCCTATTATTGCAAACTGCAGTCTCTCCACTGGATGGGGGACTGGCGTTGACTTTTTGTAGACCAGCGCTAGAGCAGTTGCCCGGGAGAAGACTTCCGAGGGGGCTGTTCCCTGGTATGGTAGGGAGGTCGGCTCCATGTTGAACTGGACCATATTGTTGGAGCTTTTGAGCATCACGTTGCTGCTCTTGGGCGCGACTTAGTCGTTCAAGAGCAGCTGGGCTGAGGGAGTAGCCAACGGGTGGGTAGCCACCGGCGGCACTTCTATGGCTGGCCGGGTCTGAGAGCTTGTTGAGGATAGAGTCTCTGATGGCACTGGACCGGTCAGCGACTCTTTGGAGTTTGTCGCTGGTAGCGCTAGTGAGCTCGGCGGTGCTGGTAGGCTCAAAGGAGCTGGGTTGGTTGACTGAGCTAGGGAGCTCATTGGGACCGTATTGTTTGGTGGCGCTGGGTTGCTCAGAAGCACCTTGGCAACCGGCGGTCTCTACAAGCCTTAGTTGCTGCTGGGCTCTTTCAGCTTTGCGTTCAGCGGCTCTTTTAGCAGCATGCAGTTGCTCAAAGGAAAGGTCCTTTCCATTTCTTAAATGGGAAGGCATAGCAATAATCCTGTAGAGTTATCTATGGTTTTGGAGGTAGACTGATCCTTTTCTGAAGAAGACTCGGAGAGATCAGATGATACTAAGATGTCTTTTGTTGTTCAATCTGTCACTTCCTTGGCAAAAGAAGGGTTGTGCCGCGGAGTAGAAAGAGAAGATTCAAGAGAATCACTTTTTTGAAAAGCCAATAAAATTTTGGCAGAGGTTCTAGATGTAAGTCTCTACAAAAAGGAGGATAAAGAAATTTTGGCAGCACTTCTAGCTGGTTTAGTTAGAAAATGAGAGATGGATGAGGCCTTATGTATTTTTTGTCTTCTGATTTTTAAAATAAGATGAAGAGTTAAAATAAGGAGGAATTTTAGTATGTTTATTTCTCTTGTGATTATGATTCTTTTTGGAATGATTAGAATGGAAAAGAAGAGGTCTATGATGAGATATTTCCCGATGAGGCCCCCAATTGTGAGCCTGGGTCTCTTATGTGACAACAGGACACAAGAATGGGGGGCACAATAGTTGGTTCCAGAAAGGATAAGGAGAAGACAACTATTGTGAAGAAGAAAAGGAAGAAGGAGAGAAAGAAGAATAGAGTTATAACTATGAAGATGATGATCTTTGGCCTTCTATGGGCTATTCTGGTTCTCTCCTTAAAGGAGGATGGTTTAAGGGCAGCTAAGCTTAACCCCTCTTCTCTTAAGAAACAGAGAAGGTCCAGTCAGAGACTGCCTTGCTTTTTTATGCCAAAGGAAACTGGCAAAGGTTATGTACCAGGAAACCTATGTGGATTTTGGCAGCAGTCCACAGAAGCACAGATGATATGTGTATTGGTTTGATTCTTTATTTGATTGAAGAAGATGATGAGAAGGATGGATGAAAAGATCAAGAGCTCAGAGGGACTTTGAAGAAAGAGAGAACTTGGAAAGAGCTGCTTACTATTCAATCAGATGACACCAAATGACCACGACGACGTAGGGATGTGATGGGATCTGTGTTGATTGAATAGTGAGGAGTGATGTTGTCCTGAGTTGTCTGATTCTTCTAAGTTGGTGGTTCTGAGTGATGATGAAGTTTTTCATTCAGCCAGCTGAAAAAATGGTTAACCTTGTTGATTGAAATGCATATATTCAATATTGTTTGAACTTAGAAAATGATTAGATATTATGTGAACTTCCTGGTTAATTACTTCACTCTTATATTACTTTACACTTATACACAACAAGGTATGGATATTATAATATGGAAATATTCATATTCAAGAGAGGCATAAGAAGATAACATTGTTGAAGACTTTTGGGCAACTGTGTTGTCTCTAAGGCTGACACTGCAGCACTGGTGACTGCACCACCTCAAGACTGGGACTCTCCAAAATGTGGCTCACTCTAGTCTCTGGCTTCTTCTGGCTCTGGGCCCGAACCACAACCTTTTCAAAGATGGCTGATAATGTAGTGTACTCCAAACTGCTCAACAAAGCCTCTCTCTCCATGTTATGTACATACTAGGGTTGAAGGGCGGCTTTGCCGCCTTGTGTAAGTTTTAATGTTGAGGTGCGCCCCGGCAAGGCTTCTGCATTGGAGGCTATTGGAGAGCAATTCCAATGGATCATTTCTGATGCTGTGCTTCTCCCCCTGCGGCTTGATGGAGACCTCTTCCCCTCTCTGGGTAGACTCAATAGTCACTAACAAATTGGCGGCTTTGGCTAGCTTCCGCGCGACGAAGCGGGTTGATCTGGATGCCGTCCAGAAAAGTCGCACTTCCTTTGTTGATTTGACAAATGGAAATTGACGGGATAGGAATGGCAACGTTACACTCTCTGGCCAATATTAGTAGAAAATGGAAACAGGAGATGAGAAAGGCAAATGTGGAACAAGATGGGGTACTAGATGATTGAGAGGCTGCAATTGGAAGAACGCAAAAGGAAGAAAATTTGAAGGAGCAATTCAATGGGGAGAAAGATGATATAGCAGAGTGTGCATTGAGAAATTGGTATTGAGATAAGGGAATCATGCCTAATGTTGCAAGACGGGGAAGGAAGAAACCATGATGAAGTGAAAAGTGGCCAGATTTGTATGGGCCGTAGAACAAAAGAGATACCAGCAAGGGGGTGCCAGGCTCAGGGTTATAACAGCATCACTGTTGGGATGATTTGCCGCCCATTGCTTGGCTCTTTGCTTGGAGCCAATTGCTTAAAGTGCCAAGCAATCCGGGGTAATCCTTGTTATGGATAGTGTGTGGGAGAAGAGTTTAAGGCATGGAATTTTTTTCAGGGCGTCTGGCCGGTTTGATTAATAGCGGGACTCAAAGTAGAGGCAAGTCGACTTGCCTGCCACTTGGCAAGTCGCTCTGCAATGCTCCCATGGAGTGATGAGTGAAAAAAAATTCTAAAGGTTGAAAGAGGGGTGCACAACAGTTTGACTTGCCTGCATGGAGGCAAGCTGGCTTGTCAGAAAAAACGTGCAAGGCAACTTGCCAACTGGCAGGCAAGTCAACTTGCCTCAACTTTGAAACCCCCTAATGTTAAACCATTGATATTGTACATTCACAATGACATCACATCCACAACACGCCATACGGCACTTTCTTCTGTTCACCATGAGGTGTTTGCCTCTTCCTCAAAGTTTGTCTGTTTCCATGGCTTTTGGAGAACCTGGCCTGTGAGGCTGTGTTGCTGTTGCATTGGGCGGCACAAACATATATTACACACCGTATTCCTTTCCTGCTGCCGCTTCCAGCATTAACCAGCATTGACACAACTCAGCAACAATCTTATACCTACATAACGACTCCCCAGCTCCATAAACTTCCTTACACCCAACTGGCTTGCCGGATCCTTTTCTGCCTAACCCAGCAAGATGTTTCAAGCTGACAGGCCCTGGAAGCTGTGGTTACTTTTGGCAACAGTCACTTGGGGCATCCTGGCCACTGTGGATCTTGCCAAAACCACAGGACCAGAGAAGCTTGTGGGCGGAGGCCAGGTAGCAACCAACGCACTTCATCGTCACGCTCCCAGAAAAGCAACTTTGGAAAATCCCATACATAGATGCGCAATGAGCATTGACACAACTCAGCAACAATCTTATACCTACATAACGACTCCCCAGCTCCATAAACTTCCTTACACCCAACTGGCTTGCCGGATCCTTTTCTGCCTAACCCAGCAAGATGTTTCAAGCTGGCAGGCCCTGGAAGCTGTGGTTACTTTTGGCAACAGTCACTTGGGGCATCCTGGCCACCGTGGATCTTGCCAAAACCACAGGACCAGAGAAGCTTGTGGGCGGAGGCCAGGTAGCAACCAACGCACTTCATCGTTGCGCTCCCAGAAAAGCAACTTTGGAAAATCCCATACATAGATGCGCAATGTGGTAACTCGTTCAATAACCCAAGTTGCACCTCCAAGATACCAGATAGCGCTGTTGGTAAGTATTCATTTTCCTACCATCTTAATGAAAAAATACTACTCCCTTGACATCATCCCACCGCTTACCAAAACCTCCCAATTGATTGAATTTCCAGCTTGCACGGCTTATGGTGGGCGCCAGCTTGCGTGTTATGGCATATGCAAAATCAGAACCGGTCCACAATATCCTTCCCTTGATTTTCCTTTACTTTGTGGGTTTTGAGGTTCCCCAATATTGGCTCTTCTGACCCTCCTGACCTAGTAAACTGATGGGGAATTTTTGCATTGTATTGATGGGACAGTCAGTTCACTCTACTCAGTGCTTCACTTTTTTCCAGTGGGCATTTCTGGGATGTTGGTTGGCGTCAAACTTGAAGCGGTACCCCCTCCACTTGGATCTTGTACCGAATTTCTTTCTGGATAAGTTCAGGGCCAGCAACCGCCACCAAACTTAACACAAGTCCCTCGCCTGCCGGGCCTGCCAGAGGCAGGGGCGCAAAGCGCCTCGCGCGCAGCGCAAGCTCCTGTCAGGGAGGCACAGGGAAATTTGTACGTATTCAAAAGAGTTTTGCCAATTTTTGCGAGTCACCCCCATTCAATTTATCAGATCTGAAAAGTACTGTCTCAAATTTCCTCTTTCCAGTGGTCAAAGGCTGGGAGCGTCCTTTTAACCCTCAAGTCAAAGTCACGGACCAACCCTCAAAGTTTTACCTATGCCGATGTACGCATGCTTCTGACAACAACAAACAAAGACCTTGTCAGTCGCCCAACCCTTTGAAGCTCTTTCTGTAATCACTGGGCTAATTTTATCAACCTTGGAACTAATGTCTTGTCTTCTGAAAACTTTCTTGTACACAGGGTGTGAGCAATGTGTAGATCATGAGTTTGAACAGGCCCCTATCCAAAAGTCATTCTAGTGCTTGTGTGGGCAGCTTTAACAATGAGAATGTTTTTCAAAAAAACCCGTGCAACGTGGAGCACATTGTAAAGCTGTCTGGGCAGTGCCCAACCTCCTCTTGCCACCTCATCAAGTTGGGTTGGGTTATGCCAACTCACGTTCTTCTAAGTAGTTACCAGAATATATCACATTCATCTTGATGCCCCTCATGGGATAGACTAAATATCAAACCTTCTCCTCCTTTTTTCCAAAAAAAAGGAAAAAAAAACTTGTAAAATATTGACAATATGAGTTTGCCGTTATGTACATAAATATTCTGACACAATCTTTCAAAAGATTCTACTTTCAAGTTGACAAAGGGGAGCTACATAAGTCTCCCCTCACAAGACATGCCATTTAAAGTAGATTGCTAGTACAAATTCACAGCACTAGCCATCTTAAGGCCTTGTTTAGCACCAATATAATTTCAGTTGATATAATGGACAATTAAATCTACAAAAACAAAACCACCCAAAAATATGCATACAAATCTGTTTGAAAAAAGTCCTTCCTTTATCCATATCAACATTGGTTTTGAGTTTTCAGGCCATGAATAACATTATTACACTTTTTCCTTATTAAAAGTGTAATATTGATATTACAGTGATGAAGATGATACATTTCCTCAATCCTAATTTCATGATTGGATAGAGCAGTATCTCTACTTCAATGGGAAAAAAATTGTTGCATATTTCCACGTCATTTGGTTTTGATAGATTTAATTGTTCATTATTGAACCTGAAATTATATTTTTTCCAAACAAGGCCTAATTAGTGTTCCACTGCATAGCCCCCTTCTGGGAGCCCTGCATAATAAATACGTTGCAAGCCATTTGCTTTGGTTTCACACCAGGAAGGCCCTGTCAGCAAATGCACAAAGGTCACACTGCCAGCAAAGCTGGCTTGGATGGCCACATCTGATTTGATATTGGATTTGGCCATCTGATCTAAACTTGGGTGCCCGCCACCAAGTGAATCATTGTCCAATTCAAAATTGGTGGCCAAACACCCATGAAACTGAGTTTGAACCAGACAACAATTCACTCAGTGGCAGGCACCCAAGTTCAATTTGGATGGCCACATCCAATGTTAACTTGGATGTGGCCATCCAAGCCAGGTTTTCTGGCAATGTAATCTTACAAGTTACCAAGAACTGTAGGAATAATTAATATACACAATCCACACTTATTCACTACCTTTTAGTTAGGTTTTGGAACCAACGATGGGCCAATACACTAACTGTATTGTTAGTGTAGCGTATTGTTATTTTTTTTCACTGCACTACAACCATAATACTGCTATCCTTGGTTTTTTGCCAATAACAATAACTGAATTTTCCAGTTTTTTTTTTTTTTGCTTTTAGTGTATTGTTAGTGTAGCTGGAGAATGTTGGGTTAACAACAACCAAGTCTCAATTTTTCTGTTGTTATCCATGTTATTTCTCAAAATGGTTACACCAACAGTTGGAATATTAATAATACTAGATACACTAACTGTTAGTGTATTTAATACATGATACACTAACAGTTAGTGTATCTCTGTGATTCAAAATAGGATAACTCATATTTAATTGATATTGATATTTTTTGAGGTGTGAATAACAGATTTAAAGTATTTGAGAGGTAGACCAAGACAAAATCAAAAGGGATGGAGATTTAGTAAAGACTAGATGCTAATTCTTATTGACTTTCTTTTCAACATATTTTAAATAATTATCAACAACACCCTGTGCCTTTTCAAACTTGCCAGATAATCCTATTTCTTCTTGCGTGTGTATAGACCGTTATACAAGCGTTATTCTTGCGTTATCACCTGTTTGTTATTTCCTGTTTAGTTGTGTTATTTGACTGTTATCTGGGTGTTATCCTGTTGCGGTAGCGTAGTGTATTGTTAGCCCACTCGGATACACTGACTGTTAGTATTAATCTTGTTATCCAAAAAGAATGCACTACACGTTAGTGTATTCTGGATAACATTCTGGTAACAATACCCTGGTTCTTGCCAAGAAAAAATTGGCTACACTACCTGTTAGTGTATTAGGCTAACTTTGTGTATAACAATAACACATTTTCCTGTTCAAAAAGAAGGGATACGCTAACGGATATTGGTCCGTAGCGTAGCGTAGCTTAGTGGCCCATCGTTGTTGGAACTACACATGGGTTAAAAAAGCGTATATTTGCCTTTGAAATGGCTCACAAACCATTGTTTTTGGGTATCAAAGCCTTTGCTGTACTTTCTTTTATGCTACAAAGGCTTGAAGATTTGTTTACCCAGATTATGTGGGAAATTGAAGGGATTCCCGTGGGAGGATCTAAAACTTGATTTACAAGGTCTAAATCCAGATTTTTGGCACCAATTTCCATGTTTTCTAAGTGATGAACATCAAAAGTTTTGGATACACAGCTTCTTTTTGTGATAACTCTGTTAATTTAGAATCTAGAGGTTCGTTTACAGCCCTGTAAATGGGGACAGGAAGTCATCCATTATAGGTATTGAAATGAACTCTGGAAGATAGAGAACTATTGCAATCAAAAGGCATCAATAACTTCAACTACTAAAAAATTCAAGGATAGAGCCATGTGAGAAAATAAAAATAGGGAGTATCGCTTATTGTCCACGAAGGATTGTCCAGTTAACCACTTTGAAAAATTAACTTTGAGTTACAAGCACAAAGACGGAAATAGATTTGTAAGAGAATTTCTTTTAAAATCATACATTGATGACCACAGCGGCCATAAGCCCAATGGTGACTAGGAGCTGCGCGGAATCCTTCAGGTAATTAATTGAGGCGATGGAGGTGGTATTCCCATTGTCACTGTGCGAAAAAGGAACAGAGACAAAAAAAGGTATCATAAGAAAATGAGTCAGTGGAAAATTTTGAAGAATACCAAACCTACAAATATTGGTCTTGACCAGCCGCTGCTACCGAGGTGGTATTATCATTGTTTGCGGGTTCAGCGATGACGGTCACGATCTGAGTAGAGAGAGCAGGTGCTGGAGCTACGGCTGTGGGGGGAGTGGCAGGCTTTGGAGAGTCTTTGACGGCGGTCGCGTTCAGCGTAGTGTTTTGAGAGACGATTGCAGTCGCAGCGTTAGGGCTAGCGGCAATGGCTGGGACAACCGGGGCTGTGCTCCCCCCGAGAGCACTAACGGCAGATACAGGTTGCAGCGTGGCCGATTGCAGCTGCGAGTTCATACATCCAGAGCATGCTGCGTCCGAGTAGGCGTGGCGCATCAATCAATATTCATCAGGCAGTTATCTCTTGAAAAGGGGACGGGTTCACTCAACTGGCTTGCCCGGTTGGAATACCGGTGCACGTAAATGAGCCTTGTCCATTAAAACAAACTACAAATGGTAAAAGGGGTAAGCTCCGGAAAATATAAATTTCAAAGAGAGAGAGTAGAAGAATATTATTATCCAATTGATAATTTTCACGCTAGAAATCAGCTTACTGGATTTGGTAGCTGAGGTTTGGCTAAAGCCAATGGTGCAGGTTTGACGTGATAAAGGTCCTGAAGTCTCTTGTGCTGAGGAGCAGCCATCAACAACTATATGAAATGCATGCAAGTCGAAGTAAATGTGAACATGAGCATGTCCACCTTGAAATCGAACTCCGAAAACAGAATCGAAACTTATGTACCGACACCACCGACGCATTTCTGAGAGCAAACCACATTGGGTCCTTCACCGCAAGCTTTTTGAAATAGAAGTGGGAAGGAAGGAATCAGTGGCAATTAGTAAGGCTCCAGAGAGTTATTAAGTTTGAGATTATAACTCACTGGCAGACTGGGTATTGGCTTGGGCGTAGTGTGTGCAGCTCAATGTTTCGCCGGTGATCAAGCCGCCGGAGAGGCTGGGAATGAGGGATGCAATAGCAAAGGTAGCTGGAAGGAGAGTAAGTACGATTCTATTCATGATCTTGGTGTGGAAGCGAGCGGGGAGTTGTCCTAAGTGGTGTAGGTAAATTTGATAAGTTATGATGAAGGGGATATCGGGCTCAGTGAGGCCTCATACCCTTTAAAGCTCAGGACCAAACGCCCAGCACTACTTCTCGCTTGAGGTAAATCAACATCAAGGAGTTTGCCCAATGCTCAGACCTTCAGGTCTGGATTGAGACTAAGGGGAAAAGAGGTGAAAACTATCAGCGGGACCTCATTGGGAAACAGGCACGGATAGCAGCTCTTGGAGAGCACCCGGTGGCTCCTGAACACAAATCTAGGATTGGACTCTCCTGAGGTACATCTCATACACACCCCCGGTTTGAAAGGCCATCAATGTGATTGCCAAGAACAGTCAACGTGAGTTCCTGACGGCCTAAGGACTATCGTTAATTGCCGCATCGTCATCATCTCCCCAAACTTGTGCACTGCACACGTTCATTCTGCGGTCAGTGGGTGATTTCTCCAGTTATCGCAACAAGTATGCCACTCGCACAGTCATCCAGATTCCAATCCACTCAGATCAGCTTTGGCATGCCCTACTGCCCACATTGTTGAATTGATGCTGTTTTGTATTGCGAATCGCTCTGGTCTTGTTTTCTCACTTCAATGTTGATTTTATCCACTCCCTTAGCAATCTGACCTGCAACTGTCGTGGGGCAATTTTTCGGACCCACCCACAAGCTTTCTCGATTCAAGCATCTTTGTTATGCGTTTACTTATCACCCATTCCAAAATAGGAATGCCACCCAGGAAAAAAAATGAACTCAATAACTATGTACCTTGGGCACTCAAGAGGCGCAAACACATTCAAGTGCAAACCCATTAGAGCATCCGCATCGGTCGCGGAGGTTTAGCATAGTTTAGTCCACTGAGTTATGTCGGACTTACCTTAAGTCAAGGTGTGCAATCACACCGGTTCAGGTTTCAACAGGTGTAAGTATGTGTAGTGGTGATGACTAATCTCCATGTCAGAGATGTATACATACACCACCGGGCCAAACGGCCGTTTGTCCGACCAGCTCAGGGAGCGTTGGTCTGACCAGTGGAATTGGCTTGGTGACCGCCGATGGACTAGCGTTATGAGGTCACTACCAAAACAGGCACCGTTGCATGATGGGTGGACTGACCGCCATCCTGCGATCACCCAACAAAGCTCCACCTCTAATCCACGTCAGTCCGCCGTTGGGAACATTGCACATGGTGGACCAACGTCGGTGTTGCCTACTGACGGCACCCAACGCGAAAAACAAAACGGCCAGTGGCTTGAACCATCAACCTTCTGGTACGTACCAGTAGGTGATCTCACCATGATACCGTTATTCCATGGGATTCTTACCAGTCATGGCAGCCTTCAAGTACTGACGCTCACTCTAGCAAATATTTTCAGAGAAAAAATGTACAAGTCATTTTTCTTTTGGATTTTTTTTTGCCTTTTGTTTTATGTGTAGCCTCTTTCTAGGCGTGAAAGTGGCATGGAAAAACTCGTGTCAAGAAAAAAAAAACTGCCAGCCCACCGTTAATCCAACGCAGTACCCTCTGGTTGGGTGAGCGTGGGGAGTTGAGGTGAGGCTGACGGTGGAACAGCCTGCCATCCAGCAGTGAACCAACGGTGGCGGTTTGGCGCCTACCCTGATCCAACGGCGGGACGCCCACTGGTAAACCATTGCTCTCCAGACAGTGGTCCAACCAAACAGTCAGGGCCACCGTTGGAAATCTGTTGAAACATTGTTGCAACAGTCCCAACGGTGGAACCAGGCTCGTTCCAACAATCCTGCGACCCCACTGTCAAGCCACCGTTAAGACGGTGGGAGGGAGGTGTGGAAAACCCCCACCAGTTGACCAACCTGAACCAATCAAAAAATGTGGCCCGGTGGTGTACTTTTGTGTGCAGTTGACGTGTGAAAGTGGGATAAATGCATATAATATGACTTTATCCCAGGATTAGTGGGGCATAAAATTATCCCCCACTAGCCCAAAAACTAGCTCCAGCATAATTTAATCCGTGCTTAGTCCGCCCCGGTGCGGCTGCAACAGGGGACAACTTGTGCTAATCCGAGCAAAAACCGCGACCGATGCGGATGCTCTTAGGACGGTTCACGTTGGACCTAAATCTGTAACCCATCAGCAAGCGTTTGACCACACGCCCCTGCCAATTTGGCGTGGGAAGCTTGCTGACGTGTGGTTACGGATTGCATATCCTGTCTTGATTTTTGGAAATCTTATTGACTGATCATTGTATTACCACTTCCAAATGCTTGCTAATAAAATTTGAAAACTAATCAACCAGTAAAGAAACGGTGCAGTCAACTAAGGCACCAATTATAAACAATGTTTTGAGATATTTTGAAAAAAAAAAAATCCAAAAATTTCTCAAAAAGAAGTTATGCACTTTTTGGATTTTATTTATTTCAAAACGGGTCCAGAATAGCCCCAGAACAGAACACCCTGGCCGGAGGTTTGAAGATGAAAATGCCACGCTTTGGAAATGAAAGTCATTTATCATTTCCATGGCTTGTACCTTCTTGACACTTGCCAGACTCATATGTGGAACGGCTTGATAAAGCAAATTGTGGGAACGCAAGAGTTTTTCCATGGCTCCCATTGAGGCGGAAGTTTGAATGTGTGACGCGGGGCTTGTATGTATCAGTATTGAACGTGGTTGGCCTCCTCTTGTAGCCAAAGGAAAAGGGCCGCGTAATCAGATGTTGCGGTTATCAGATGAAGCAGGAGCATTGTTGGAAGAGGTTGTTGAACAGAAGAAAAAATGGGCAAGTCAATGCAGCCTTCCCTGTGTGGTAAAATGAGCCCACCGGCTGGCAATTGTCAAGTTGTTTATGATTGTACACCTGGATTTGGCATTGTTTTGAAATGTTTTGAAAATTATTTTGGCTTATATTCTTATTTTAAAAAATTCTCAATAAATTCCAAAACAAATTTCAAAAGATCTCAAAATATCATTTAGAATTGGTGCCTAATGAGTTGGGATGAGTGATAAACACTTGTTCAATAATTCAGAGAAAAATTGGCAGCGGGTAGTGAGCAATACAACTTCAAGTGACTCTCAAGTTGTCACATTACAAGGCCATTTTTGAAGGCAGGATTGTCACTCACAAAATAAATGGCTCCTATAAGATACTGTAGAAGTTATAAGATCAGGCAAGTGATGAATGTATTTCTCCGGAGGAACTCCGGTTTATATAGTCAACTATATACATGTGATAGTATTGAACAAGCAAAAAGAAGGGTGGTGTACTGTGGGACTTGAACCCACAACCTCAGCATTCATGAGTGATGCTCTGACCATTGAGCTAAGTATGCATAGCTATGTTGAACACATGTGGTGATCTGTCCTAGTGGATGATGTATTGCCTCCAATGCTGTTTGGAAGTCTCACATCAACAGTGGGCCAGTTACGCTGATGGTAACTTTAGCGCAGCGTAGTGTTAGCTTTTTTAGCTACGCTACCCAAAAGTTACTGTCAGCAAAAAATTTATACAACTAACGCTGCAAAAAAATTGAGATTTTTTTTTTGCTGGTAGCGTAGCGTTAGTTAACCAAAGAAAAGACAAACTAACGCTACCAAAATCTTGTGTTAGTTGTAATGTAACGGTGTTAGTTGAGAAAAAAGCTACGCTACACCTCAGCAAAACTTATTTATCAGTTACGTTAACTGATAGCGTATCCAAAAGGCTAGTTACGCTAAGAATCAGGGTGGCTGAATTACTAGTTACACTAGATGTTAGCGTAGCTAGAAAAATAGCTATGCTACAAGTGAGTATAGCCTAAAAACAACCCAAAAAAGAACTATAACACAATCTGTGGAAAAAAATATTGAAGTTGGATAAGTGGTAGATGTTTTTGAAATCTTCAACCTTTTTTTTTTTTCTACTTTTCTATTTTTTTTTTTTTTTGATGTTAGCTTTATGATAAAAAAAGAACTCATAATCAACAATGCAGAATTTTTTCACAGGGAAAACTTTTGAAAATCAAGTGGGCAAAATCTCCTATTTTCTAGCATAACAAAATCAACTGTTTAGAAAATATGATTTCAGTTATTCAAGCACAAAAAAAGGTATTGTTTAAAAAAAATTGAGCTTACCTAAATTTTATTTCTTCTTTTTGAGGCAAAAATCTTCATAGTCCATCACAATTTTCTGAGCTTTTTGAAAATTTCCTTCTAACTTTATACCCTCCTTCAACCACATGTGACTACTAACGCATCGTTCAATTGTTTTTGGTTTTAAACTACCTCGGCCACTGGAGCAAACATCAGCAGCTGATGAAAAGGTACATTTGGCTGCACAAGAGGATCCCAAGCTACATAAGAAGTTCCTCGCCAAGGATGCAAGAACAGGATAAGTGGACAAATTGACCTGAAGATTTGAACCCAAAATAGAAGTAAATGTAAGAACCAATGCATAATGAGCTAGATTTATTGAATAAAAAAATACCTTCCACCATGGCAAGAGAGCATCTAATTCTTTTGCATCAGGAACGGGTAGGCGATCCATATTTTTGATGTAAACTTCGAGTTCTTTGGATTCGTCAGTTTTTGAAGGACAATTAAACTTAGTAAAAATATCATTTTGATCGATAGACGGAGTGTTTTGATCCATAGTTTGGATATCGTTCCTATTCTTCAAAATTTTTTCCCTCTTCTCAAAATGCTTTGTTAAAATCTTTTTGGCTTCCTGTGCTTTCTCAGGCCAGCAATGCGCAAAGATTTTCAGACGGAACGTTGGGTGTAGAAGTGTTGCCATGGTAAGAGTTTCACATTTGAGAGCCTCGTCCTGGTAGTCCTCAAGCTTTGTGATCATCTTATGATACATCGGCTGTAACAGATATCCTCGTTCACAACTTTCCTCTTTCCTCTTCAAATTTACTATTGTTTGAAAGTAATTTGGTAAGACTAAAGCACCTGTAGGGCCATCACCCTCCATTGTTTTAGTAAGACAATTAAAAGGCTTGAAATGGAATGAAGTCAGTACCATTTGGATGTTTCCATTTTTTTTTGGAAAACTCTCACCTTTAATTCCATATTCAATTCATTAATTAACATCCATTCCTTACTTGTGAACTGCATCTCTTTAAAATATTCCCACTTCTTACGTTTTTCCTTGCGGCTCGATCTAGAAATTTGATCTTGGTATTTAGAATACTCGTCGGCAAGCAAGGTGTCAATAACCTATATTGAAAGATATTAGTAAATAATAAAACTATACAATGTGATGTTTTGATTTACTTACATCTCTTGCTTTATAAGCTCTTTTTCGACTTTGATATTTTATGTTCCAGCGGATTCCATAACCAGCAATCAGACCTTTCAATTTTTTTCCTCCGTTTTTTCTGTGATACTCTTCGGCAAGATTGTCAAATTTCTGTCTCCAAACACATGATCCCGTAATTTTTTTGATCACAAAGTCCAACTGTTTAAAGAGTTAGTAGAAAAACAAACATCGTAATCTTAGAGAGTTACATACAGCTTTAGTCAATTCATTCAGCTCGTTTGAAGAATTCCTGTTTTTCACCATTTTTTGTTTTGTTTTCGGGAGTTGGGTCCGTTTTGTTTTCCTCGCCAATATCTGTATCTTTGTTTTCCTCCATATCATCCTCATTTTCATCAATATCATCACTATCGATATCATTCTCAGAGTCACTATTGGGAACTCCTTTGTCGCCAGCTTTTTCTCCTTCTTCTTCTTCCTCCTCTTCATCAATTCTTTCCATTGTATTGGAGTATGGGAATGAGCCAAGGAATGATTTCTTAATTTTGGGGGGAGGAGGTGCTTCAAGACCGAGTTCCTTTAGGCCAGCATTTACAACCAATGCCATTTTGTGGCAGAAGCATTT
This sequence comes from Puccinia coronata f. sp. avenae, assembly GCA_002873125.1. Classification (NCBI taxonomy): domain Eukaryota; kingdom Fungi; phylum Basidiomycota; class Pucciniomycetes; order Pucciniales; family Pucciniaceae; genus Puccinia; species Puccinia coronata. Next base: position 263,704 of record PGCI01000031.1, read on the forward strand.
GATGTGCATTGTTTTGCAGTTCCATTCAAATTTGGTGCCTCCTCCAACTTTAATCAGTTTGTTGTGCATTGTCTTAGCCATTGTGTTGTTGTTTGAACCTGAATCAGTTGTCTGACAAAGCATGTATATATATACAAAACATGAAAAATCAGGGCCCCACATCTCATCAAGGTTATTCAATTCTCAAAAAGATAGAAGAGTACTTATCTTATTATGTAGATCATTCTTTTTCAAAATATTAATAATTGGCTCAGCCAACAAACTCCCTTTGTGATGCCACGCAACCAACTTCAGGCTCAGATGGAGAACATTATATTTCCAGTCGTTATCGATAAATGAGACGGAGGCCCCGATGAATCCAAAGTGATTTCCTTTAGTTGTCCATACATTGTGTATTAAATTGAATTTGCTATTTGATGCCTGATTTAAATATTGGAGACATATGATTAGCATGGCCACCCCTGAAAAACATCAGACAGATTACATACCTTCAACTGTTTTTTCATAGCCTCCTGTAAATCCAGATATACGATCCTACCAGAAGTTGCTGCCCACTTTTGTTTGAACAAGTTTGCACCAGGCTCACAATAGTTGAATGCTGCTCTGAGATAAGGATCTTCCACTTGATTCCATGGGATGGCTTGACGCAAAAGCCAAAGGGTGATGATTTGATTGAAGACTCCATTATCAAACTTTTCAACTGGGGCAAAATGACTAGTAATTGTTCCAGATTTTTGGGAGGTAGATTTCATCTTTTCTTGTTCAGAAGCAGAGGGTGGAAGTTTTGCTCCAGCTTCAATAGCTTTGTGTTGTTTGGGGCATCCAGTAGCCATCCTTCCTTGTTGACGAGAACCATTGCGATGGGTACAAAGATTGGAAAAACTGGTTCCAGAGACGCGTACTTCCTTCCCACACCACAAACAGGAGTGTGTTTGAGGTGGCTTATCGGAGGGCTAAAAGATCCATTCAGTGTTGTGTGAAAACAAGAACAAAACAAAGTCATAACAAAATCAGCCAGAGAACATTAAGAAAGGAAGAAACAAAAAGACAATTGAAATTTGAGCTCACATCACCTTTGCGACGAAAAGGCTCTGAAAAGAAAATTTTCACATTGTCAAATTCAGGGTTGAGTCTTTGTCGTTTTTTCTTTACTTTAGCGTTCTCTGCATCAGAATCTTGAGCTAAATCAATAACCTGCGAAGAAGGGGCCTCAGAATTGCCAGGGGTAGATTGGGTGAGTGTTGACTTCTTGTTTTTAATTCCTTTCCTCTTAGAAGCGATGGGGGTGTTTTGGGATTCTGAGTCAGAAGAAGGTTCTTTTCGCTTTTTGGAGGTGTTGGTTTGTTCTGATAAAAGTGGTCTCAATATCGTTCTTTGGGAGTCTGGAGATGGCTGAATCATTCCCGATCTTTTGATTGGAGTCGTAATTCTTGCAGATTGCCGGTTTTTTCCTGCAGAAGCATCACTAGATTATCCGGTCTGGTTGGAAGAGGGAGCTTGCATAGATCTTGATGACATTGTAAGTATCTGATTCAAAAAAAAGTGTGTGGGTTACAAAAATGTTGTGTTGTATCGAAAGGAGCTGATGGTGTTTATGAGATTGTTCACAATGCGACTGCGAGTCAAATACTCATACTTCCAAGTTTGTAAGTTGTATTTGGTTGAGGAAAATAAAATTTTCACAGATCTGTCACTTAAAATATCTCTCGTAAGTTTTATTTGGATGAGAAAAATGAAATTTTCACAGATCTGTCACTTAAAATCTCTCTGAAATTAACCACCTTGATTACACATGTGCCTGTAAATCTGTTCATCTTGAGTCCAAATTCAATATTTCAATCAAATATTGCTTTCTTTTGTCTTATGATTTTTATTTTTCTTCCATATCTATTCGTAATATGCATCATGCAGCTGAAGAAATCAACCTTCTCCAAAAGCAACATGGCTAAAATTCCTTCACACCCATACTTCCCCCAATGCCAAATGTTCCATGGGAATTTGCCTATTTTTATGGTTATAAACTTTGGGGCATGTGGAAATTTGTTAAAGTGATATGATTTCCTCCACTCCAATTAGTTGACTGTGAATCATTAAAAACTGGAATATCATTTGATTTAATGAGGGAAACATCTCAAAATGCCAAGCATTGAGACTTTGAACCTTAATCCTGATAAAAATTGAGGTTTTGAACCTGAATCAAAATATTACACCCATCATACCCACTATGATAAGAGGGGGAAGGCCCAATGCTGCCTGTGATTTGGCTTCTAAGTTATTCATTTCAGCAATTCTTGTGATTGTTATGGCACAATGATTTACAACCACAACCAAAAATTTGTAATCTTATTGCTGGTCACTTTCACTTTCAGTCAGTAGGAGCAGACCACACTCATGTCAAAATATCATCCAAAAACTCCTGGCTGTTGAACAAATCCTCAAATCATCAAGTAATTAAATAAATCTGCATCATATTTTGAAAGATATAAGATTAGACAATGATTGATGGAAGTTGTGTTTCTTAATAAATTGAACACATTAACAAATTAACTTGGTCATTTAAAAGCCAAATATTCAAATAGATTCAACAAAAACCAAAAACCATGTGACCTAGTTGGTCAATTCACACCTCTATCTTTATGGCCAATCAATTCCAAGTACTATTACCCTGGATAATGTCAATTTTTAATAAAAAGAAATTTCCTGAGCATGGAGAGTTCAGAAGTTCCCCCAGTTAGCCATCCTGTAATATTTACAAACAAATAGTGATTGAGAAATTCCATCATACTGGGATATATCATATTACTAGATTCTAAGGCGGCTTCCCCGCTGCAGGCTGTGAAATGATTGTTGCTCTTTCATCTTGACTGGAAATCAGAAAGGAAAACTTGCAAAACCACCTTAGATTGCCATCTTCCATTTCAAATCTAACACTTGCTAACTCAATACCAAAATCTAACTCACCGGGCCCCAAATAATGGCAGATGTGGCCTTCAGGAGGTTTTCCTGTTGGAAAACTACATCTAACAATGTACCCAGAGACCCAAATACTAATTCCTAAAATGAATCCCCTCTGCCCTCCTCCTTAGCAATCTGACAGAGCTGGTTCTGGCTTGCTGAGCAGGTATACCTGCTTTCTGAGCTGGTACCAGCTTGTTGAGCAGGTATACCTGCTTGCTGAGCTGGTACCAGCTTGTTGAGCAGGTATACCTGCTTGCTCAGCTGGCACCAGCTTGGCAAGCAGTAATACCTACTTGCTGGGCTAGCAACAGCTTGATGAGCAGGTATACCTGCTCGCTGGGCTGGCACCAGCTTGGTGAGCAGGTATACCTGCTCGCTTTGCTGGCACCAGCTTGGTGAGCAGGTATACCTGCTCGCTTTGCTGGCACCAGCTTGGTGAGCAGGTATACCTGCTCGCTTTGCTGGCACCAGCTTGGTGAGCAGGTATACCTGCTCGCTTTGCTGGCACCAGCTTGGTGAGCAGGTATACCTGCTCGCTGGGCTGGCACCAGCTTGGTGAGCAGGTATACCTGCTCGCTGGGCTGGCACCAGCTTGGTGAGCAGGTATGCCTTCTCGCTGGGCTGGCACCAGCTTGGTGAGCAGGTATGCCTGCTCACTGGGCTGGTACCAGGTTGTCGAGCAGGTATACCTGCTCGCTGGGCTGGTATACCGGCTTGGCCAGCAGGTATGCCTGCTCGCTAGGCTGGTATACCGGCTTGGCGAGCAGGTATGCCTGCTCGCTGGGTTTGTATACCGGCTTGGCGAGCAGGTATGCCTGCGTGCTGGGTTTGTATACCGGCTTGGCGAGCAGGTATGCCTGCTCGCTGGGCTGGTACCGGCTTGGCGAGCAGGTATACCTGCTCGCTGGGCTGGCACCCGTGAGCGCCATGCAGGGTACCTCATACGTGGTTTGAGCCACTGAACGTATGCTGACACACCAGCTGTGAGGTACCCCGAGTCAAATCATTAAAACCAACCAAAAAAACAATTCATTCAAATAATAATAAAGAAAAGACATCATTTTTGTTTGCTTTTATTTAAATTGTAAGTGACATCACCAATATGCTTTATTTATTTATTTTCATCTTCTTTTACAAACTCCTGGGCAAGTATGCGATCACATATATTAGTAGTTTCCTTAGCAATCTGCATTGACATACCAAGCTTTGTAAATTGTGGTGATTCAATAGGCTGAAGGGTACCATGCACATGTGTTCTTTGAGAAAAAATCATTTGAACCATTGTATTGGGTTTAAAAGTAATACCAAATTGGTATTCAGGAAAAACAAAGTGACCTTCCTTCACATTATATCCTTCGGATTCAAAAGCTAGCCGTCCGTCCTCTTTCCAAGTAGGAAGGCACATGAGGAAGGCAAATGGAAGTCAATCATTGTCACGTGAGTCCTTGTGGGGATGGTTGAAAAAGCCTTCTGAAGTGAAAGTGAGATTGGATGAAAAGAAATTTTTGGCCCTTGGATTATCAGAGTTGGTATTGGGTATGTGACCATTGCAGAAAGCCGGGAGATTATGTTCAATCATGAACTGCTGATTAGTTTCGAGGGCAACATTACCAATCGGATAGAAAAGTTCCCATATGATTTTGCCGGCTCTTTCGGAGTCTTGAATATGTTGACACCACTCTTTCATATTTGAATCAATAGCATCTGTATCAATGTATCGTCCCACAATTTCCAGTCCACTCATGGATTTACACCAGCCAATTGCCCACATAGATCCTCCGCACAACTGACCTTCTGAGCCAACTTTATTAACGAATTTCTTTGAGGTATTCAGGAAAGCTAGAAAGAAATCCAAGTCGTCACGCATTTGTTGGGATATGGTTTTGAGATCGGTGAAGACAATGTTGGCAATGATACTCTTGGTCTTGTCTGGATTAAGCTTCTTATCAAAAACTCTGACACGTCCGCGTTCGAAAAGATAGAAAAGATCCGGATTTTTAATAATCGAGTAAGCAGCATTTATTTTGGCCGAAGTTGGTTGACATTTAACAATTGTTTCTTCTGAAGGTTTAGGTCCACCGTATTTTTTATACTTCTCTTTTGCAAGTTTCAACTCCTTCTTTCATTGGTGATAATCCTTAGTGATGTCGGGGAAGAGATCAAGCCAGGTACAGGGCAAATCAAAAACACCAGTGCCTGAGGTTTGTGGGAGATTGGTGACAGAAGCAATAGTAGCGGCTATGTGCTTCCCGCCTCGTTTCTTATTGAAATTCTTTTTTTGATGCCTTTTTTTAGGACTAGCAAGCAAAAAAAACCATGTTAAATTATGACAACATACACAACAAAAAAATATAAGAGAAGTTACAGAACTTACATTGGGAACATCTGATAACAAAGAATCACTATCAGATTCAGTGGAAGAAGTGTCCGTGTCGGATTCAGAGTTACAATCGCTATCATATTCATGGCATAAGCCCACGGGTTCATCACTATTGTAATCATGGCATAAGCCCATGTTTCCTGAAACAATCAGAATGATGTAATCAGCATGATGTTCATCAATAATTGTGATAAGATGGGTCACCCCCTTCCAACAGGAGGCCTTGTCATCCAGCCACCCTGGCACCCTTGCGGATAATACACGTTGAGTTTCAAGGCACCTTCATAACATGGCTAGCCGAAGAGGGGACCATCCAACCCCAAGAGGAAGGATTGAAGATATGAAAGTCAATAACTGACCAGGGCCTGGCAAGCGTTTGCGCAAGGGGGTGCAAGCCTTTGAGCAAGGGGGTCCAATCGTCCAAGCAAGGAAGGGCAAGCCTTCAAGGGAGCAAGTGCAAGCGAGCAAGCAAGCAAGTGCAAGCAAGCGAGCGAGCGAGTGCAAGCGTGCAAGCGTGAGAGCGTAAAAGCGTGTGAGCCTGCAAGCCTGCAAGCGAGTGCAAGCCTGGGAGCCTCCGAGCGAGTGCAAGCGAGTGCAAGAGTGCAAGCGTGCGAGCGAGAAGGGAGTGGGCCTATGCGAGCGTGCGTGCAAGAGAGCGAGAAGGGGGTGGGCCTGCGAGCAAGCAAGAAGGGGGTGGGCCTGCGAGCGAGCGAGAAGGGGGTGGGCCTACAAGTGTGCGTGCGAGCGAGCGAGAAGGGGGTGGGTGCGTGCAAGCAAGAAGGGGTGGGCCTATGCAAGCGTGCGTGCAAGCAAGAAGGGGGGGCCTATGCGAGCAAGCAAGAAGGGGGTGGGCCTGCGAGCGAGCGTGCGTGCGAGCGAGAAGGGGGGGCCTATGCGAGCTAGCAAGAAGGGGGTGGGCCTGCAAGCAAGCGAGAAGGGGGTGGACCTGCGAGCGTGCGTGCGAGCGAGAAGGGGGTGGGCCTGCGAGCGTGTGTGCAAGCAAGAAGGGGGGGGCCTATGCAAGCGTGCGTGCGAGCGAGAAGGGGGGGGCCTATGCAAGCGTGCGTGCAAGCGAGCGAGAAGGGGGTGGGCCTGCGAGCAAGCAAGAAGGGGGTGGGCCTGCGAGTGTGCGTGCGAGCGAGCAAGAAGGGGGTGGGTGCGTGCAAGCAAGAAGGGGTGGGCCTATGCAAGCGTGCCTGCGAGCGAGAAGGGGGGGCCTATGCGAGCGTGCGTGCAAGCGAGCGAGAAGGGGGTGGGCCTGCGAGCAAGCGAGAAGGGGGTGGGCCTGCGAGCAAGCGAGAAGGGGGTGGGCCTGCAAGCAAGCGAGAAGGGGGTGGGCCTGCAAGCAAGCGAGAAGGGGGTGGGCCTGCAAGCGTGCGTGCGAGCGAGCGAGAAGGGGGGGGCCTGCGAGCGTGTGTACGAGCGAGAAGGGGGTGGGCCTGTGCGTGCAAGCAAGAAGGGGGTGGGCCTAGCAAGCGTGCCAGCCACCGAAAGCGTCCAGGCAATCCCAAGCAAGGTGTGCTATCTAGGGGTGCGTGCAAGATGCAAGTGGGTGGCTTAAACAGCAGGTGATCGAGCTAGAGTCCAGCGTGTGACCAATACCAGCCTGCGAGCGGGGTCCCTCCAAGCGATTCCAGCGGGTGACCAATACAATCCTGCAAGCGATTCCAGCGGGCAAGCTATGCAAGGGTGCGGGCGATGCAAAAGTGCTAGCGCCGGTGCAACAGGTTGAAACCTGGTTGTGAGGGTGTGAGTGACAGGTTGCAAGTTTGTGACAGGCTGAAAAATGAGGGCTATGGAAGAGGCTGACGTGGCAACAACAAGGATTAAATGTTCAATCCAATGGAATAAGCACCAAACCCCTGAAAGCCATCACTTACAACTATGCAGTATTAGTGCAGCTGGCTGATCGAGAGATGCAACCATTGTGACATGATAACCTTTTGGGCATGGGTTCAATTCCCATCAAGGATGGTTACACAAGTATGTTAAAGTGAGTGGAGCGCAGCGTAGCGTAATTGTTGCGTAGCGTAGCTGTAACCAAGCTTATAAAATGCCCAGTTACGCTATTCAGCGTAATCCAGAATCAGCTGAGCTACGCTGATTGTTAGCTGAACTGGGAATACGCTACCTAGACTGGAAAATTCTGTTAGTTTAAAAAAAATTACGCTTCCTGTTAGTGTAGCGGAGAATATTCCCAGCTAAAGCTAAAATAATTCTGAGAGAAAATTTTCCCGCTACGCTGGGTGTTAGTTTAGCCAACTGCAACTTCAGCTAGCGCTACACAAAATTTAGTAAAAAAAAGGCCGCTATGCTAACAGTTATTTGTGAAATAGCGTAACTTAGCGTAGCGGCCCACTGTTGCTCACATGGATGTGTTAAGCAATGTGTATCAAGCAGTGCCAAGATTGACACTTCAACAGATAGGTGGCTATGTCAAGCCCTGTGACATCTCACAACAGATACCAGTCTCAACATTTCATATTTTTATACATAGTCTACTCAGCCTCCTTTCATTCCAGGTAAATCCTCCAAGTCATTGCCAAAAAAAAAAAATGCAAGCCACAACTTGAAAGAAACTTACCACAGAAGCTTCCTTTGGTAATTTTTTAATCAGTAAGAGCATCCGTATTGGTGGCTAGTTCCGCGCGAGCTAAGGACTTTAGCTACCGATTTCAACCGCACCAAGTCAAGCTAACTCAAAGCCAAGTCAGCACAAAGCTATAATCTCAGCTAACCATTGCTAAATTTAGCAATGGTTAGCTAAGATTTTAGCTTTGCACGCGCCCATTACACAACTCCCACCCAAACAAGCAACACCAATACGGTGATTTGGCTTTTGCAATCTCAGCTAGCAATAGCCGCAAGTCAAAACTTGTTTGGTTTTAGCTCAACCGGTACAGATGCTCTAAGTAGCTTGACTTGATATGAAACCTATGGAGTTCAAAGGGTAAAGTCTAGGAGCTAATCCTTATACAGAACTTCCTCCTTTGAAATTTAGAGCTTGGGTCAGTGCATCAAAAATGCCAATCAATTGGCTTAAACACTCAGTTGTTGGTCAAAAATTAGCATTGAATCTTGTTTGATTTGCTTGACAAATTCTCCATCATTGTAGAAGATAGGCAAATATAATTTGGTTTTATTGCTCCACAGAGCCAGATATGAAAATTCTATATGTTCTGAGTCTCAAATTTCTAGAACTTGACATGTTGGAATGTAGAAGTTCAAGATCTCCTAAGCTGTTTACTTGAAATCAGAAGTTGGAATGTCAAGGAACTAATTGGAAAAACACCACCACTTATAAGCACTGTCATTTTTTCATAATTTTAGTAGTTTCCAATTGGGACTTGAGGATATCAAGGAATCTCACTTCAAATATATAGGATCCACTTTGCTAGCAATCATCATAAGCTGTTCTGAGACTGTCTTGTTCACATTGTTTGTGCCGTTTTTGTAGGTAGCAAAAATTGCGGTGAATCTTGCCATCAATCTTTAAGAAGGCCATCAAGTTCCCACATGATTAATTATTGCCCTTGCAGAATGAAAAGAGGTGCTGATCAAAAATGGTACATATCTGTCTCCAGACCATTGATCACCGATCTTTGCTTCCTTTTTCTCTGCTCAAGTCAAACTAAACATGCTTGATCCCCTTGTTGATCAAGTCAGACAATGGAGGTTGCCTTCTTCTTTTTCCCCCTTCTTCTGCTCTCCACGTGATAGCCGGATCCCTCATCTTCCCATCCAGCATTTTATTCCGCCACCTAAAAACAGTGATGGTGCAAGATCGGTGTGCTTTCTGGCCAGTCTATCCATACATAGTCGCTTGCCCAGTGACTCATCTGTTCTCCATTAGATTTATGTATGAGATGGAGGGTGTGCTCTCATCACTGGCACTTGCACGAGTTGCTCTTGAAGTCTTGAGGCCGAAGTTCGTATGTTATGTTTGCACAGCTGATCCGATGACGTCATCCATCTCCCGGTTCCTCCCGGGTGGTTTTTCACATGACTGTGGCTGGTACTCCATATAAAATTCTTGTGCCGCGCTGTTTCCCAGTTTGCCTCTAATAATATCAACATCGACAATCTCCCAAAACCTCAAGACCAACTTCTTTGGCGAGAAGCCCGGCACTGTGCACAGTTGCTGGTGTGTGTGTGTTTGTTTGGATAATTTGGAGTTTACAATACTTAGTTACTGTAGCGGGTGACAACAGCTGGTTGTTGTTGACCAATTAAATCAAGCGCAAAAATCCATACGACCGCTTCCTTCCCGTGTTCACCCTTCCCAAACTCCGATTTCACCTCACCCGAAACACGGTTGAGTTCCCACTCCTCATTACCATCTGCCCAACATCAGTTAACCAGTTTGTGTCGCAAACCACCAGACAGTTCTGCAACAAGCCAACATGATCACTTGCCAAGTCCGTCGAGTGGCCTCTAAGCCTATTGCCCAGTCGCTCTCGAGATGCTATGCCAGCGTACGTCATCTCAACTCGCAACTTCCTATCAAACTCTGATTTCCCCGCATCGCATTCTGGTCTTTGTTTCTCTACGTAGCTAACACTCAATGTATCCTGCTTATCTCTAATAGCATGCATCCAAGATCGGGGATACCAAAGTGTCCATGTCCAACCTCGAAAAGGAGAAGTACATCAACTACCAACGTATCGAGGATAACCTGCAGGTCGTTCGTCGACGGTAAGTTCTTAGCTATGTTTGATAACACCTACTCCATCTGCCGATCCCACTCTGACATGAGGATCTTTCGAATCCATCTTATTCTCGATCATCCTCGGCACACCCCGAATCATCCTCAACTATCCGGCCACGTACATTCCATGCGTATATATAGTCTCAATCGACCATTGACCCTCTCGGAGAAAGTGCTCTACGGACATCTCGATAATCCGCAAGAGGCAGACATTCGCCGTGGTGCCTCTTACCTTAAGCTTCGACCGGACGTAAGTCGAGGATATCATCATGATTATTTCGATTAGACAGAGTGTTACCCAATAAAAAAACTGACTGAATCTCGTATCTTTTCTCCATTTGTTGTAGCGGGTTGCTTGCCAAGATGCCACAGCACAGATGGCTTTACTCCAGTTCATGACTGCCGGCTTACCCGAAGTGGCAGTACCCACCACTGTCCACTGTGACCATTTGATCGAGGCACAGATTGGCGGAGTCAAGGATCTGGCTAGAGCCGTGGCGACGAACAAAGAAGTGTACGACTTCCTTGCGTCTTGCTCGGCCAAGTACGGTATCGGATTCTGGCGACCCGGCTCGGGGATCATTCACCAGATCATCTTTGAAAACTACGCTTTCCCTGGAGGATTGATGATCGGAACCGATTCCCACACGCCTAACGCCGGTGGCTTGGGCATGATCGCTGTGGGTGTTGGTGGAGCAGACGCCGTGGATGTCATGGCCAACTTACCGTGGGAATTGAAATGTCCCAAAGTCATCGGTGTCAAATTGACTGGCAAAATATCTGGCTGGACGAGTCCCAAAGGTAAGCGATCACCACCAACCATATGTAGCCCCACTTTTTTCTCCGGAGATAAACCAAGTGCTCATTTTCTTATTTTTTTGATGTAGATGTCATTCTCAAGGTTGCCGGGATCCTTACCGTCAAGGGTGGAACCGGTGCAATTGTGGAATACTTTGGACCTGGTGTCGAGTCTTTGTCTGCTACGGGAATGGGTACCATTTGCAACATGGGTGCTGAGATTGGCGCCACTACGTCCATGTTTCCTTACAACCGACGCATGGCCGATTACCTGAATGCCACCAAACGTGAAAACATCGCCAAATACGCCGAACAGTTCAAGCACAACTTGCAGAGTGACGAGGGCGCCGAATACGATGAATTGATTGAGATCAATTTGAATGAATTGGAGCCTCACATCAACGGACCAGTATGTTTTTCTTTCAATTTTTTTTTCTTTTTTTTTGGAAATTCAGCCGTAGCAGAAAAAACTAATTAAAAACCTGTTTACTTTGGGGTACCCGTAGTACACGCCTGATCTGGCTACACCCCTATCCACCTTTGCCAAGACCGTTGAAGAAAAGGGCTGGCCAAAAGAATTGAAAGTTGCCCTCATCGGATCGTGCACAAACTCTTCTTACGAAGACATGTCGCGAGCTGCCTCAATTGCCAAAGAGGCCCATGACCACGGGTTGAATGTCAAGTCCAAGTTCACTATCACCCCGGGATCGGAACAGATTCGTGCGACGATTGCCCGTGACGGTCAAATGGAAGTTCTAGAAAACGTGGGAGGTTTGGTGCTGGCCAATGCATGCGGACCTTGTATTGGACAGTGGGACAGACAAGACATCAAGAAGGGTGATGTGAGTTTCATTTCTGATGGCGAAGCTGGAAGCGTTGTCCGAGGTGTGAAGCTCACTTTGTTCTGTCTCATTAGGTCAACTCGATCATCACATCGTACAACCGAAATTTCACCGGCCGAAACGACGCGAATCCATCGACTCACGCCTTTGTGGCTTCACCAGATCTCGTCACTGCTATGGCTTTCGCCGGTGATTTGACGTTCAATCCGATGAAAGACACTTTGAAAGGCAAGGACGGCAAGGAATTCCGATTCTCTGACCCGTCTGGAAAGGAATTGCCTCCCCGTGGCTACGACCCCGGACAGAACACATACCAGTCCCCACCAGCAGACCGCCAATCCGTTAACGTTGCGGTCTCTCCCTCGAGTGATCGGCTGCAGGTGTTGAAGCCCTTCAAAGCATGGGACGGTAAAGACCCTGCCAACATGCCTGTCTTGATCAAGGCATCGGGCAAGTGTACTACCGACCACAGTTGAGTGTCATTTTTTTACCTGTTGTAGCACGTTATGGACAACTAAGTCTTCTTTTCGGTATGCCTATAGTTTCCGCCGGTGGACCGTGGTTGAAGTACCGAGGTCACTTGGAAAACATATCTCAAAACATGTTGATTGGCGCCATCAATGAGGCCAATGGCAAGCCCAACGAGGTGTTGAACCAAGAAACTGGCAAGTGGGGTGGAGTACCCGAAGTAGCTGCCTACTACCGTGATAATGGCATTCCCTGGTGTAAGCGTTTCCACGGACAAAGCCTTGGCTTTTTTACAGTCACTAATGATATTATCGTGTTTTTTTTCAGGTGTCATTGGTGATCAAAACTACGGCGAAGGATCGTCCCGAGAACATGCTGCCCTTGAGCCCCGATTTATGGGTGGCGTGGCCGTGATCACCAGATCGTTTGCCCGTATCCGTCAGCAGTCAAAGTCACTTAATTGTGCGCGTTAAAGCACAGGATGGAGACTGATTTTTTTTTCGTGGACATGGTTACTTTTCCACATGCACAGACGAGACGAACTTGAAGAAGCAGGGGATGCTCCCACTGAACTTTGAGAACCCGGCGGACTACGAGAAGGTGAAGCCGGACGACCGAATCACGTTGAAGGGGATTACCGAGTTGAAGGAGGGCAGCAAAGTGACGATGGTGGCCAAGCATAAAGACGGCTCGGAAGATAAGATTCCCTTGACTCACACCTTCAACCAGGGTCAGATCGAGTGGTTCAAGGCCGGGTCGGCTCTTAACTTGATGGGCAAGATGAAGAAGTAGTTGTTGCTCCTGCTTGACACCATGCTCCGCGGCGTCGTTCAGATGAGAAAATGTGGGTCTTTCCTTGCTGCATGCGTTTGTTTCTTTCGGTTGGGCCAGCACACAACTTGTTTGTTCTCAAGAGAAAAAACGGCTCACTAAGCATGTGAAGAAGAAGAAATAAACAATGAGAGCATGGCCGGCTTCATAATTTCTTTTTTGTTGATCAATATATGTATCTTCTCTCTCTATTTGCCATCGTCGTCATCATCATCATCATCATCACATTTGCGTTGGCTTCTTCCTCTTGTGTCTCTCTCGACGTATTTCCTTTTTTTGTTTTGCGAGAGAGAACTACAGAAAAATATACATATACATATTAGAGAATCATCATTTTGAGTCATGACATAGCAATACGTACAACATACTTCCATACATGTAGTGTGTTTTTTCGCTATCAAGTGAGGGTTCTTGTTTTGCCCACAGTTCGCACAAAGTGACAAAATGACCATGTTTTTTTTTGTTGGAGGAAGGTTTGGCTCACTAGCTGTGAACTACACATATATCAATCCTCTGTAGTGTCACATTTCCCTGACAAGTTGGCTGGCAGGACACGGGATACATAGACTTTGTTGATGGGGATGACGCCGGCTCCAACTTCACATGGGGCAATTTTAACGAATGGGCAATATTAATTCACTTCAAACATCAGCGGACATTCCCCGCCGGGCCGCTGACGCGTCGGCTCGGCAGCCAAACGCTAGCTTAACCCAATCCCCTTGCTTCAGAGGGCCAGGTATTGCCTGGCGGCGCGAAGCGCCCCTCGCCCTGCGAGGCCTCCGAAGGAGGCCTCGCTACGGAGAGCCCTCCGGTCGGGTCCCCCGGACCCTCCGTTCGAGAGGCTTAGTTAGGCTAGAGCCAAACGGAGGGAGAAATTTTCGACCTGGATCCAACTACGAGTTTGCAGCTATTGGCAAGCTTTCTTTGGGTCGGCGCGTCACGAGACACCCATCACAACCCATCGATCACACCACCAGCCGGCTGGGCTACACAGGGACGTGTGCGTGTAAGAATGCCGAACTTAACACAAGTCCTATCCTTCTCCGGGCGGGGCAGGTTTGGCTGGTCGCAAAGCGACCCCTCCGAAGGAGGGACTTGTGCCTTATTGCACATTTTTGGCCTGAGCGGGATTCACAGTTTTGGTGAAGGCAACCTTGTATTCCTTGCCACGCTTTCACCGCTCACTCAGTTGTTTCTAGGTTCTGATGGATCAAGCATCTGCATACGCTTGTTTTTTGTTTATATTCTTTTCTTCATAATTCCGACTTGATCTAGTGAAAAAAAAATAGACAAGTTCAAGATTCTGAACTTTGGAGTTCAATTATAACATGTCCGCATCCAAGCTCACTCGCCCTACAAGCATAAATATGCTTCTAGAGCTTGAAAGTTATAATTGGGACCAAATTAAATCAATAAATTTGCTTAATAAGCCATAGGACGTGATGTCATCTGACGTCATCAGTCATGTTGAGAGTTGCATGATTAAATTCAAAAAATCTTTCATTTTTCTTTGAAATTTTTTTAAAAAAGAGTAATGCAACAAACCAACTAGACAAAAATACCAAAAAATCACCAAGATGGCAAAGAACATATAAGAGTTCACGGCATCTTGTTCACATTTTTTTTGCAGGAGATAGAGGAAGAAGAGTGAAAAAGAGCCTCAATATCACGTCCTGCTCACGCCAGCAATGTGCGCTTGGGCATAAGCCTCTCTGGTGAGACTGGGCTGCCGCCCAGACCTGCCCAACAGGTCCCCCGTCTCACCACAAGAGGCTTAGTTAAGCTCGTAAGAATGCCAATTGTTGAATTCGGACCCCTCTGCCCCGCTACATCCCCTCTTGAAGTTGCACCGCTTTACATATTACAACCAGTACAAGGCAGATGGTGTTCGGCTGTGATCCCTGCAAGTGCTGTCAGGTGAAACACTCAAGTGGTTCAGTTGTTTTGTTGATTTTCACCGCGTATCTCGCCTGGCCATCGCACTCCTCGATAAACCAATTACATACCACTTGTCGGACAAGTCAGCCCGACAAGTGCTCAGTCTCAATTTTGTCCGATGAGGGAAGCAGCCTGCAAGTGGCGGGTGGGCTTCAAAACGCGTCCTCGGACTGGCTTGTCCGAAAGGTGGATTCATCATTGTGTCATACATGGTGCTCCATCGACCACTTGAAAATGTGTAGGTCGAGGCTGCAACCCGTATCATCCAAGCCTTTGAGTCAAGGCGGGGGCCCGGCTTCGGAACTCTGCCTTGTAATGTACATTACATGCTCTTCAACTCGTGTCATCTAATACTATCAGTCGTGTAATCTCTTCACTCCTTGGGACAGCTTGTAATTTCTCATAATAAATAACCGCAATTATCACCCCGCACACGGCGTTTCCTAACTTGGAAGAAGCATTCCTCGCCACACGCTCACCAGAAGCTTGATATTTTCTCGTTGTCTTTCGTGAATTGAAAATACCGTAAAATACCCACAATAATGCGCTGCAGTAATTCTTGGGTGTTGCAAGTCTGCACCTTAGTCTCATTAATGGTATTACAAAATGTTTGGGGGATGGGTGATGATCACCTGATCACAAAGGCACGATATTTGGGAGGCTCCGGGGTAAGCGCTGACGCAGATAGGGCCTGGGGAAGCAGAACTATTTCAAATGAAATCAATGTCAATTTGCCATTAGGCGACAGATCAAGTGGGAAGAGAAGATATCAGGAGATTGAGTCTCACCGTGACTTTCAAGTAGCACCAAGCACAAGTAAGTTGAGAACTTCCCACTCAATGAGACATTTGATCAGGTTTTTGTGATTTGTAGTAATTTCTATATTGTTACGCATCATGATAAAAAAATAGCATTACCCTTTAGTGGAAGCGGATCATCAAGCGGTAAGTTTGTTCTATAAAGCGGTGAGTCGATTGGATGATACAGACCAAACGCTGACATTTACCTAATTCTCTTCCATAGCTGTTCACCATGCGAAAACTGGCAAATTTGAGGATGGTGCCAAATTTGTCTTCAAACATGAATCCAGTACAGAGGTGTTGGAAAGAATTCGAAATTTTTACGCAGGTGTAGTGCAGGATTTGGAACACTGGAAGGATGAGATTCGGTACCAGTTTGATAGAGCGGAGATGGGGACCATCTCCGGAAAACCCCCTCCACATCAAGTGTTGATACGTCAAATCGATTCATTAATATCTAACGTCAAGGACCTATTCCGAGAAAAACTATTTCAACTGTGGAGCCCTATTGCAGATGATCGCTCTTCCAAGAAAACATTGGAAGAATTATTCAGAAAAGTCCTCAGATCTGTTTCCCTGATCGAGATAGACGGTCCCAGCGAAGACCTACATGCTCTATGGGAGAGGTCAAGAGGTCACAGGTGGTGCGAGCTGATGATGACCTTGCTTGCAGACTTGCAAACGCATCGGATCCTCCCCGAATCCTCCGATATTCTATCGGAGTTCCTCAACCAGACAACTCGTGGCCAACTCGTCTGGCAATATATCAATTCTAGATCATCTCCTTCTGCTCGAAGAATGTATCTCAACTTTGACATCAAACTTAGCATGCAAGAAGATCCTTCCACCGAGAAGTTTCGCCATGTTCTTATGCGTCAGTAGTTCTATTTCTCAATTTGAATGAATCTAAAAAAAATCTTTCTTTTTCCAACCAGCTCCTGAAACAATTCTTTTCTTGTTATTGTGATACATAAATAGACGTGACCGCAAAGACTTGGCGAAGAATTGAAGCACAAATCATCTTATGTCACTCGAACTACCTTATGAGTCAAGATCCAAACAATCACGCTTTCCTCGGTATACAGTCATCATTTATCAAATTAGCAGGTAGACTAAATTTGCGCACCAATCTTCCTACATCAATACAAGTGGATAATTTCTTCATAAAGTTGATACTTCACATATCATCATGCACACATTTGAAGATGGAGGATATGGATGATCTCAAGCTTGTAGAGGTCAAAATTCTCTATGACATGCTGGAGTTTTTATTGAAGTATTATTTGAGATTTATATCAATCAAACTGCCAGATCAAGTATATTATGAACTGAAGGTATTTGAAGAAGCCGTAGGATTATTGGGGAGCTCTTCTCATACAATTCATGTCAGATCAAAGGGTCATATTCCTTTTATCAGGGACAAGTTAGATGATCAGGAGAGAGAATTTCTCCCAGAAGAGGTCAAGAATAATCAGAGGAACATCTTGCAGTTTCTGACTGATTCAAATCAACACAGGACAATATCAAGGGTGTATAGACTGACTCCTAAGAGAAAATTGACTTTTGAATTAGAAAGGAATCTCAACTCTTTCAGGGAGCCGAAATTCTTCATTGGAAACATAATTAATTATTACCTGCGCACAAGATCAGATGTGCTGAAACAATCAACTAATAAACTAATGGAACAGCATAAAAGTTATGAGGACTCAATTGAGCTTTACAAATTGCGCACTAATCAAGTCACTTCTTTGGACGGGGAAGTTGAATCCTTTATGGATGGAAGTGCTTGGATAATAGCTCAGTTGGAAATAAAAGGAATTGAAGAGCCATGGTTGAAGTATCTAAGAGAGGAGTTATAACCTCCTTTTCCCCAAGGAAAGTCTTGCATATAATTTTATTTTACTTAATCAAGTTCAACATTATAATATACATCAAAAAGAACAACACTCTTTGGGTATTTTCCATCATTTTTATTCGTTTTCTTCATCTCAACAATTCACTTGACAAAATATGAATGGTATTGGTTTTTTTCCAAAAAAAAAAAGGTTTTCCTGTCTTTACACCTTTATTTTACTCTTTTTTAATTTTAATTTTACTCTCCTTGTGTTAACAAATTAGTCTCATCACGAGAAAGATTATTGAAAAAACACCCAGAAAAACAACTCTCCGCTCGAGACATGCTTTTGAGCGAGGTGAAACACTCTCACAGCTGCAGAGAGCATGCCGCAGTGAGGTGTTTGTTTCTTTTTGCACTGCGTATCTGCTATTGGAGCAAATGGATATGGGCCACTATACATGAATGTCATTCAAAGTGGGTGTGGCCAGAGATTGATTCCGGCTGGCTGAGCCAAGAAGACTATGTGACCTAGGAAATACTAGTCACAGCAGTGGCAAACAAGTCAAAAGCCTGTTTCCCTGTGCGCCAGCTGGCGGCATGCTGAAACAGCGCCAAAGCTTCCACCAGAGCGAACTTATGTAGCACAAGTCCCTTTTCCCTGCTGTGGCCGGCTTGCATATGTATACATGTGAGTGACCCGAGTCTCGACACAGAGACCCTGCGGGGCTCCTCCAGGAGGCTTTGTTAAGCCCGCCACCGGAGGGGACTTGGGTTGAGTAATGTGGCCTGCACGCCAAAGCTCTCACCAACACCAAGGTGTGGGTTTCGCTAAGCAGGGGACGGGGTGTAAAATTTTGGATTGTAGTGCGGAATCGGAAATCACAAACTTGTCATAAGTCCGAGCCTTGCTTGCGCAACGAGAGGCCAATCAGCCACTGCTGCACTGAGACAAAGACCCTGTGGGGTACCCTCCCGGGCTCTGACTCGAAAGGTATTGACATGGGGCTACAAACGTGTATAATTATTGTTTTTTGTAAGAACAATCGCCATATTGCTTTTTCTACATGCTGCATGTATCAATGAGGCTTTCTTCACCCACAATCTTAAGATGACACAGCCTTTTGTCCAGTTATCACATACCTCCGAGAGCCTCCGAGAGTATATGACGCACTGTCCATCAATGGGACCATCAATCGAAAGCATGGGCGCAGCGAGGTTACTAGTAGAATCCTTATCGTTAAACCTTTAGATTAGTTCATCGAGGGGCGAGAACAGCTCTGAACAGCTTCAGAATTGCGAACTCATTAGTGAGCGCCTGCGCAAATAATTGGACTGCGACTTAATTATACATGCTCTTCAACTCGTTTCACCTATCTGTCGCTTATCTTGACTACTTTCGCCGGTTGTTTTTGCATATATCTAGGAAGGTATCATCCAATAGTTCCTCTAATTGTTGGAGCAACGGAAAAATCATCAATTCACATTACAAACTCACGCCCCCCAGAAGCTTCATTATAGGTTCTTTGAGTCTATTTCTTGGATTGAATAGGAACATAAATGCGCGTTGATGTGTGGATGTTCAAAGTCTACACCTTAGCCTCATCATGCGTATTTCAACTCGTCTCAGGTATGGGTGATGACCCTACGGGCGGGCGATATTTAAGAGACTTTGAAATAGGTATTTTTCTTCTCCATTGATGCGATGGCTTGAGTAAACGTAAGAAAGATATTTAACCAAACGTTTGGGCTTGTATAGGTAGAGCCACCGGAAGCAAAACTGGTCCAAATGAAATCAACTCTGATTTGCAATTAGAAAGATCAAGCGGGAAGAGAATATATCGGGAGATGGAGCCTCACGGTGATTCCAAAAAAGCCACAAGAACGAGTAAGTGGACAATCTACTCAATGAGATATCCGATTTCTTTGATTCAAATAATTTCAAACACTCGCATTTTTTCCTCTTCTCCCTAGCCGTTGAGCTTGAGAAAACAGTCAAATGTGGGTGTAATCCGTGGCATTTTGCTGGGGGCTTTGCCCCCAAACGTGAATCGAATACAGATGCGTTGGAAAGGATTTGGAGATGTCACTCGGAGGCAGTTACAAATCTGCACCGCTGGAAGAGTGACATCTTGAAACACTTCACAGGGCAAGGAAGACATGACGATGGGCTGCAATCGAACACCATCTCCGAGTCCCAACAATTCCGTCCACATCAACTGTTGATACAACAGGTCGAGTCATTGATACGCCAGGTCACTCACCTTTTTGAACACAAGTTTTACCAACTGAGCATTAAACTCGATGTGCATGATCCCTCGTCCCGAAGGAAATTGGAGGAATCGTTCAGAAAAGTCCTCACATCTATTTCCGAGATCCAGATACAGGGTCCCAGTGAAGACATGCACAATTTGTGGGAGAGGTCAAGAGTTCAAAGGTGGTGCGAGTTGATTATGACCTTGCTTTCAGATTTAAAAAAACATCAGATTCTACCTGAATCACCCCTTCTCTCATACTTCCTCAACGAAGAAACTCGTGGCCAACTCATCTGGCAATATCTCGATTCTAGATCCTTTCGTTCTGCTCACACCATCTATCTCAACTTCGACCCCAAACTTAGCTTGCAAGAAGACTCTTCAACGAAGAAATTCAGAAATATTATTGAACGTTAGCATTCTATCCAAGAAAACTTGGCAGTTTTCTCAGAAAACAACGTCTAACGTCATTATGTCCTGTTTGCTTCTTGCTAGTTTTAAACAGAGAAACTTGGCGAAGTGTTGAAGCACAAAGTATCATCTCCAACTCAGATTTCTTTATCATTGAAGCTCAAAAAAATGAAGCTTTCCAAAATATACATTCATTATTCATTCAATTAGCACTTGAATCCAATTCAAATACGCATGCATCTTCAGAAAAAAAATGCAATCTGTTCTTCACAGAATTGATTCATCAAATATCATCATGTGCACATTCAGAGATAGAGAGAAGAAATGATTTGCAGCTCATAGAGGCTAAAATTCTCTATGACATGCTGAGATTCTCATTTCGCTATTATCCACAAAATCTATCAATTCCACTTATCAAAAATCAATTCCTTTATGAAATAAAGGTTTTTGAGGAAGCTGTAGGTTTATTAGGGAGTTCTGCTCACATGTTTCATGTTATATCAAAGGACATTTTTAATGGAATCGAGAAAGTATCTGGTCATATGAGAAAAACTATCCCAGAAAAAATCAAGAAGCATCAGGAGAATATCTTCAAGTATTTAACTGACTCAAATCAAAATAGGGAGAGTTTATGTTTATCTTCACCAGATCAGGAAGAAATCAAACTTGAATCAAAGCTGGATTTAAGATATCAAGAGAAGCCTGAACTGATGATTGAATACATAATTTCTCATTATCTGAGCTCAGGATTAGAGGAGCTAGAAAATTCAACCATGAAGTTTAAGGAAAAGTATCAGAGTTATCATGATTCAATCAAGCTTTATAAACTACACATGAAGCAACTAACCTCTTTTGATGATATTGGATCCTTCTTGGATGGAGCTGCTGGGATACTATCTCAGTTGGAAATAAACAGAGTCCAAGAAATGGGTTTGCATTATCTCTTGAAAGATTAGGTTTCCACTTATTTTTCAAAGAAATCAGTCTCTCATGTGAGAGATGCTACTGAAGATCAATCTCAATTTTTATGAATAATCTCCACATGCAAGAAAAATGAATGAAGAAAATGTGCTAGATATATTTCCTTTCTTTGGTTTGTTATCATTTATTCAAGGTGTTCTTGTCATTCAAATGCAAACAAGCTTTTGTGGGGTTGAAAATGATCACCAAAAATATTCAAGAAGAAAACATCTTTGTGGGTCTGAAACGTTGAACTTGTGTGAATGTTTAGTAAGCCACAATGTAATTGTTTGATCTTCCATTTCTCTGCTTAGTTGTTTTTTGAAGGGTAAAAAAAAGACTCTCAATTTATGTACTAATAGCTGAGCTCTAATTGAGGATGGAGTCATAAGTGGTACAATACACTGTGCAAAAGGTTTAGCACATTTTTTCCAACTTGAGTTTAACTTTCAGAATCCAAAATCTCTGTAATCCCAATAACTGAGGTGGGAGTGATTGATGTACCACCCTACACTGGAGAAAGTTTTTTCCCACAAGAATATTGGGTAAAACATGTTTTCCTCACAATGGATTTCTATTTACTACTTATTCTAGACCGAGATCTGATTCTGTTGCACTAGTTCTTTGGGTAGGTAAGTTTTGTGATTTATTGAAACATGGTATTTTGAAAATGAAATGAATGACTTCCTGTTGGCATTTAGAAAGCTCTAGATGCCTCTCTAAATCCTAAATTAAGAAACCTATCCAAACCACTTCCAGCACACATGAAAGTACTGAAAGGTAGGCTTAGAAAGACACTTTCCTTTTCACCAAAAATTCAGAGATTGAGGGTCTAAATAAAGATCTGAGAGGTTCACAGACCCAACGAGAAGTCATCCAA
This sequence comes from Puccinia coronata f. sp. avenae, assembly GCA_002873125.1. Taxonomy (NCBI): domain Eukaryota; kingdom Fungi; phylum Basidiomycota; class Pucciniomycetes; order Pucciniales; family Pucciniaceae; genus Puccinia; species Puccinia coronata. The sequence goes on from PGCI01000031.1 coordinate 285,767, forward strand.
TTAAGATTGTGTGTACATGGAGGAATCAGAACATTATAAAGAAAGGAGAACAACGTCATTGCGTGATGAGGGGCAAAAATGGAATTTGAAACAAGAAGTTCAAAGTGTTCAATAAAAAATGCAAACAACATGTTTGCAAGAGACCTATTATATGTATTCATAATCCTCAGTGTCAGTTCACTGCCTACACCACAGACCAATTAGTTGTTTCAAATTCTACAACAATCCGCAAAACAGTTCTGTGGACGCTCCTCATTTGCTTGGTGAGGGACGTTCTCACACGGGCAAAACAATCAATCCTCCCCATGGTTGGGGAGGTTTTGGTTTTGACCGCGTCCGCGCAACACTTGATGCAACGAGGCAATTCAAGGGGTGGTCCTTGGTTTTAAGGACCATACCCGTGACGTTTGGCCAATGTGTGCGGAACCTTTGTAAAATAGCAGTACGGTCTGTGGACGTTAGCACCAGCCTGGCTGGCAGCAATATGCATGAGGAAAAGTGATGCTAATCGCAACTCAAACCTGCACCCAACTGTTCATGCAACTTAGTATGGCAGTCACACTAACAGATGACAGTGTCATGACACCACATGCAAACGGTGGTTGCTTTTTGAAAAGCGTCCTCTGGTGACATGAGCTGGCACACGGGCTGGGACCAAGCACGACGTCCAAGAGTGGTCAACAACCACCAAGCAACGTCGAACTTGGTTGCGCGCATGTGACAGGTGAAAGTCACCAGAGGCCGCTTATGCATAAGTGCCTGCTGTTTGCATGTGGTGTGAGCAACTCTACCATTTCTTATCCTGATCCGCAGTGAATATCTATAGAGATGGAAGGCCAAATTGCTGATTTTGTGTCTAAGTGTTTTAATTTTCTGATTTTTTTTCTTCTTTTTTCGCACTTGATTCACTGCCAGAAAATCTGGCTTGGATGGCTGCATCTGAGTTTTTATTGGATGCGGCCATCCGATTCAAACTGGGGCGCGCACCACCGAATGAATCACTGACCGATTCAAACTCAGTGGCCAAACACCCGGGCCGCTGAGTTTGAATGGGTCAGTGATTCACTCGGTGGCGCGCGCCCGAGTTTGAATCGGATGGCCGCATCCAATAAAAACTTGGATGCAGCCATCCAAGCCAACTTTTCTGGCAGTGATTTTCTCGAGCTCTTGCAAGCAATAGAGTCTGCTTGTAGAGAAAAACCGGAAGGAGACAGGTGTTCAGACCGGACGTTCTCTCAACAGTATGAACACTCCTGTCCCCTTGACGCTGGTCTTGAACGTTGTCAGGACAGGAGGGTTCATAGCGCCCGCAGAGAGTTGACTCTGAACCCCCATGTCCTTGCGACGCTCTGAAGCAGCGTTGGAAGGAAATGAGGGCTCAAATGCAACATTGAGCCCAGGTGTCCACCCAACGCTTCTTAAAGCGTTGTGAGGACACCCGTGTCCCAGCAACGGTGACGCGGAACCTCATTGTCCCTCCAACAACTTGGCAGAAGTTGATGGAACCTAGCGCTGGAACCCGCCCCCCGCGGATACGGGTATACCCGTCTCCGACCCGACGGACATGAGAGACGGGACTGGTTCATCTATAACCAATGGTCTCGGGTATGACAAGTACGGGCTACGGATAGCCCTGTGGATACCTGAGATTTTGCAAGGTGTAGGGGCTCAGACCTGCTCAGACTCAAATGCGTTCAGAATAACGGGATCTACATTCATTTACTCGGGTATATCCGTGCCCCGTTGCTGACTTCCAGTATAAAAAATAACCGCTGCCCGTATGCGCGACTGAAACGGCCCGCGTAAACCCAAATGAAGAAATGAACAAAAAACATTTGTTGCATAATTTCTCATGCAACCGGACTCCCGGAGAGTGTAGATCCTGCCAGATTGGGTGAGTGTCCATACCCTTCAACCGTGTCTGGAGGCAGATTTGATGACCCGGCGCTCTCCGGCCCTCCAAACAATTCTAAGTCGCCACTCCCCTTGAGGAGGGTAAATCACTTGAACGCTTATGAGCTATGCCAGTCCCTGGCAGTTGCGTGATAGCCAATGGGGGGCCAATGGGGGGATGGAACATTGATTGCATGAGCTCCCTTAAAGGCTGAAGATCTCAGCTCAGCTCAACTCTTTTGCGTGTAGACTTGACTTTTACTTCCATCCCTTGTCCTTACTTGGCATTGCTTCCTTTGGTCAAAGGTCAAGAAGCACCTGCAGATGATAACAGGCAATACCAAAAGGGTGAGCATCCATACTGATGTCCCTCAGTTTCTACCGCAATCTATTACATACACATTTTTGATTTTTTTCCGCGGGCTGTTGCCTAGGTTTTATGGGTCCCAATTGGGGCTTTCGCGGTTCGTTTCATCTATCGTGCCCGTACCCGCTACTCTCGGATATCTCTCGGGCGGTCTCTTTTGGGTACCCGAGTGGCGAGTATACCCGGCGGGCGGGTTCCGGGAAGGGGTGTAACCCCGGGTATCCCTCGGGTTCCAGCGCCAATGGAACCCGTGCGTCCCCTCAACAGACTACTCATAAACCAAGGGGACGTTGGGGGATACTTTTTGTTGTGAAAGGGTCCCATCAACGATTTCAAACCCATGACGTTTGTCCAGCGTTCCCCTAGTTGTGGGGACGAAGGAAAACCTCTCCTGTTCTGGGAGTGTCCCAGATCCTCTCGATCGCTCCCCTCATGGTGTATGAGTTGGGCATTTTCTGGACACATGCGGCCCGCCCGCCCAGGGATGGCCGCGAAGCTCATGATGTCATCGGCGCTGCCCCTCGCTCTCTGCCAGGTCTTCTGTTGACCACCATGGACCCAGTGCAAGCCGCCGTCCCGTCAGCATCGATTGTTGTCTCCTACCACACATCGCCCTCGCCCGACGTTTGGGGCCGCATCCAGGCCGACCTCCATCGCCAGCTGCCGCTCAGGAACCTCCACTGGAAACCCAAGAACCGTCCGCTGAGAGTCATCCCCTCTCTCTCCATCTCCTTCCAGGCTTTCGATTCCGGCAAACCGGCCACGTTATCCTCAGCTCCTGCCGTGTATCTCCTCTTCGTGGCTTGTGATGTGAGTTTTATTCTTACTACTCGTTTTCTTGGCCTGCTAATCGTATCAATTTTGAGGCTAATCAATGCGCGTCTAAAAATTTGACTTTGTAGGACCATGAGGCATACAAAACCATCATTAAACAAGAAATTCGAACCTGGCTGGATTCTGTCCAATCCCATCAATCAGAATGGCTGATCGTCCACGTGTCCACTGCACCCAAGCTCAATCCATCCACGGCTAAAATCTTCCGTACGAAGGCTGGGGTTCTGGACAAATTGAAGGCGGATTTCAATCCACAAAAGGCGGAAAGGTACCACCATTTTTTGAGAAACTTCCGGCCCACTTGACCCCACGCATTCGAGCGAATATTGATGATGATGGATCCCCGTATTCTCTTTGCCAATCAATCTTGCTCGTGTGGAGATGTATTCAACTGTCTTATATGAGCACAATGGATTCAATCGTCCAGGCTAGTATGCACGATTCATCGACACAGTGGACGGAACTAATCACTAGGCTCAAGCAATCTTTGCTCGTGATCTTTGACTTCAAAATCAACGAAATGGAAGAATCCTTACGCACCATGGTTTCTCAAAGAAATCGGAACGGCTGGGATTTCCAAGAGTTTTTTATTCAAAAGGTATGCTTCACTATGAAAATCATCTTTTTCATCATTACCTCACTTGACAAACAAAAACTAATTTGTTTAGAGTCGCTGTTTGTAGGCTCAGTTAGCTAATCAGTATGAGATAATGAACTTGTTCGAGGACAGCTTGATACAATACGATGAGCTGGATGCCGCCTTCTCACAATCTCTCTCAGGTCAGCCACTGTTCGTCAATGCCCACCATCATCATTATCATGCGTCTCGTTTTTCGGCGATGTTGGGCACTGCCTCTCTGAGACATCTCTCCTGTTCGTTCTGTCGCTAGATTGTCCACAAATCTGGCAAGACAAGATATACGGCAAAAGATCGAGTCAATATTCCAGATTAGCCCTCAAGACCGACCCGTCGGAGAAGTACCTAGAGGTGGTGTCCTCAGGTCAGATGTCAATTTTCGATCTGAGGATCTACGTGTTTTCTAAGCAGGCCAACCTGCTGGGGCGACTCAACCGATTAGACGAGGCGATCAAGAGGGCTTCCGTCTTCATCTCCACCTTTGCAGCTTTCCTCAGATCACATGAGGTTGGTGGTTCCCTTGATCTAGGTAATCCGTCATAATTCGCAAGCTGATATATACTTCTTTCGGTCGTTTCAGAATATGTGGCCAGCAAACTACATTGAGTCTTGGGTCTATTGTGCCTGTAATGAATTGGTGGAATGGTGCGAAGAAAGAATTACCCCAGGTAGCAAAGATATTGCAACTTCAGACAGCTTGAGGTGTTGTGCCCAACTGCTTGAACTAGCCCACTCTCAGGTTGAGTGAATGATCTATCTACACTCATTACTGTGTTCGATGCTTCCCGTCTGATTCTCTCGATGATATAACTAGCTCGACCGAATCGGCATCCAGGCTGGCCATCTTCCTGCGATCCACCCATTCAATATGTCGCTGGGTCCGCCGCCAGAATCCTCCCCAGAACCAACCAAACGGCACTCGTCTCCGCTTTTTACATCGCCTGCTCGTTTGATCGAGGGTCTCAAGGATTCGACGATGTTTGAAAAAGTGTATCTTGATTTAGCTCGGCGGACGATCAACCTGTACCAATCGACAGGTCGGCGACGTTCGGCGCTGAAGCTTCACTGCAAGACGGCGGCGTTCGAGCAGATCAAGGCGCGGCAAGAATCAGCGCACCGGCTATACTCGCATCTTCCGGCGCATTATGTGGATGATAAATGGACGACGATCGAGTCGAGTTTATTGGACCGATGTGCGAGCCTGCAGAAAGAACTAGGGCTGTCCAGAGAATGGCTGCTCAGCACCCTTGCCCTCGTCCGCTCTGGCGTCACCTACGAGCCCGGAAAATGGTCCCAGGATGTCATGCTTAGATCTCCCCCTCCGGCTCCGCAACCACAACTCGTCGACATCGTCGACCAGACAGCTCTGGCTACTAAGCTCATGCAGGATATCAAGGAACAGTCGCTGAAACTCGAGAAAGATTTCGCCGCAATCGGCTTTCCTATCTTTTCTATTGCTTTAAACTCGTCCATCGGCCGGCTCTCCGAAACCGTGGAAGGATCTATCGTTGAAGCCAAAATCACCAATGTGTTACCCTGTGTAAGCAAGCTGATTCAGCAAAATTATTCACTTACCAAGGGTTGGTTTTGAAGCTTTCAATGTTATTTGATATCCAGTCGATTCAAGTCGAGGCGGTTCGCATGAAATTCGCGGGGGCAAAGTCCGAAACGTTATGGTTCACTGCAGGCGCTTCTCAGCTGTTACCAGGGCAAACAACCATCAATTTATTCTGTGCAGTCAGTTTGAGCCCTTCAACCCCAATCCCGTTGCGCCATTTCCCCCCCCTAGTCGTTCAAATATTAATGGTGTACAATTTATCCCCCATCTGATGAATCAAATAAATCATGATAATTTATTCATGAAGACTCCTGTGGCCGAAACATTGATATTGGATGTCTCGCAAATCCGTATCAGTCGGATATTGTTCCAGTACTACCATCGTCCGCAAGGCTCGCAGAATGACAAAAGTGCTGACCACGAGACTTTGGAGATGATTTCGTTACCGAAAAACCTGCTGGGCTTGGATGTCAAGCTTGATTTACCCCCGAATGGTGAGGCTAACTCTGCTTCTCATTTTTTTTATTCTATCTAGATGGATACAGACATACAGACATGTTGATCAAGCTTGTTTTTGTATATGCAGTTGATCTGGGCAGAGCTAGGACGTGTCTTGTAAGACTATGTAGCGGTAGGAAGCATCTGTCCCACGCCGCTATCTCGCTTTCTTCGGAATCGGACATCAGGTTTGAGTTCAATCAGGCCTCTCTCTGTGATTCTCCGGATAACGGTCAGTCTTTTGTTTGCTTGGTCTTGTTTGCTACTCGGAAATGCATCGCGGAGGCTGGCTCATGTTCCGTTTTTTTTCTATTGATGCACCCACATCTTTTTCATTGCTGCGACCGCGTCTTTTTTAATTGATGCACCCGCATCTTTTTATTGACGCACCTAAATCTTTTTATTGATGGACCCACAAGTATAGAGATCAAGATGATTGGCAACTATGACAACAAAGTTGTCCTGGAAGAAGTCCAACCCGGGTCAACGGTTGGCTTGCTGGTACCCTTCTATACTTCCATACGTGATTCTAGTGTAGAGGTAGGACTTGGTACTCTTTTTCACAAACTTATGGATTGGCTTGAATTCGAAATCTCCAAATCTGTTGGTTTTTAAAAATTTTGGTATCTCAAGGTCAATATCAGTGTCGATTATCGGCTCAGTGAAGATTCGACTGTCAAGCGGGCCTTCCGAAAAACCACAAGATTGAAGATTGCACTGCCCATCAACGTCAAAACCAAAGAAATATTCAGATCCGACTGGTAAGCGCTTTCGGTCTCTTTCTTGCTTCATTCTCGTTCCCCGCCCCCTTATCCATGTCGGTCGCTCATAAGGCTTCTGAACTCCATCCGGAATGACTGGGCCTACCTGTCAGGGTGTTTGCTAAGTTTACACTCGGGGCCGATGGCTGTGGTCCGTTAAGGCTTGCCGGGGCTCGACTGGAGCTCGAAGAAGAAGTTTCCCCATCGGAATCAACGCTCTCGATCTCACCGGCTTGCGCGACGAATAGATCGATCGTAAGGTCTTTCCTTTGTCGATAGTTCAATTAGTCTCTTTTCTCCTGGTCTTCAGATATACTCCCAGTTCTTTCTGGGCTCACCTACGCGACCTCGTTATCGGACTGGTTTTGGGTTGTTGAGTGTCTTCCTTTTTTTCGCAGGTAATTCTTCCGTCTCAAGCTTCAGATTATATCTTCAAGGTCTCTCCTACTCCATCTGCTGTTCACTTCTCCAAAATCACTGGTTTGTAGAATTCTCTCAACTACAGACTCTGCTCTTAAGGTCTTGAGATCTGAGTGCTTTTGTCTTGACTTTCTGGCACAGATTCTTCCGGATTAAAATTCACTGTCCAGTATCGACCAATCCTTGATGGTATGTGGAAGTTTTGAATGGAATCTTCACGTCTGAATCGGATAGACTGAAAGGGTATCTTCGTTTCTGCTTTGTGTGCAAACTACACGCACATATCATGCTGTTGGGTTTTTTGACTGTAGAAATTGCGGAAGTGTTGAGATTGAAATTCATGGCGGGCTTAGATGAAGAGCAGAGAAATGCAATCGACTTTCTCGTCGAGCAAGTCGTGGATGTCTTGACCCACAAACAGCCATATGACGACCAATTTTACTCGACGTATCTCTACGACCACGTCTTACATCCAGAGATCTTGCTGAAGAAGGTGGATTGGAGTTCGGTTTGTGAGCTGGTGGAGAAAAATCAAGCGAAAAAACTGCAGTTGGTCAATCGGATATGTGCGGCTATTCAGGTGGGCGGGTGTCCAAATTATTCTCACCTCATAGTCAGGGATTGATCTGCGGGTCTGCATCTGCCTCTCTATCTCTATCAGGAGTCTTCTCCTGTCAATGGTGCGCTTGATTTGCCTTGGAAAAGTCTCACGCTCCCATTTACACTCTCCAAATCAGTCGTCAGTAATTTTTCTTCGTGTTATTCCTCCCCAAACAACTAAATAAAAGCGTGCTCAGTTGTTGGAAGAAGACGCGCAGCTAATGTCTATTATTCACCAAAAAATAAATAAAAATGACATTGAGGAGGATGTACAGATATTAACGACGATTGATTATCAGCGGACGGAAGGAGAAGAAGGTGATGTGGGAGTAGGACGACCAATGCTGGTTGATCTGCGTATTTCGAGCTCGCTCAAGTGGGTTCATTTGGAACCACAAACGCCGCCCGTCAAAGTGGTGTATGACATCGCGGATTCGGCAGAGCGGTGGCTCATCGGTGGGCGCCGACGGGGGACTTTTCTGGCCAGGGTCAGGCTTTCTTCTTTCTATTTATCCTTCCTGTGCAAAAAATTTCATCCTGCTTTCTTCCGAGTGACATCTGATGCATTCCGTATGATCTTATTATGTATGCAAAATTCTTTTTGTTACAAACAAAAGGATGATGAAACGGAAACGATCAAATTGATCCTAGTCCCGCTGAGGCCAGGCTATCTGAATCTTCCTCAAGTGACAATCAAGGTCGTCAGCGTCAAAGACCACCGAGCGATAACCCCCGCAACTTCTGTGCCTACAGGGACGACAGGCGTAGAGGAAAAGAAGGGCTATGGCCAAGATATCGCTATCCAATCCTCGTATTCCAACTCCCTCCATCCTATCTTAATCGTCCCTTCTGCTACCTCTTCTAAGTTCATCGTCCCCTTGATTAACACGTGTCCTGCTCTCAATCATGCGAGCTGATCGGATCTCTTTACCACCCTTTTTCTCCTCATGAGATTCAACTTGCTTATCATCCTTGTACCCACCACAAATGCCTGTTAGGTATTGTGCTCAGAATCGTTCCTGGAACAATTGGCAAGTAAATAAACAAATAAATCAATACATAGCCATAGACATTGTCCTCGATCATACACTCGACTATAAGGCGGCTGGGGGATCTGTAATGTTTGTCATGCCGTATCCTCAAACTATGTACGCCCACCGACGCCGCTCCGGTATAACGTTTTGAAACGACAAAATATTGCTTGAAAGTCCCGAAGAACAGAGGTTGATATGTATAGTCAGGAACAGAATGGCCGTGACATGTTTTCATCTTTGTATACACTTCTGCTCAGCCAGACAAGAAGCAGCTGGAGCCTCAAACTGGCTAAAATACTTGAGCTGCCAGATTCATAATTTGACAACTTACTTACTACACTGTGTTCGTTCTGATCTCCCAACCAATTTCTACCCAAAATCGCCAAAGAAACATGTACAGATTCGCATTCCTTGCTGTTTTACAACTACTTTCTACTTATGTACCGGGTGATGCCATGAATGCCTTGAGTGATCACCAGATAGTATCCTACTTGGACGATCCAAATGCATCTGACAACTGGCAAGATATTATGCCGCTCAGGGACCCGGTTCTTCCTAGCGTGCCCTATTCACCATATTGTTATGATGCCGCTTCTTCAGGACTCACAAATCCCGGGATAGCAGGCACTCACATCTTAACTCCACAGTGGGTTGAAGACGACGAGATTTCCGATGATCATGCCAGATCTCATCAAAGACCGAGGTTAACTACTTCAATAGATAACAGCAACCAGCTCAACCAATATGCCTCTTCGAATTCTTCCTTACCTGGTTTAAACATGCCTAATCACAGGGATATCATTTCAGTATCGCCTCTACATGAAGCTTTTGCGCCTTCTCAAATGAATACCATTTTCCGATCGCACCTACATGAAGCTGTGATGCCTACCCAAAAAGATATCATATTACCCTCGCCTCTACGTGAAGCTTCAACGACCGGTCATCAGTATGATCCATTTCTTCCAAATTCGCAGATTGAAACTCCTGTAATCAGCCCCCACTTGGTGGGAACTTCGAGTGATGCTGAACGAAGAGAACCAACAGACACGTACCTCTCATCTCAAGGCTGGATGAATGACATCAGAATAAATGAGATTCCACAATTGTTAAGAAAACTATCTATTCCATTCATATACCAGCCAAGTGTTGTTCAGGAAGCTGACTTAAATCCTTTGGACCTTATGAAGACAAAACAAATGGTCTCAGACCGCAGGAATTACAACTATGTCACACCTCGCAAGGCATTTGTGTTAGATAGTCCACCAAACCCATTGGAATTTTACCCACCTTTTACAAATATATTTTCTGGAAAGGAAACAATTTCACCGTTGCCTTACGGAGCTACGACGACCGAAGAACTGCCTAAAGAACTGATATTTCATGCAAGTATATTTAAAATTAGAGAGGAAAAAGAGAATTTTCATCAAGACAAGGTAAATTACCTTATCAAAATAGCTGGCAGGAATTCTCCAAATAGATTGCTTTTAATTGATGACAGTAAACCCCTAGAGGCTTGGGAGATTTTTAGTCAGATCCCGTCTTCCCTTCAAAACTCGTCAAACACATATAAACAAAAGGTTAGAATCTCTCCGGTCAGTTCAAACTCAAGAAGGAATTTCAAAAACAAATCAATTCAAATTATGTTAAAGCAAAAACAAGCATGGTTGAATTACTGGATAAATGAATTTGGCATTCAAGAAGAATATGAAAACCTAAAAGCTTTAGAGCCATTCTCTTTGAAGTATATCCAGAATTATTTTCTGGCATGGATTTTTCATGTGAATATGATAATCTCAGTTTTTGTGGATAAGAGAAATCCAGAATGGGAAATTGAAAATCAAGCCAGAAAATTAAGCATTGTTAAAAATGCTGCCAAGAATTTTCAGAGCTATCTGGAAAAATCATTAAGTCCTTACATTTTGAAGGGACTTGGTTCTTGTATGAATTTGAAATACAGTCCATTTAAAGTGACTAGGATTTTGATGCCAAAGTGGATTCAAATGGAAGAAAGCTATTGGACTGATTATAAAACCTTAAGTGACTGCGTGGATCTATTGCCTGATTTCTTTGAGGATGTGTTTGGTTATTCCATTGTTTCTCTTAACCAAATCATTTCTAATTTATATAAAAAAGTTTGAATTCCTTGCTTTTTATCTCATCCCTCAGTTATCTTCTCCCTGACCTGTTATATCTCAAATACCCGTATCTCATCTAGAGTGTTTCTGGATCTGAAGAACTTGATGAGGTTTCTTTTCACTGAATCAATCAGGTAAAAATGAAAAAATGTCAATTTTCCAGAAAATCTCTGCCCAAAAGCAAATAAGCTTCAAATCAAATTTACCTTCTTGAACCCCAAGAGTGATATTATAGCAAATTTTCTGGAATTCCAATCCAATTCATGTCACGTCCAGATCTGCACACCTTTCCGGGAGGAGCTGGGGCGAGGAGGTAAAGCCGCGCGTCTGTCTCTCCCGTAGGCCAACTCGCCCTTTAGGGGGGTCCAGTTGAGCCGGCGTATGGGTGTAGGGAGAGAGACCTCTCACTGCTGAGGGTCTCTCTCTTGGTGGCAGATAGGAACTACACATGATCCTGTGTTGTCCCTGCAGGGGCGGGGTTACGGCGTCGAGCCAACCACCCCCTAGGGAGCCCCCCCCTTCTCTCACCTTCTCGTCAAAGCTGGGTGGGTGGGAGGGCCAGAAAAATAAAGACTCTGGGCTCTAATCACGCTGAAAAGAGGAGACGTGAATAACGGGGAGGAGAGAAGATACAAGTCCGCAATGGGGAGCAACCGTCGTAGAGCTAGTTAGAGGGTTCCTCTATATGAACCTTGGAGTGCTTGTAGAGGCTGTCATGCGCAGAACATGCTATGGGACATCATCACTCAGACGGGTTCTTTCCAAGGCAGGACCCCTAGCACCTGACTAGCGGTACTTCATGCTTCAATCCTCCACTTGGACTTAGGGCCATTCCTCATGCCAATACACTGCCCTCCAATGAAATAGGAAATTTTTTTGAATGTTCCAAGACCACAAAACTCTGAAAATACATGGCAGCTATCTTTTTCAACAAGAAATTGAACTCATTTGAGAAAGATAATGAGCTTGGGGAAAATGAATTCCAGAGGGGTTATGTTAATGCAACCACCATTTAGCCACTTTCTTACATGTTTTTTTCTTCTTTTCTTCCTTTGAAATGTTCTTTTTCTTCATCAGTTCTGTGTAATTTTCTCTGTCATCATCCAGGTCTGCTTCTCCCTCCTCGCCCACTAATCCTAGGACATTGATGTCCAGTATTCACTATTCACTGTGTCAAAGTTTATTCTTCATCTTCATATTGTTTTTTGTTTCTCTCACCAGGCTATCCTTTATATGGGAGTGACTCGGAGGGGGGATCTTATAAGCCCTGGTCAAGCCTCTCACTAGGCATGAAACGACTTCTTTGTCTCAACCACTGCCAGAAAATCTGGCTTGGATGGCTGCATCCGGAGTTGTTATTGAATGCGGCCATCCAATTCAAACTTGGGCACGTGCCACCAAGTGAATTGCTGACCAATTGAAACTTGGTGGCCAAACACCCGGGCCGCTGAGTTTGAACTGGTCAGCAATTCACTCGGTGGTGCGCGCCCAAGTTTGAATTGGATAGCTGCATCCAATGTGAACTTGGATGCAGCCATCCAAGCCAACTTTTCTGGCAGTGAACTCCAACAGACTTGCCACACCAGGACCCAACACCCCGATTTGGCAAGTCGCACCAAAAATAGGGGACCAGCGGACCCACCACCCAACTTGCCAAAGCGACTTAGGGTTGTCCCAACTTGACACAACCTGCATGGTCTGGCGAGTCTCTCTAACCGTACAAACGCACCTCTTGGCACACCTATTTTTTTGCAACACCACCCCACAACACCAGTTTCATCACTCCTCAACACACATACCTCCAAACAATTCCTTTCCCCTCTGTCTCCTTGCTTTCTGAGCAATCAGTTATCAACATTGATTAACATAAAACCCCAACTAAATAAAATAAAGATAAATAACACAATTCTACATGAGCCCCCCCTCCACAAAAAAAAGATAAGAAAAAAAAACTATACCCAGTACAACATGCAAAGTATTCAATACTCTTTGCTGGTGTTGCACGGCTGGTGGTGCAGCAACATGCAGTGTTGGTTCACCACATATGGCGAGTCCGCTGCAAGAGATCTGTGGACAGGTGTGTGTCACCCTGTGAAATGTGGTTCAGGGCCGCAAGCCCAAGTCTCATTGCTTCAGGGACCGTTGGAGATGCTTTAAGAATCTTGAAAACTGAGGGTGCGTACCATAGGGCCCTCAGAATCATTCCTAGCCCAAATTTTTGATTTTTTTTGTGAGAATTGATTTTCCCCAGAAATGCGTACCATAGGCACCAGCTTCTGGGGAAATCCAAGGAGTGATTCTCTGTAAAAACGAGCAATCCTAGGAATAGGTCTGACCCTGTTTCTGGGATCTGATTCTTGCCCACCTGATGCTCACACAAACACACATAACAATCATTCCTATCTGGTACACAATTCTTGTCAGATTCATAGAATTGACTAGCTTGACAATGCTGATTCTGTCATGCGGGAGATACGTAAGTCAAAACTCCCACCTGCACCTGACATCAGGGCAGACGTTAAACTTACCTGAGTCTTTGCAACCGTCTCTAGGCAATGAAATTGCCTCAGACAAAGATGGCCACATTGGCTATGACCAGGCTACCGCACTAAGACCCTAGCAGCCTTCAAGGCCAGGGGCACGCAACGTATACTGGTGTTTCAAGTAAGCGAGCCCCTGCATCTCATGCAGCTACTTAAAGAAAACTTTCTGATGAGATCTAGCTCTCCCGTTGTCAAAATTTCTCCTCAGCTATCTCACCAAAACCCAACTCAAGAAATCCAAATCTTGTTGTTTTGCTAAAAAGAACCCTTCCCGTTTTCCACAGGCCCCAACCCCTGTCTTCTTGTTTCTTCTTTGATCCACCCTTTTTCCATCTGCTCTCAGATGCGCCAAGAGCTTCCATTTTCTCTTTTACCTCTCCTCACTCTTGTGTTCCTGCACCACTTCCTTGTCACACATCTGTTACCACCTTCCTCCCTTCTATTCCAACCAATCCGTCAGAGATCTCTTGATCTAGTTGATTGGCAAAGCCTACATTGCCTTGAGGTAAGGCCCGCTTCTTTTTCTTCTTCTTTTCTCATTTCCTCTCACACTTGTACATAGTCCGCTTCTTCTCTTTCATTTATCTAATGCAATACCTTTACTCTTCCAATTCTTACAGATTTACAGTCTTGAAATTTGTCAGCTGGCAAGTAAAACCCAGTCACCCCTAGACTGGATTCTTTAATATTTTACTACACCATCTTCAACAGTCTCCAACTTACATCATTTTCACTTCATATTTCCCAGTTTCATACTCATTTCACGGATTTTGTTATTAACATACCTTAAATATGCTTGTACCTAGTGAACATTAGTCAGCCAGACATATAAGTTTGTACTCTCTGAACTCTATTGTTCCCTGGACTTTCAGAAGAGAAGATAATAATAACACCATTTTATTTCCTCATTCCTCTTTATTTGAAGATAAATTGACGCATCACTACTTCAATATAGTCAGGTTCCTTTTAAATCCTCATATCACTGTCTGGAACTCAAGACCTGAAGCTCTCAAAAACTTTTCAACGGCTGGGTGTGAATTCTTGGATTGGATCTGACCCATCTACAACTTGGAGCCACTGGAAAACTCTCAGTAAATTTCCATTTAGTGGATTCAAATCCTCCACAGAGTAACCCACCGCTGACAAAATTGATTGATTTTTGCTCTTCTCACGTCAAAACCGTCTCACAACCTCTCAAGACTAAGGCAACCTAGGCTAAACATGGCCAACAAAATTAGCCTGAAGGACCAACTTTCAACCCTCCCCACCCTTGATGGTGACGACAACTATCCCATGTGGTGTTGTTGTATCTCTATGTTCCTCAAGCACCGCAACTTGTACACCACCGTCACGGAAGAACCCACCACTGTTCCTTCTAGTCACCAGGGGAGCCGAGGGGGCACTCTACAGGAAGTGCCATAGCTTAACTCAACCTTTGTTTTGGTCGTATGTCTGTTGTAAGTTAATCTCATATTGTTCATGAACTATTCCTTTCCATGAGGAGAACTAGAGTTGAACTCAAGATGAAGTGATGCGTTACACAGTGTGAATCTATCCATAACTTTTGTTGAATTCATGTTGAACTAATGCCAAAGTTCTGTTGAATTTATGTGGAATTTGTGTTGAATTCATGTTATTTACATGCCTAACTTAAGGGTAATTCTCCACATACAATTGTTTGGATAGCCACCAATTCCATGAAAATACTTGTGCTTTCCACCAAACGTCTCCCTGTCAATGCAACATATAACCAATGGATTGAGGCTGGGAAATAACATCCCCATTCTGTGAGATGAGAAGATTCTCGAATTCCAAACATGTTGAGTATTACAAAATATGAACTTGCTGTAATGGCAACTAGCTCCACTTGTGGAAGATTCTAAGTTTTTTGGACCAAAACATAGATTATGCCTTCTGTTGTCTATACAATCAAGTCAAAACAAGCATCAGACATACATATCATGATAAAAAAACATGAAATTACACAAATATTCACCAAGCAAAATTCTGTGTTTAGTTCTGAACTGCAATGTTATATTGACAAGATGCAAAGGAGATATGGCGAGTTTGGCTGCTTGATTACCCTGAACTGTCTTCCTGCACAACCCATCACGAGCAGCTGGGTACCAAAACCCCCTGATATTCTGAGGTCAGGAGGGCAAAAAAAAGCCAAACACAAAGAAATATTGAGATTTTGACATGTCCTGGTTCATTGATAAACTGCAGGTGTAGAACTCTGGTAAGTCCTGCCTGTTTTTTCTCTTTTTTTCATTTCAAACGCTTGAACAAATTTCCACTCATCAATCTCTGTTGTTAAGAATGTCGTCTACCTTCTGCCTTGGTCAATTTATTATCCCCATCAGCTCTCCAACCCCTTCCATCCCTTCCTACAATAGCACTCAGCTCGCTTTCCTTCAAAGAGGTTACCAACTAGCTCATGTAATTGTTTTCCCTCAAAATCAACATGGAGATCTGACACCAAGGCAGAGTCATTACCTTGCCCATTTATTGGGGCCTGTTTCTAGCTGTTCAACCCCAGTGACGCAGAGGGAAATCTCCAACAAGGAGATGTCTTTGATCAAGTTACGGCTTTTCCTTGTCACCAGACATGGCAGGCAGCCTCAGTTGAGAGGCTGTGTCTTTTGCCGCTCTGAAAACATTGCTCAAGTTCAGTCTGCCTTTGCATCTGCCAAAGTGGACCTTGACCCAATCTGGAACTACATTCCAGAAGTCTTCTTTTCCATTCCACACTATACTTCTGAACAAAATAGCTTGATTGATAGACCACCTCCTTGGCTAGCTACTTTACTTTGCCCATGCAAAACAGTTTTGAAACCACACCAGCTATCTGCTCTTAAATTCCTCTCAAACAACAAGCGCACCACCAACAACACAGCATCAGCTTTATGGAGACACAACAATAATGCTTGGATTCGAAATATCTATAATGAAGAGGTCGACACTCTGCTGATGGAAGATTGAGACCACAGCAGGCCACGAGGCTCAATATTAGCTGATGATATGGGCTTGGGAAAGACTCTGACAACTCTTGCACTCATTCTGGCGACCAGCAGACAAGGAAGGCGTTTCCGAGAGGCTGATCCTCAACACCAATCTTGTGCTACACTAGTGATATGTCCTCCCTCAACACTTTCAACCTGGAAACACGAGATCAGCCAACGTTTCACAGAACACTCAATCACCTACAAAGTGTTCCATGGCCCCAAACAAAAAGACCTGGAATTAGAAGACCTGCAGTCTGCAGTGGTGGTTTTGAAGACTTACGACATGATTGGAAAGAGTGGAAATGAGAAGCACCCCAACGTTCTCACAGTTGGATCTCTGAAGCTATGCTGGTTCAGAATAGTTTTGGAAAAGGCCCAGTAAGTGCAATGGTTGTAAATAGATGGGTTCAAGAGATGGAACTGATGAACATTTACCATGACAGCCAGATACGTAATGTTTCAACCAACCGGACTCAGAGTGTACAACAGCTGGATTATCATCTTGTGCTCTGCTTAACCGGCACGCCAGTTCAAAATCGGTTGACCGACTTGCAAAGCTTGATAATGCTGTTTAAATTGCATCCATGGGACGAGGAGTGGATCTGGAGGAGGTTTATTGTCCCCCAGATGAATGTTGGTGCTCGACAGGCAATCAGATCTTTAAATCTACTGATGGATGCTGTTTTCTTGAGGAGAATGAAGGATGTACTGTTGAATCTACCTGAGAAAGTTGAGAACTATGTTGTGGTACATGTTAGCTCAAAGTGGGAAAAGGCTCTTAGAGACTTGCACAACACCTTTATCCAATATTTTGGACAACAGCGTACATCTGGCAAACCTTGGGTTTCTCAAGAGTTTTTCAGACAGTTGACCATGCTACGTCAATTCTGCAATCATCCATTATATGCAAGATCAGATATTGGAAACGAGCACACATGGAAATGGGAGGATTCAGGAAAGATTATCCACCTAGTGGGAAATCTGACAGAATTCCTCCGCCTGCCAGGGGATAGGGGAATAGAAAGGCCTAAGGCAGGAAGATTTTCCAGCTATACTGGTTTTCTTGGAATGTGAGTGTGTTTGATATCTCTATAGCTTGTCAAACACCATCTGAACCTCCTTGACAGCATTTGTCGTGCACTTGATGAAAGCAGGATTAAATCAACATGGCTGACAGGGGATGAGTCAATCCAAAAAACGAGACATCAACCTGGAAAACTTCCAAGATAATAACAATTGCAATGTCCTCCTGGCATTGGTTCAAGCGGCTGGGGTGGGAATAGACTTACGTTGTGCTCAAAATGTGTACATGGTGGTAAGCAGAAGCTTTATTTAATATACTGGGAAAGTACAAGGGTAACAAGGATACATAAATCAATCTAGGAACCTGGCAGCGGAAGCACAGGCTGTTGACCGACTTTACCGCTGGGGTCAGGAAAATTCAGTCCATGTATATTGATATTATCTCAAAGGAAGCGTGGAAATGAATGTATACCAGGTACAGAAGAGGAAGATGGAACTAGCATTGTATGTGATTTGATTGTTTATCTGATGTTAAAAGGTGGTGATTTGATTGATTGTCTTGTAACAGGCTATCTGTACCATCCGGTGGGAATGAGACGTATGAATTTGCTCAGCTACTCACGAAGGATTTGATACTACCGGCGTAAAGAAAAACAAAACTCACGGTAGGAAAACTCATGCTCCTTGAAGTAAATCTGCCATTGGGATGGGATTGGTTGGATTGAGGAGAACCAGCTGGGTTTCTGAAAGTTGGGATAGATAATTGGTATTGTAGCAGTTTCTTGGGAGATTGCGGGGAACATCTTTGAAACCAGTTTGATGAGAAGCAGTTGATGGGATGCAACGTGCCTTGTGAACAAAGTCCATTGTGTATTGTCGGCCTTTGGTACTGATCTTTTTTTGAATAAATATGTTGTCCACATGTTGAGCAAACATGGTGAATTCTGCCAATCTCCAGAGCAAGGCAATTTGGACAAGAGCACGAGGAGGGTGTGAGTTTGGTGTCTGAGGTTGCCTTAATGTTTACAAATATTTCTCTAATTGTGTTGTTCAACGGAAGGCTAGCAAGTGTTTCTTGATGGTGCTGAGAAATCTGAAAAGCAATTTGTATAGATTGTCAATCCAATGTTGGTGAAGTATGAGAGGGCAGACAGGGGTGGTATACCTGTTTTTGTATTTTGGATTTTGTTTTGGATTTGCTTTTTTTGGCTTTCTTTTCAGGTGAAAATTGACCGGATTGAACACCTTTCTGCCTTCCCATGAACCATCTATGAAGGAGACCAAGTTGAAAAGAGGTGTTTTCTGCTTCAACCGGATCCATGAAGAATTGGCTGAATGCTCCAGCAGCGTAAGCATTTCTCCAATGTTTCAATATAAATTTAGCAAAGAGTTGGTTCCAGTGAGAATCCCAAGGATGCTTCCAAGCAAAAGTAAATCCAGGGAAGGTTGAGTTCAAGAGGTCCCGGAGAAAGATAATTTGATAGATGGTAGAGATTTTCTGAGTAGAGGATGGTATTGAGTTCGGTGGGATGGCGTCAATTTGGTGTGTGAGGATGGAATCTGGAAGATTGGACCCAACATGAAAGCCGTGAGCGGATGGTGGGAGAATCCAAGAATTAGATGGAGCTTTCTTGTGATGATATTCGTTGTCAAGAAGAGCACAGATGAAGGCCGATATGCATCTAGACATAGATGAATTGGAACTTGGCAGTATTGTTGAATAAGCACTAGTTACTCTGGCTGCAGCAACTGGGGGATTCCCATTTTTGAAAGTATTTAACGTTATGGGGAGGTGAAAATTTGTGGGTGGAACAGGTGGGAGGGGCACAAGTGACCACATGTGAGGAAGTATATAACCTCATGAGAAAATGTTTCTCTGTCAAACCATACAAAGGCAGGAGGACTTGGGTGAAGATTGAAAGGTTTGAAATGTACTTAAGATGAGAAGGGGGATCTGCAACGGCAGAGTGGTATTAGTGGGCAGAGGGTTTGATTTCAACAAGGGGTCAATATTTGGTCAGATGTATGTCAGTCACCCCATTTTACGCGCGTACAATATGGTGACATCAGGATAATGAGTCACATGGAACCAGCAATCCATCACTACACCAAAATCTGATTGATTGGTACAACAGGCTTGCATCATGCATGATGCTGGGTTGGCTGTAGATTGTGTCACCCTTTCGTACGCGCGTACAATAAGGTGACATCCTGTATACCTTGATTGGGATGACATAGATGTCACCAAAGAAATCATGCACATATAAAACAAAATCACGCCTCAAACAAGAAGCCTGCCGCCCACAATCACCCAGGATATCATTAGCAGTGCACAATGCACGCACACACATTATTGGTGTCTTCACCAGGTCAACAGCACGTAAGGGCACGCTAGACCCGCTCAATCAATTCTGATAGCAAGCACCAGATGGGTGGGTGACCTTTCCACTTTGGCCATTGCAATTTCAAAAATCTGTTAAATATCCACACAGGCAATGCACAACAGCAGCGAGAGAATGAAAAGTGCTAGGAGGCAGCCTTGTCAGGAAAAAGTCTGGAAGGGTTTAGAGGCACATCAACATGCCTGCATGAGCAGATACAGCAGACAAGGGAGCAAACCACTGACAGCAGAAATCTTGTTGTTTGAGAGGACTCATGGAGAGAAGTCAAAACATGGAGAGCAGCCAGTGTGTTCAAAAGATTGTATGACTTAATCACAATGCAATAACTCATTCAACAGGTCCTGTTTGCCGGGAGTTTGCGCAGTGCTGGTTAGACAGTGAGAGCCAATGGACCCGTGGTTAAACAAACCAGACCGGACCTTTTTCATACACAGGTCATCAATTGCATCTATGAGAGTCAAATTTAACAAGAGTGGCATACTAGACAAAGACATACCTTTCCCAAGGCGATTTCTCTCTGCATCCCAGATTGCCTTCACATTGGGGACCGCCCATTCTGGAATATGTAAATTGTTGGCCTCTGCTTCAACTTTACCACAACATCCAATGAACCAATCCCAGGTGCAAAGGTCATCTCCAGACTGTATTTTGTGGAGTCTTGCTACAAGATCATTGCCCACGCGTCCCTCATAGTGTGAAATGGCCAAATCAATGTTATTCTGAGTTTCTTGGAGCCACTTGAGCTGAGTGGCAGATAAAGTAACGCAAGTGTGGTGGCCTGGCTGGAAAGATTCCCCTATAGTGGTAGACATGATCAGGGCAGCAGTTAACTAATTGGAAGTAGATGTGGTCAAAGTGTTGGACTTTTGTTGTTGCAGGTAGCATGGAACAAAGGGGATATGTGGAATGGACCATCTATTTATGGTGCAAAATTCTAAGTAAACAAGACAGATACTAGCACAGCAGTTGAGAGAATGCGATATTCTTGTTCTGCACAGAGCTTGATTGGCCAAGAAGATTGGCAATTGAATAGGATCTACCTTCACAAAATACATCAGGGCATCAAAACAAGGATGAGAATTTTCAATTTCAAAAAATAAAATCAATTGGCTGTGACATAATAACATGCTTGGAGGTGCGTAGGAGCACACCAGAATGTAGTATACCACTTGGATCTATCCACATTGCATGGAGTCTCAAGTGACGTGGAAAATGCCGCTATATTTCCTTATGCAGGGACCTAGATTAAAATGCTGTGTAATTCATCCACTGTTCTGTCACCTTCCATCCCAAACACCTGATGAGGGAGGGCCGTATTATGTTTCTATAAGAAACAGGCAACTGCTTTTGATTGGTTCCTGCAAGTCCTTCCATCAAGACAAGTTTGAGCTACCTCTTGGCTAATCTTCAATTATATAATCTCTTATCTCTTTGCCTCAGATTGCCTCAGGTCTCATCTCAACATACTCCTCTTGAGCCTTCCACCCCCCGACCCTCCATTTCCTTTTGGCAATGACCAAGCCTCCTCCTTGTTTTTGCCACTGTGAACACCATGGTTGCAACAAAACCCAGCATGAAGAAGTCGGCGTGGGAATGGTTTCTGGCAGAGTCTTATCAAGAAAAACATTCCTGGTTCATCAGAAGCAATCTAAAATCCAACAGCAACAGCAACAGCCACCATCCAATCCCATGAACAACACTCAATTGCAAGTGAGTGGAGACTGTCTTACAAACACGTGTTTTTGAATGGGTATAATATTGATTGGTACTAATTCACACGTGTATCAGGTGTCCCCTACTGCATCCACATCACAATCTGCCGCAATGGCAGGCAGCAAGTTTCCGATCTTGGAGGAGGACTTCAGCAGACATGTCATGATGCAAATGGCCGAAGCCGTCATGAAGAATAAACTCAGCAAGGACGCTGCCGCTTCTTTCCTGGATGCTGCCAGGAAGAATCTGGAATTTCTGGGCAACCTGTGGAGCTCGCCGGATTGAACAATCAATACCTCTTCTATGGTTCAACAAATTCCTTGAACCCAGAAGTCAGCATTCCACTGTCTTGGCCTTCTCCCATGTCAGATTACCACACAGATATGTTGTCAAAAGTGTTTTGCACTATACCCACTTGAGCCAGACAATCCCAAAGCTCCAACAAAATGTCAACAGTCTTTCTTATCTCAGTATCAAGGGTATTGCAAGTGGTCCAAGTTGCAAAAGATTGATCCCAAGTGTGATCAGGAGCTCTACAAAAAAAGACAAACACCAAGTCTCCACACCAATCCGCACTTATACATATGTTACACTCCTCTCATGGCTGAAAGAGCGACTTTCCCAACCATCATTCAAAACTCTCCTAGATTCTAGTTTGTCGGCTACCAATTGGTCATCAGAGTGTCCCATGGAGGATGTGTGGCACGGTAGCGTCTGGTGTGAATTTCCAAATGCTGACGACGGAAGTGGAATTTACACATCACATCTGGGGCACCTTGTCTTTAGCCTCTTTCTTGACTGGTTCAATGCTGAAGGAAGCTCAAATCAAGGGAAGCACAACTCCGTTGGCGCCATTGTCTTAATATGCTTGAACCTTCCTCCTACTCAGCGGTACAAGGTTGAGAATGTCTTCCTGTTTGGTATCATACCTGGACCCAACGAGCCTAGTCTAGATGAAGTCAATCACCTGTTACGGCCGTTGGTTATTGAATTGAAGGAATTTTGGCGGGGAGTCTTTTTTGAATCAACTTCACATCATCCTCAAGGAAGAACAATCCGAGCTGCAATCTTTCCTCTGATTGCAGATCTTTCAGCTCTCTGTAAGGTTGGTGGTTTTGGAAGCCACTCTTGCACCCGCTTTTGCTCTTTCTGCACATTGAGCAAACACAACCTTGAAGAAATTGACAAGTCCAAGTTTCAGCTGCGCACCAATCACAAGCACTTGAACCAAGCAACATCCTGGCTGAAACTTGAAAATGCTACCGAACGGAAACAATTTGTGAAACAACACGGTGCACAATGGAGTGTACTCAACAAGATGCCATACTGGAAGCCAATTGACTTTTGCTCAATCGAATTGATGCATGCCTTGATCTTGGGTGACTTGAAAGATCACACGATGTGTTTCCTATCATTGGTATCCTCTGCTGCCAAACTCAAAGACGTGCAAGACAAGGAGAGGGAGTGGCAGGAGAACCAAACACACACCGAGCATCCATTTGCCCCTAAGCCAGGCCTACCCAACCAGGCAAAGAGGAAACGTGTAGATACAGAAACCAAAAATTCAACCTCTAACGTCCCACCTAACAGGATCCGTGCCGCTTCTCTCAAGGGAAAAGGAAGGGAGGAACCAACAAGTACCAGCCATAGATTACCAACAGGATCTGCATCAAGCTCTAGCACCAAGGCCACCTCAGACTTGGCGGCCACACACTCTTATCAGTTACGACTTTGGAAAAAGGAAATGTGTGATTTGACAGAGGAGTTAACAACAGATTCAGACGATGAAGGTGGAAGTGATCACACAGCCACCCAAGCCGGGCATTGCATCCGCCAAGTTCCATATTCAACAGACGCTGAAGTGAACAGACCTGTAATCCTACCTGAGGAGCTGGAAATTGTGCGGAGGTCAATCCTGCACGCTATTTTACCCTCATGGATTGCACCATGAAAAAACAATTGTCACTTGATATCAAGTGACATCTGGCCAACTCCAGCCAGCCATCCACAATCTATCCAGACCTTTTCTTTTCCTAAAACTTTGTAGAATGAATTCCGCTCAGTTTCAATGAAAACTGATCTATCTCATGGGAATCCCTGAATTTTGGTACAATGGGAGCTGAGAAATGCCACAGTAAATGCCAAGCTCCTGGCCACCTTGAGCCCTAAATTGCACCAAAGTTGGCTATGAGCTGAACTTCTGAGCAGGCTGAGCTCTACTGCAGTGAGCACTGAGCTGATGCTCATTTTTTGCTGAATTTTGTCAAAATGAACATCAAGAAGACCAAAATTAAATTAAGAGTAGGAATGGAGTAGCTTTGAAGCTGTAACCAAGGTTGAGTAATGTCACTTGATATCAAGTGACAATTGTTTTTTCATGGTGTTGATTGAGTTCCCCAGAACCTAGGTTCCCCCAGCCATGGATCTCTGAAGGCAGCCGAGTGGTTAATCCTGTACAAGCTTTACTATCCAATTTCACTGATTCCTCTGTGGACCAAATCCCTCAAAGAGGCAGGCAGTAAGGCAAGAAAGACCCAACCCTCTGCTCTACTGGAATCGACCACCTTGCTGTGCAAAATTGCACACTTCCTTACACTTCCCAAAATCAAACTTTGTGATCTGAATGAACTGGAGAGCTTGATTGCGGAATATCGGAAGGTCCTGCAGGACAACTGGCCCGGACTCCCTAGCACACCCAACCTGCATCTGACACAGCATTACCCCAAAGACATACGCCGGTTTGGTCCACCTCATTCAACAGCTGCTTGGGCACAAGAAAGAGTCAACGGAATGTTGCAAAAACTTTCAACTAACCACCACATGGGTAAGTTGTCATTTAGAGTCTATTTTCTAAGGGGAAAACGTACAAATGATACTGAGATGATGTGATATGGATTTCAGATAAAATACCAAAAACATTGATGAAGCAATGGCACATCAACTTGAATTTCAATTTGATCCTCAAAGCACACCAGAACAAACAAACTCAATTGCTGCAGGATCAGGACAACAAGAAAACAGCCTCTAAATATCAATTGAATGGACCATTGATGAATAAATGGAGGCGTGCAATAGTTGGACGGGAGGGCTCGAGGGGCCGGATGGGTGACAGCACAGCTACATCCCGAGTTACCTCCGAAGTGGTGCTGCTTAACAACTACATATTGAATGGGAAGTCGTTCACCACAAAAGATAAGCACCACGGTAACAGCTTAGTTGAGTTTCACCTAGGAGCCGTTCAAAGGTTTGGAGAGGTGGAGAAAATATTTGAATCAGTAGAAACTCCCGGAAAAACATGGTTCATCATCCAACCGTTCAAAGAGGTAGATAAAGATCAGGATCCCTACAGGGATTATCTGGATCTCAACTGTCAATTAGTACAGGCCAAACACAAGGTTACTGAAGTAATTTCAAGTGAAAGGCTCATTGGCCATGCGGCAGTTCTACTGAACCCTGCATTGGCGTTTGGTTATCCAGAACAAACAATCAGTGCAGTAGGATTAAGAACATCTGTAAGTCTCTTCATTAATGTAAACATCATGTGTTGATCATGAACTGATGTTGTCCTTTTATTTGGAAAACATGAATCTAAGGGATGGGAGGGTCTGCAGGATGTTGAAATTGAGTAGGGAGACAAGGGGTTATTTGTATGCAGTTTTCCTTTGGATGCAACCGCGAATGTGATCACAGCTTTCTCCATAGCAATATATGGTAGTCACTTGCATGATTCTGCACCAATAGTTGTTCTTCATCTCTGATCAAAGTTGTAGTTTTCCCCAATTGCTTGCCCTCCTTGCCAAAATTAAACTTTGACAATTCCTCCATCCTGGTATACTGTTTTACTTCTTGATCAATCAAATTCCCCTATCCTTTAAGTCAGTCTTCTTCAAATACCCACCTGGATCAACCTGGATGAATCCTTGCTCCGTCTTGTTCCAACAAAACTCTGTTGAATCTACCTTTCTTGATTGTCACCTCCACTCCCTGTTTTTGTCATGGCTTCTCAAAATGCTGAGGCCAATTCTGGTGGTGATGGTGCAGCAGCTGGGGTGAATCCAGATAATGGATGGATTGCGGATATTGTGAATGGAATCCTACCCATGTTACAAGCACCGGCAAACCCTGCTCAAATGGATGAGGGAAACCAGGGTTGGTTGGCATTTCTCTTTATCATGATCAAAACGACTCACTGATGGTGGTCTGGATGTAGGGGGAAGCTCTTCTCAGCAACCTAATCAACCCAATGCCCAGCCAGAGGCATCCTGATTACCTCCCCAACTGGTGGTCAAAGCTGCAAGGAGGGCAAGGAAGAAAGGGAAGGATAATGAAGACAACCGGCAAGCTGAGAAGAGAGTAAGGGTGATAGCTGGCAAAGCAGTTCTAGCGGAACATTGCAACAAGTTTTCCCGCGGTATCCAAGCGTTCGTCAAATTCTTCCTGGGAAATCCGACCAAAGCTTGAGACTATCCACCGCCGCCAACACCTCCGGAGCTGAATTCCTTGTACTGGGTGAAACAAAGGACTGCGGCCATCAAAACTCAACTCAATCGACTCCGCGAGCTCCTACATGAGAGGCCCCCCGCCGAGGTTGACTTCATGGTTTCTCAAGCCAAAAGAGAAATACGTCAGAGAATCACTATGCCTCCATTCACCCCTGCCGTTTGCAAAGGTGAACATAAAGGTCAATCTGTCAGCTCAAACACGCAGGCGGATGTTGAAAGAGCACTGGCGTTGGCGGAAATATCACGGCTGACCTTTGAATGGGATGTCAAATACGGGGGCAATTCACCATGGAACTCAACTGTGATCAAGGTATTGGGGTCAAAGGCTGTTGATTGGCTTCAAAGGTCGGGACCAGTAAGGCGCAAAGAGGCTGGCCAGGCTCCGGCAGTTATCCAACAATGGGTGAATATGAAATGTTGGGAGATTCAGGAAGCAGCCAGCTTGGCGGGTGAAAACTACGATCAGATTAAGGTGGCAAAAGCGGCTAAGGCCCAGTTTGAAAGGTGGCGAAAGAAAGTAAGTCAAATGTCCCAATGTGAGTATGGTCATAAGTTCAGGAATCAAACTAATCCCCTTCATTTTCCTTCAGATTAAAGAGAACAGGTGCTCAATGGTCGCACAGGTGTTCAAAGACAACATTTCCCTGGCTCACATTGTCGAAAACAAGGACTGCGGTTCCGATATTGAAGACAGAGGGGAAAACAATCTCCCTGTGACCCGGTGCCCTCATTGGCGAAGCCCTCACCTCACCTCAATCCTTCACTGCCTCGACAAAATGGTACAAACCAAGGCCGTCCACCACCAAACCATTACCGCAAACCAGCAACTCTACGGCCGTTTTCAAAAACTCTTTGTTACCGGCAATGGGATCAAGGGTGTTCCACAGGACTTGCCCGTTGATTGTTACAATGAGGCCTGGTGGCAAGGGTTGCCCCCTTATGACCAGGAAACTCTCACGACGGTTGAAGCCATCGATCTTGCCAAGGTTGCCAAAAAATTGGAAATATATTGCTATGGGAAGAATTTAACGGCTGGTGGCTTTATGGGGAGTGGAGGGTCAATGCAACAAGGAGTTAAGCGTAGGGTGGATGAGATTTCTGAGGAGAACAAAACCACTGTTGCATCTGGGAGTGGTAGCACTGCAGCTCCTGGAGAGACCATGCATATGGATTAGTTTTTATCTCTGTTTTCCACGGTTTTGTTCAACCCCCCCTTTTCCCTTTTTCACCAATTTGTTATCCCCATGTGAGCTTGTACATGTCCCAAAAGAAAAATGTTACATATTGTGTGCCTAGGTTGGTATAATCCTCCTCATTATGTGTGAAATGAGGCACTGACATGTGTGATGTCATCACATGTCACCCTATTGTACGCGCGTACAATCTGGTGACATCAGTTGCATGTGCTGAATCTAACTGCACTGCATGCATTGCCAATCTCAACAGGAGATTGGCTGGGTATTGGGCGTGATGCCTGCTGAAGGGAGGCAAATGTCCACCCAAACGTACGCGCGTACGATAGGGTGACACAGTTCCAAAACAGCTCAGCAATACATCATGCTCAAATCCGCATCAATTGTGACATGCTTTGCACCACGCATCATGCTTAACTCACATATGATGATGCATCCCTTCTTTCTCACGCCAAGCAAAGTATGTTTTGATTTCTGCATGATTATCCGCTCAGCATTGGCTGATATCACCCCCATTTTTGATTCAATCTACCATTGCACTATGCTTATGATGTGATGACAAGATTATCACGTCACTCACCCTTGATGGCCGGTATATCCACTATGCATGCAAATTTGCTGAAAACTTTGTTGGATGTGAAGGGTATATGCTCAGCTAGTAGGTGCCTGTAGATGCCTAACAGGGCCATGCAGTGTGCAGTACGTCATCAACAAGATGGATTGTGGGTGGACAAAGGGTTGTTTGAAAATTTTCGCAGAAGGGGGGCTTGTTAACATCCCCCATTTTCAATATATAAGGAGACCCTCCCATCCAACAATCTGTCCTTCCATCACTCCCACCTCCCACTTTCTTCATTTACTCATCTCGTATTACTCACATTCCTCCTGCTCTCCCGCCCAAAATCATTATCACCATGACTAGCCAGCATTCTGAACAACAGCCTCCTTTCACTCCCACTTCATTGGTTGACAATCCCCCAGCTGCACCTCGGACTCTTACTCCACCACCATGTAATCTTTCTTTCTCTATAAAAGGCTCCACTTCACTGTCCCTCAGCTAGCTGACACCTTGATTCAGCCCAACAGGCCATTCACGCAAATTTTGGATCCAGCGAAGTCACGACTCAGCCCTCATTTGAAGAGTTTTCTGTTAAACCCAATCAACTTGCGCCTGCTGTCCCTCTCAACCCTGACTCTCCAATTCTCAATAGCAAAATACAAGAGATCACGGCAGAAGAATTTGGCCAAACCATCACAGCAGCCCAGCAGGTTACTGAAGGCCTTTGCAAACTCAAGCTCCCTCAAAGTTGGAAAGAGTTGGTGGATACCTTGGATCAATCAATTACAAGTACCAAGAGTAGTGAGTTCATTTGTGATATCACCCTGCTGCACAATATACCACTCAATTGATCATATCTGATTTCTGCAGAGTTCAAGGAGACCGGCAAAATTCCCAATGAAGAAGCAATTAAAATTCAGACAGGAAGAATTGGTGGAGGTTCCCCCTTGACATCCACTGCAGCCCTCAAACAACCAGCGAAGAAAATCCAAACCACCAAGCTGGTCGACTACCTTACCAAAAACACCAAAACTGCTTCCTCACACCATCCCCTTCACCCCAAGCATACCAATCCAGGAGCAGCTCCCAACTCTCAAGGTGCCGCCAATAGCAATCCATCTCAGCAAGATCCACCTGATAACTCTACTGCCCCTGCAGTCCCCGCTCGTTCTCATGTTAGCAGCCCCCAGCACAATGTTCCCATATCAGAACCTGATCCTCCTGTCCCCACTCCAGCTGATTGGCCAGCCAATAAGGATCTGCAGCAAGATCAACCCAAATCCACCCAATGCCCTTGCCAATCATGCTTTTCCCACCAATCCCAATCCTAGCTTAGCCTCAGGCCAGAATGGGGACGATGCTACTGCAGCCACTGCTTCCACCAGCAACGATCCCACCTCAGCTCTGTCTCAGTCCTTGCATGCCAACCCCCATCCCTCCATGAGCTCTGATGACCCTCCAAACTCAATCTCCACTGCTCCATCCAATGGTGACCCCACCCAGCCTTCCCAAACATCACCCAAACCACTTTCAATTCTCAAGTCCAATGATGCAAAACTTCATGTAATCCTTCTCTATCGGGAGGTCGAAGGATCCAAACCATCCAGGGACAAGTATCAAAAAACGTGGAACTGCCTGGGACACTTGGTCAAATTTTGTGCCCAGTCCCTACAGACTGCCACACCTGCAACCCCCGACTTCCATTTCCAGCGCACCTCTTGCTCATATTCCTCTTGGATCAAGACAATTGCCTCATTGGGTAAGCACACCTTTCCTTTATTTCTTTGCAGGCATATACGCTCACTCATATTCTTGGCACCCCAATCTTGCACCAGCTGGGGACTTCTTGTCACCAAGTCACAACAACCAGTGGTACTCATGTCCAGACATCATCAACTTCCCCCTTCTTGATGCTTTTGGTAATAAAGAAAATCCTCTCCCCCCCCCCAAGAGTTCATATCAACCACTGCCAAGATTCCCCACCCTGAATCCAGACTTGTCCGCTTCCTCTACCGCCTCTCTCACCCACCACAAGTGTCAATCCCCGAGTGGGTTAAGGTGGTTGCGGTATCTGTTGAGCTCATGGCCAAAAACCTTTTCAGGTTGCCTCCACCAACACCAAATCACGATGATGAAAAACTCATTAAGGGTTTGCAAGTCCTTCAGCACATCAATCAAATCAAAAATTTGTCTTCCAGTTTTGCAACCATAGAGGAGGACCCAGCCTCAGATTCAGCTTCCACCAAACGCTCACACTTGGTTGATGTTCTGAATGGATTCAGAAATGTTATTCTTGACGTCATGGCTGGCTACGTGATCTTTCAGACCCACTCACTCAGCCCTCCCCTGCTGTCCAGTGCTGAGAAGAAAGCCAACTCTTGCTCCAATTGGAACAATGCTCAAAGTTCCTCTGGCAAAGTCATTGAAACGGGAAAGGACTCATCAGAATTGATCAAGAAACAAGAAGACTCTGTTCTTCAACTTCAGGACTACCAGCGCCGCCAAAACTTCCAGCCCCTAGTGTTTTTTGTCATTGCTGGAGTTCGTGGACTCTTCCTTGCAACTCAAAACCACCGTCAAGTGGTCCTCACCAATTGCATGTCCTTTATCCAGGCCATGAAATTCATTACACAACATTCAACAGCCTTGCACACACCAGAAGAACCCATCTGGAAAAACCTGTCAGCTTATATAGTCAAAAAATTTTCACCTATTTTCCACTCTCCCAATAAGATCTCCCCCCTCATCAAGCTCCCAACTGGCCAAGAGATTGCGGAGGCCATCACAACTGATTTTTTGAATCACTGGCGGACCTCACAGCCCTCTTCCCCATTCTTCATTCCTCATTCCACTCGTCAGATCCAAGATAGTTGATTCCTCAAGAGAGGATTCTTTTAAATCCAGCCAACCACTCCAACTGATTTCCCTTTTTGTGTTTGTGTCTCTACAGAATGAACTTACCCTTGTGGTGAAGTCGTGTTTTTTTTTCTCTTCTGCCCATGTCTCCTGTCTCAAATGCTCCCATTTTCTGATATTTGCCTAGAAATTGAATGTTAAAATTGACTCGGCATCAATTGTCTCACCTGCAGCTCCCAGTGTCCTTCAACTGTTTGTCTTCAGCATAAACTGCTGATTATTGGAAAATGATATATGTTTGTTTACTTCTGATGATCTGAACTGGATTCTTCCGTTTACCAGTTGTTGACATTCAACCTTGCTTCATGCATGGGTCTCTGCAAACACAGTTCTACACAAAGACTTTGCACCAAATACTTTTTTGTATGTATCAAGGCAGAGAAGCTCATACCTTTCCATTTCCCTGCCATCCCTCACATGGGAGCTATTCGACCACATTTGATCATCACAGAGTTATTTTTTTCATCCGCACACCTAAACAATGAAACACTAGGTGGAAAATTTTCAGACAAGATCATGAAACACACAGCTGGACAGGTTACAGGAGGGCCAGAGCCATTGGCGGAGTTTACAAGCTGGTGAATAGATGGCTTTATGCAACAGGAATGGTGGTAGTAACAGAAACAGAGTGGGCTTTTGCTTTGTTGCCTCTTTTCTTTTTTTGATGCCTTTTGGGAGCACGGGGAAGCTCCCAATCTTTCACCTTAAGCTCAAACCTTTTTTTTGGGTTCTGCCTCAGGAAGTACTTAGTCCTGTCAGCACAATCGACTATCTTTAGAAACTGAACCTGAAATCACACCAAGGAAAAGCATCAGCATGGGTGCATTCCAGATGTCATAGAGTGCAAAAATGACAGAGAAAACATACACCAATTGACAGTAACCCCCTGATGAGACTAGGCACACGCGCAGCCATCCTGATAAAGCTGATCAAATCACCAGGCTGGACCAGTTGAAAAGTGTTGAGGACACAGTCGTGCTCAATGGAGAGTTTCATGACGCCGGATTGGGGCTGTTCCAGCAGCATGGTGATGTCAGACATACCATCATTGTAGAAAAGAGAAAGTGTCTCTTGGGTCAACTTGGCAATGCTCCTCCATTCAACCCTTCAACTACCACAACAACCACATACCTGATTTTTGTCCAAAATATAGATCATGGCCCAGTACTCCCTGATGGGATGCCAGTGGACGTTCAAAACTCGAGCCTTTCCGAAGATGTGAGCGTTTTTGTATTCATATAAGTCGGGCAACTGTCCTTGGTGAACGGTCCAAGAGTACTCCTCCACGGTAATGGTTGCTTTGTCAGCCTCAGAGACATGTCAAACCACTCAGAATTGGTGGCATGCCCTAGACACTGCTAGAACATAAAATAATATCAGATAAAACTGATTAAAATGTAAAACAATCAATATAAGCATAACTTAATAGTACTATTAGCATAGTTCCTTCCATCAGCTACTATAATGTTCTGCCCACATTTTGGATTAAACATGGGAGGTTGAGAACCACAAGTGGGCCACAGAACTGGCTGAAGAACTTTTCTATAAGAGAAAAGTTGGAAGAAGAGAAAAAAATCAGAATACTACAAATAAGCATCCCTTCAACTAGAATCAGGTTTTCCCCAGGCATCTTCTTCCCTAACAAGGATCAATCTCTGCCACGTAAAACCTTTTCTAGCTGAACAAAGCTTTATTTGTTAGACCATTCACCATACTTTCTTCTTATCCATCAACCATCACCATATTACCAAATCAGTCCTCCCTCATAATAGTGTTATTACACTCCCTTGCCCTTAAATTGCTTTCAGCAAGCCTCATCATAGGCGGAGGTTGTCTTTTCTTGACAACTGTCTCTCTTGATCTTCAAGATTGAGCCCTTGGATTTACATCCTTGGATCCACGAGCTTCTACAAAGCTTAATTTTCTTTGTGTTCTGTTGCCACACAAGAGGCACAGGCTCACAATTGGGGTCCTCATCGGGAAAAATAATTTTTATTCCCATGAAATTTTTTTACCTACTTCCTAGCCGTCATAATTCCTTCTAGACATAAGACTACCCCACTAGTTGAGATCCCTCCTAGTGCTCCATTACCTTTCCTCCACGGTATCCCTCCTCAAGGCAGAAATAGCAGTTTCCAAGCGCTTGTTCCTCCCTTTCAATTTCAGCTTGCTACTGAGTCAGAGACAACCTGACAAAACAACACTAGTAGTAATATAGAAATTAATGAAAATACATGAAAAATAAAAACAACATTATTACCATATGTACATTAAACCCTGAAAATAGTACATATGCTAATAATTGATACCAAATAGACATTAAATAACTATAATAATAAGGAATAATCATAAGGTAACCATAGTAACACATAAAAGTAAGAATAATAACTAGTAACCTTATTTTTACCCAAAAACCTTAACAAAGTTCTGGACCCTTAAAATTAAGTTAGAACTAGAATAAATAACCACTTTTTACAGAAAGTGTGAATAACTTCTAAATCTTGAGGATAACTTAGAATATTATGTCATATTCTGAATCCTCATGTAAAATAATGTAGGGTCCCTCACTGGAAGTACCCCCAAATTCCTACTCCTTCACCTTGAACTAATTACTTGTAACAATTGGCCACACCCACGTGTCACAGATGCACATTACACACGTATGTACATGATGTATATGCATACTGTATGTGAAAGGACCAATTATGGACTTATAATTGAGGTGTTGTGTATAGTTTGAGAGTTAGGCCCAATTGAGGTTCAAACCTCCAACCCCGTGCGTGGATTATATAATCCAATTGGAAATTGGCCAAATGTGTGGAAATAGGCAATTACCTAGTTACCAGGTATGTACAAGCATAACCAGTGTACAGGTAGATTCTACATGACGGATTTGCAAGGTTTAAGTAATAAAAACCTTGAATACCTAAGATTAACACAGCCAGTGTGGCCTTTCAAGATTGGCCATAGTCATTTGTGGCCCATTTCCGTCATCTGTGGCCCATTTCAGATACAATCACACGTCAGTGTTGCTATGTACCTTGGTTACAATGACTAAATAGGTTATTAAGGTCATGGAAAGCACTTGTGATGCTGAAATAATGACCAGCAGTGTCATTGGGATGAGCCCTGTTAGTGCCAATCTCCCAAATTGGCCACATTGCACTGAAATCCAGTTACTGCACGCACGCAGGCAGAAAGGTCCTCTACTATCAGTGAAATTAGTATATATAGAGCCCTCTTTCCACGCCAAAAGTTCCCCATCATCATTTAGCATTACAGTCAATCAGTTACGCCGTGTCCTGTCCTATTTTCAGTTACTCTGCTCTGTTTGCCTGTTTTATCCGTGGTGCTCTCTTTAAATCAACCATCCTACGTGTCCAGCTCCTGCTCAGAAACCCTCAAATCTTACCAGCAGCTCTACTTCACACCCCTACGTGGCTTTTTGGCTTAAAAGAAGCAATAGTGAGTACTTCTTTTATCCTTCTGTCCCCATTCTGGTTTCTTAATTGGAAAGCACTTTGGTACCACCTTCTGTTACGCAGAAACCCATTGTTTGCTTAATCAGATACCACCCTGCTTAGCAGATCTCTGATTTAGAGGGCACCTACAAACACCCCTGCGCAGCAGGCCCCTCTATAAAAAAGAATTATATTCTTTTTGTATCTTCTTTACTACTTTTCTACGTGAAATTACCCCACTTTACCCTTATTTTGAACCTTTATCACCTTGTGTAGCTAAAAGGTACTAGCCCTTGGCATCACAGAGGCTGACATTCAAGTTCCCAGCACACCCGGCTGGGGAAGGATACGCAAACTATGTTCAAAGTTATCAACTTCCCCTTTAGTACATGTAAGGGTTAATCCACAAACAAGCTCTCAAAAGCTTGATAATCTTACCCTTGCTCGTGCTCTCCGCCAAAACTTTGCTTACTAAAGCAAGTACTCCTGGTTGCCCTGCAGACTCACTGTCTCCAAGCTCTTCACATCATAACTCTTGATCTCTGCTGCGATCTTGCCGGACATCTAATATCCCAATCAGAAACCTCAAATCCAACCACTCCACACTCTTTGTTCCCCTCTGTCTACATACAGATGAACCAAAGTAAGTTAAAATTATTCCTTTTCTGTTGACTCCTCAGAGCCGGACTATAAGTACTGAGAATTCCTTTTCTCCTTTTGCTTAAAAGTGGACAATCTCACCTTCGTGTGCAACTACAAGGCGTATAACGCAGACACTACCTCCAGCATCCTCCCTCCTCAAGACTTCCCAGAAGGTACCGAGGTAAACCCTACCGTTTGGACCGCAATCCAAGATAACCGCCACGTTGAGGAACCAAAAAAGACGAAAACTCACATTAAGAAGAAAAGTAAGTTAGACTAACATCTACTAGACTTCTTCATAAAAACCTCTAAAAAGCTAACATGTCACCTATTGAATTAAGAAGTGGCCACCCCGTCAGCGACAGCCCCTATATCCCAGGAGGCTAGCGAAGCAAGAGACAACATGGACATAGACCAGCGAGCAAGGTCATCCGCAACTCTGATGCCAATGACCCCCCAGCCTGCAGTCCGTCCAGTGGACGCTCTAGGGCGGGCAGCAAACGCGTTACCGACAATCAACCCAGAGAGCCACTTGCCGACAGCACCTCCCCAACAGGAGAAGGACTGGGACCAAGGCTTGACCCCAGAAGAGAGACCTCGGCAGATGGAACTGTACCAAAAGGACCTGAACTGGCCTACAACCAACGGACCCCAACGACCGGGAGGCAACAATCCTATCCCGCCAATCGATTCTCTGGACAAGGAGGCTCAGATAGCCCTCGTCATGCTCAACACGCACTATGATTCGTACGTGGGAGCCAACAATCGCCGCCAATTCGCCGTGACGGAGATGCACCTCCGGCAACGCATTTCGGCGCAGAAGACACTTTGATCTTGGGTGGGCGACACTATGAAAACAACGCTCAGTCAAGGCCGGAGCGCCAAGTACCAACTGAGCAAGTTGAAGGAATGGATGCAAGTCAACCTTCCACGCAAGCAGCCCCCCCCCCCAACCAATCTTCGACTGCCACTACCTCCAACCCGGGTTACCCCCAGGAGGCACCAGCAAACAATTTTCAGCATCCTCCACCCAACAGCGGTCCCAACTACTCACAACTGGAGGTCCAGCCAAACCCTGCTCCGTACCCACCGGCCAATTACACTCCGGGTTACTACCCGCCGCAAAAAGTTCAAATGCCAAACAACAGGATTCCCGCTGCCCCTCCCAACCAGGGCCACTACAACCATACCAACCAGCAGTCCAGATCCCAAGGGAAGAGAACCGGGCAAGGATGGCAAGGGAACAGCAACTCCAAAGAAAGCGAGCCCTCCTCCAACCGCGGCTTGGAGAGAATGATGGCTACCGCCGAGTTCCTCCAGCGCGCTTCGGCCTATATGGACCGACGGGGCCGTTCCAGGTCCAGCCAATCAAATCGCCGCCGGAAATGACTAAATTGCATTTCTTTTCCCCAGACCCACATTCCTTGAGTTCCCATTCTTCTCGAGATGAGAAGACATTACTGCACGAAGTTGTTTCCGCTCAATTCTCTTCTATAGAAAAGTCCATTGTAACTAGCCTACATTCTGCTCTTACTAGCTTAGAAAATAGACTTAAAGAGCAATTCATGTCACACCTGACTGAAAAACAAACAGGCAATGAGACCTTCCAGAGAGAAATTAGTGCAAAATTAGCTGACAAAGCAGTCAAGCTTCTGCTTACAAAGCTTGAAGAGAGCACCATAGGCAATAATCTTGTTAAAGAAATCAAGAGGTCCATCCTTATACAAAACAAGATGTTCCAAGTCAAAACGCAATACATCTGCGATGACCTATCCAATCTAGACAATAAATTGGGAGAACAAATTTCCTCCATACAAATAGATCATTTGCGCAACCACGATAAAATTGTGAGATCCATCACAGACTTGAGTTGTACAGTAAAAGAGAATACCGCCAAGCAAACTGCCCTCTACAAAGAAATCAGAGGGCATATAGGCGTCATTGCTGGCGCCGTAGGAACCATAGTCAGAGGAAACTCTGGCCCCTATCAAGCCGGCTACCCCCCTGAACCTACAGGGCAGACTCAAAAGCCGAAGGTACCTAGGGGACAACCTGGACCTTTCAGCGCGAGGTGTGAACCTCTTTCCTCAGAGGAACAGGAGGAGATGCCCCCCAAAGTGCAGGGAGGAGGCAACTCTGGCCAACCACCAGTCACCCCAGAAGCTCCTAGAACTCCTTTCGTGCCGGAAAATCAAGTCCCAGAACAAAAGGGATCCATGGAAAACTCAATAGAGTTGTCCCAGCTATGGAAGGCCATCCCTAGAACAACTGATTGGGAGACCTTCAGCGGAGAAGGGGAATATAACCATGATTTATTCATTAAGCAAGTAGACCTCTATGCCCAAGATTACTTTATGAAAGACTACATGATAGTCAGCAGATTAGGTATCTTGCTCACCAAACCAGCCAAGAATTGGTACATACACATGAGAGAATCCAATGGCACCCACCTGTGGGAGTGGTGGAAAGAACAAATCCGT
This sequence comes from Puccinia coronata f. sp. avenae, assembly GCA_002873125.1. Classification (NCBI taxonomy): domain Eukaryota; kingdom Fungi; phylum Basidiomycota; class Pucciniomycetes; order Pucciniales; family Pucciniaceae; genus Puccinia; species Puccinia coronata. The sequence goes on from PGCI01000031.1 coordinate 322,943, forward strand.
AAAAAGTTTGGCACATCCCAATGGAAATGGAGAATGCAGAAAAAATTTGAGAAGGACTACTTTGATAATGACCTCAAATCTGTGCACACCTGGTTTGGTACTTAAAGAGACAGACTGAAAGCTTTCCAACCAGAACTTTCTCACTACATCATCTGTGAGAAGCTTCTGAAACAGTGTTCTGGTGAATTAGAACATGCTGTGAAAAGCAGGTACAAGAAAGATGAGAGTGATTGGACTTTTGAAGACTTGTTCTGTGTAGTGGAAGAAGTCCTTAGCAGGATTCCACTCCTCAGGAAGAACCATTTCAACAACAGACCCTCTAACAGAACCTTTCCAAACACTGATAAGAAAGAAGAAGTCCCCAAAAAGGCTGAGTACCCCGATAAGAATAAGGCACAAATCTGCACAACTTGCAAAAAGCCAGGCCACAATGCCATCAACTGCTGGACAAATAAGAACAAGCAGAGGATTGACAATGTGGATTGTGAAGATGAGGAGGAGGAGATCAAAACCTCTCATTCTGACACGGACTCTTGCCCAACAGATGAAGACATTGAAAATGACAAAATGGTTTTAGCCATCTCAAATGATGAGATTTATGAACCTGACCACAGAATACTCATGATTGAAATCACCCAGGAAAGTGAAGTCCCTATTGCTGAGATAAAAGCCAATGGCAACTTCCCCCATACCTGGGATAATTCTTGTGTTCTGAGTCACATTGAAGATGCCAGAAAAATGCATGTGAGACCTGAGAAAGGCCTAGCCCACATTAATGGGGAGAATAACCTCACACAAGTGTATTTTAATGAGCAAGTGCAGAGATGCTTGTTGGATGGAGGTGCCTCCTGTTCCATTGTGGGAGACAAACTTCTCAATAAACTCTTACCTAATTGGAGAGAAAGACTTCTCCCTGTCACCAACACCAGTTTAAGTAGCTTTAGTGATAGACTAGCCCCACTAGGAGTGATTGAACTTCAGCTAATATTTCCACATCTGAAGGGATCTACTAGGATTGATGCTGAATTTGTGGTTATGAAGAACACAAATGTAGACTACTTCATCTTAGGAAATGACTTCTTAGTCCTGTATGGTTTTGACATAGTTAACAGTAAAGACAGATACTTCACTATAGGGAATGGTAATAAGAACCAGAAATTTTCTTTTACACCCAGTAAGATCTCCCCTGCAGTGATGCATCAGGCCTCTGAGCCAATCCAATCCCTTGACAGAGTTGATTTGGACAGATTCATCCAAGATGATGTCTCAGAAGCAAAAGTCAACACTGAACTTAACAGTCAACAAAGAATAGAACTTCTGGAAATGCTGTACATAAACAGAAAGGCCTTTTCCACAGTTGATGAACCATATGGTTCCATCATAGGCCATGAAGTAGAAATCAAATTAACTGTGGAAAGGCCCTACCCACCACTCCTTAGGAGACCTGCCTACCCAGCCAGCCCAAAAAGCAGAGAAGCTCTGGAAACACACATTGATGAACTTCAGAAACTAGGTGTGCTTAGGAAAGTAGGCCATAATTAAATTGTGAAGATAACAACTCCTGTCATTATAGCTTGGCACAATGGCAAATCCAGGATGGTTGGTGACTTCAGGGCTTTGAACACCTACACTTCTGCTGACAGGTACCCCATCCCCAGGATCCATGAAACTCTTACAAATCTAGCCAATGCCAAGTTCATTTCCAGCATGGATGTCTTAAAAGGTTTTCACCAGAATGTAGTGGGAGAAGCCTCCAGGAAGTTCCTCAGAATAATCCTGCATAAGGGTATCTATGAGTACACCAGAATGCCTTTTGGGATTAAAAATGCTCCTTCCCACTTCCAGAGAATGATGGACATTGAATTCAGACAAGAAATAGCAGAGAGATGGGTAATCATCTACATTGATGACATCATCATCATGTCCAGCAATTGGAAAGAAGACTTGGAAAGAGTGAATAGGATTCTCAAAAGAGTTATCAACATGAATATGAAGATATCCTTGAAGAAGTGCAACTTTGGGTTCCCCAAAATAAAAGCATTAGGTCACGTAGTGTCTGGCCTTAGCCTGGGTATTGACCAAAACAAAGTTGCTTCTGTGTTGAAAAAGCCTATGCCCCAAACCAGGAAAGAGATGCAATCTTTTCTGGGATTTGCTGGCTATTATAGACAACATATCATCAACTTTGCATCTAAAGCCAAGTCCCTAACAGAGCTCACCAAACTGGATGTGGTGTTTGAAATGACAGCTGAGAGAATAGCAGCCTACTTCCTGCTCAGAGAAAGACTGACTACAGCTCCCTTACTGCTTTTCCCATATTGGAAATTACCTTTCAAGCTCTATGTAGATGCCAGTATGGAAGGCCTAGGTGCAGCACTCCATCAAGTTCAAATTGTCAATGACATAGCCACAGAAGGACCCATTGTCTTCATCTCCAGACAACTCAAGGATAGTGAAAGCAGATATGGAGCCAGCCAACTAGAATGTTTATGCTTAGTATGGTCTCTGGAGAAACTGAACTACTACTTAGATGGCAGTGTGTTTGAAGTGATCACTGACTGCACAGCCCTTAAATCACTACTTAGCATGAAAACCCCCAATAGACACATGTTGAGATGGCAGATAGCAATCCAAGAATACAGGGGAAACATGACTATAGTCCACAGAGCTGGTAACATCCATAAAAATGCAGATGGACTCAGTAGATGGGCAGAGTTTTGGCACTATTTTGCCTTGGCTCCAAGCCGATGATAAATTGGATTTATCATTGGCTTGGACCCAATACCAGCACAGGGCTGAGGAGCTGGAAGGGCTGGCTCCGCCAGCTGTTATATATATATAATATATATATATATATAATATATATATATATATAATATAATATATATATATATATATATATATATATATATATATATATATATATATATATATATATATATATATATATATATATATATATATATATATATATATATATATATATATATATATATATATATATATATATATATATATATATATATATATATATACACAGAAAATATGGTCAGAATTGGCAAAAACCTGTCAGAAACTGGTTTTTTTGATCTGGCCAGAATTTGCCATTTCTGACCAGATTTTATGTATATATATATATATATATATATATATACATCCTAAACCTAACCTCCTAAACCTAACCCCCTAAACCTAAAACCAGGCAGGGGGGGTTTTCTTCGTACCCCCCCCTAGATTCTATCAGGTGGCCCTGAACCTAAACCTAACCTAACCTTAACCTCCTGAATTAACCTCTAAATCCCTTAAACTAACCCCCCCTAATGGGTTTTTTTAGCCCTTTCCGTCCCAGCGCTTTCAGCTCTGTCAGCCCTGCGCTGGAATCGGGTCCAAGCTGATGATAAATCCTGATTTATCATCGGCTTGGAGCCAAAGAATTTGAGTGACACAGGTGGATGGGAACTACCCAACACACCTGACAACCCAGCTTATGATCCTGATGATTAGATTAATGTGCCAATAATGGGTATACATACCAGTGACCTGGATGAGGAATTCTATGGACTTATCAGGGAAAAATATAAACTGGATAAGAACAGCTCCATTATCTGTAGTGCCTTGAAGAAGGACTATAAAGATGAAGGCCTTATCAGCCAATTGGAAAAACCCTGGAAAAGGGGCCTCATAGAAGGGAGATTCTCTCTGTATGATGGACTGCTCTACCGTAGAACCAAGCACTCCTCAGTAATTGTACTGACCTGTAGAGAAGATATCACAACTATCCTACATGAATGTCATGATGCAGTCTTCTCAGGACACTTCTCAGAAGATAGAACTTGTGAAAGAGTGAAGCTGTGCTCCTGGTGGCCAAACTGGAAAACTGATACCCAAGAGCACTGCAGATCATGTGACAAATGCCAAAAAGCCAATAAGCAGACTGGAAAACGGTTTGGTTTGCTACAGAAAATAGAGGAACCTTCTAAACCCTGGGACATCATTAATATGGACTGGGTAACAGCTCTGTCACCAAGAGGCAACAACTCTTACAATGCCTGCCTAGTAGTAGTGGACAGATATTCCAAAACTCTTTTTTTCATCCCCTGCCACAAGGAAGACTCAGCCATGGACACAGCAATCCTGTTCTGGAACAGAGTCCTGCCCAGAACAGGACTGCCTAGAATTATCATTTCTGATAGGGATCCAAAATTCACCTCAGAATTCTGGACTAAATTACATTGCATGCTTGGCACTAAACTGTCTTTCTCCACTGCATATCACCCTCAGACAGATGGTCTGGCAGAAAGAATGATCAAAACCCTGGAAGACATGATTAGGAGGTTTTGTGCCTATGGATTAGATTTCAAAGATAATGAAGGTTTCACGCATGACTGGGTGTCTCTACTACCTATTCTTGAACTAGCCTACAGTACTAGCATCCACTCATCTACAGGTAAAACACCTGCCATGCTAGAAAGAGGATGGACTCCTAGACTCCCCCAAAACCTGATAAATGACAAAATCATAGATATCCATCCTACAGCTAAGAAATATGCCCAAATGTTTGAAAAGACAAAGAAGCATGCTGAAGACTACATAGAATTAGCTGCACAGTATAACAAGGAGAGATGGGATAAGTCTCACAAGGAACCTGAGTTCAAGATAGGTGATAAAGTACTAGTCTCAACAGTGAACTTTAATAACCTTTCAGGGCCTCAGAAGATGAGAAACTCTTTTGCTGGCCCATTTCTTATCAAGGCTTTGCATGGAAAGAATGCAGTAGAAGTGATACTCACAGAAGAATTTAGTAGAAAACATCCTACATTCCCTGTGAGCCTAATCAAACACTACCATGCATCTGACCAAGAAAAATTTTCAGACAGGAATGTTATTTCAAACACACCCACACTAGTAGAAGAGGATACTTCCCCAGGAATTATACAGAAGGTCCTCCAAGAAAAAAGAGTCAAGAAAGATGGTTAAGATACTAAACTCTACCTTGTCAGATACAAGAATAAAGAAGCTGATTCAGCCCAATGGTTGCAAGAGTCTGAAATTAAAGACAGCCAACTCTACTCAGAAAATTCAGAGTATCCAAAAGACATACTACCCAAGAATAGGCAAAATCCTTAGATTTCACCCTTTTAAGTGGTAGGGAATGTCAGCCTCAGAGACATGTCAAAACACTCAGAATTGGTGGCATGCCCTAGACACTGCTAGAACATAAGATAATATCAGATAAAACTGATTAAAATGTAAAACAATCAATATAAGCATAACTTAATAGTACTATTAGCATAGTTCCTTCCATCAGCTACTATAATGTTCTGCCCACATTTTGGATTAAACATGGGAGGTTGAGAACCACAAGTTGGCCACAGAACTGGCTGAAGAACTTTTCCATAAGAGAAAAGTTGGAAGAAGAGAAAAAAATCAGAATACTACAAATAAGCATCCCTTCACCTAGAATCAGGGTTTCCCCAGGCATCTTCTTCCCTAACAAGGATCAATCTCTGCCACGTAAAACCTTTTCTAGCTGAACAAAGCTTTATTTGTTACAACATTCACCATACTTTCTTCTTATCCATCAACCATCACCATATTACCAAACCAGTCCTCCCTCATAATAGTGTTATTACACTCCCTTGCCCTTAAATTGCTTTCAGCAAGCCTCATCATAGGCAGAGGTTGTCTTTTCTTGACAACTGTCTCTCTTGATCTTCAAGTTTGAGCCCTTGGATTTACATCCTTGGATCCACGAGCTTCTACAAAGCTTAATTTTCTTTGTGTTCTGTTGCCACACAAGAGGCACAGGCTCACATGCTTTGTCAGCCTTAGAGACAACACTGTTGCCCAAAAGGCTTCAACATTGAATTACTCTCATTCTCTAGAATTTTATGATCATTTTGATATATTACATGTAGATAATTGTGTTGTATCATTCCACCATAAAGTGGATTAATATTCAACATTCTTTTATTTTCTAAGTTCTTCAACATATTGAATACATTCAATTTGAACTTCTGGTTTCATCACTCCCCGCAGTGAGCTGATGAAAAACTCAGATCATCAACCCAGAACCACCAACTCAGAAGCAATCAAGCAATCAGGACAACACTCCTCACTATTCAACACTCCCAGGTTCCACCTTTTCCCTACCCAGTAGTCATCAGGTGTCATCTTCTTGAATAGTAAGCAGTCTTTCCTCATTCTCTTGATTCCTTCTCAGTTTATTCTGAGCTTGGTCTCCACCTCACCTTTCTCTCCACTTTCTCTTTCTCTCTATTCATTCAATCAAAGATAAGAAGACATGAAAATTATCATTGCCTACAGAGCAGCATCATAGTTATCTACCTCAGTTTCTTTTGAGTGCCCTCTTACTGCTTGGTAAAAGAGGAGGCGAGTTGCACTGCACCGCTTATTACTCTCCTTCTGGATTGAGTCAGATACCTCACCTATAAAGGTTAGAGAAGAATAAATAAGCTTAAAGCTCATCATCATCATCATCATCATCATTACATTCATCATCTTTACTCCTTCTATTATAGCTGTCTTCCCCCTTTCCTTTCCCTGGAATACAACTATTGTGCCCCCATCCTTGTGTCCTGCTGCCACCGTAGAGGCCCAGGCTCACATGCTTGGTTGGAGTTGTGACACACAGTCAATTGGCCGCAGAGGAAGACTTGATTTGAAGGAACATAGAGCATCAACGGAACACAAGCTTTTAAGGATTTGAGCACTATAAGATACTCTTGGAAGGTGGAGATGGGCTGGGGAAGGTGATACGGTGCAATAGGGGTGCGGATGTGGATTTCGTGCCCTACATTAAATATAGTAATTGCATTGGACAGAAGTAAATTGGCTGCAATCTCAATCATGTTGTCCATTGGAGAGATGTTGTAGGGAAGCTGGATATCCTGGTGGGAAACTCAAACATGGGGGGCAGGATGAAAAGAGACTGGTTCTTATAGCTTACTCCTTACCTTGAAAGATTGGTGGAAGTTGTACCAAAGTGCCGGTGTTGTTTCTTTTTCAAAGGGGACAGAGTGTTTACATACGTATCTTTCATGCATTTGGTCATTGCAGCAATAAATGATCTGCATTACTGTCATTGGGTAAGGGTGATGCACCTGGTCCTTTGTTCTTTTGATTTATTTGTTATACCACTACGGCTGATCCCCACTTCCATGGCTTCCGGGCTGTTTGGTTGGTGGTGGACCAGTGGATAATGATTTCTCCACATCCCCTTGTCATATGTACCCTCTCAGTATGATATTTGGGCACTTTAGTTCAGATATTTATATTTATTTTCCCCTTGTTCCACACAGAGCCATGAAAAAGGGTTTGAATTGACTAGCCCCATGTCACCCTATTGTACGCGCGTATGATAGGGTGACACGCAACCCAGCATGCTCAGTCCGTCCCACTTGTTTTGACTCTAGATGATCAGATGATATACCAATGTTGCTCACCTAGCAATCTTCCTTGCCAAAACATCACAGAGGTAGAATGTTTTCCTCTTGGGGACAGTACCTTATCACAACTCTGATGTCGTTTTAAGTACCATGTTACATCTGATGGCTTTGGCTGTGGTGGAACTTGAATGGTTTTCAGACCAGTCAAACAATTGCTCTCCACAAGCTGCTACCATTGTCTCACCTGGGTGAATTCCTCCTCCTCCACGCACTAGAAGGTGAATCAAAAGAAGGGGTGGATGCATTACCATCTGCTGATGTATACCTGGTTTTCTCCAGCATCATCATTCACCAAAGGCACACATGTTAGTATCTGCCTGGCGATACCACAGAAACTGCTGGGCCAATCAAATACAGCACAATGTTCTGCCAGTTTTCCTCCGCCTCTACGTACTCACAGTCCAATGAAGAGCATTGTAGTTCTGCAAGTGATTCATGTGCGGTCTCATTATTCCCACGGGGTTTGCACCTGCACCACTACTGGATGGTTTTTCCTGGCCACCTGCCCAAAAAAAAGCATTATTTGATTTCTTTGATCTACATATTATTGCTGATCAATTATACCTGCAACAGCCAAAACAGAGCATGAATAAAATCCTCAATGCAGAGTATCTGTGAATTTTTGTTCCACTGGTTGACAAGCCCAGTGCTTCTTCACATTATCCTGGAATCCTTCAGTTGTTTATATAGTGAGTCTCACTTCTTCAAAAGAACAATGTAAAAATTGCTGATTTTTTGGCTGATGCTCCCAGGCACATCTTGGAGCTCTGTGCAATTAAAACCTTGGGCCAAAATAATCAACAATTACACCAACAAATTTCTCACAAGAGATTATTTCCATCCTGTCTCCGGTGGTCTTGATACCCACACGTATATAGAATGTGCATAACTACCAAATGTTTGCACGGCCAGCAAAGCTGGCTCGGATGGCCGCATCCGAGTTCATATTGGATGCGGCCATCCGATTCAAACTCGGGCGCCGTGCCACCAAGTGAATTGCTGACCGATTCAAACTCAGTGGCCTGGGTGTTTGGCCACCGAGTTTGAATTGGTTGACAATTTACTCGGTGGCACGGCGCCCAAGTTTAAATCGGATGGCCATATCCGCTATTAACTCGGATGCGGCCATCCAAGCCAGCTTTACTGGCAGTGGTGTTAGATATCACCAGGAATCCTCTGATCTTTCTTTTCCTTGGGAACCTCATGTTTTTCATGCAATGGAGGATAATTCTCATTCCAAGCACAATGTCCCTTCTGAAACACTTGAAAAGACACTACCCGGATGTCATCTTGCGTTTCAATTTATCCATGTCCATCTGCCAAGGCTATACTTGGATATAACAGCCACCCATGGTTCAATTGCATCAGTCAAAGCTATATGCCTTCCAGGCCATATCTTTGGATCAGATTAGCCTCAGAAAATCAAAAGGGTAACACCCCAGTATCATTATAACAGATATTCTTTTGTAATAGTGAACCAACAACTGCTAGTGACATGGCCTGTGTTAAACCCACAAGCTCCCTGAATTACTTGTGATTTCCGTCTGCAGACAGTTTACAACCATTGTATGAGGTTTCATCATCTGGCCTCTTCTCTGATGCTTTCATGTAGTCACTTTGTCAGAGAAAGCAGTAAAGGCCTTCTATATAACGTTTAACCAATCTGAGACCTGATTATTCTACTCCTGGGAGATATCCCAAAGGATGGGTAGCCAAGAAGCCATCCAATGTAGGTGCGTTACCAATTGATGGGAAGCAAGGGATCCTGTTTCCCCTCTAATCATTTGTATTTCCACCTGTTCTCCCCATGAATTTTTCCCCAACATTCTGTCCCAGTGCAGCCTTATCCTCATGTCACCTTGTTGTACGCGCGTACAAAATGGTGGACATTTGGGATTGAGTTTCTCTCTTTCAGCTCATGCCGCTTGGGCTCCCTGGTTTTTCAGCTCAGAAGAAACACTCCTCCCGTATTTTTATGAGAGATGAAATCTGCACCTACATTTCATACAGGAGATCATGAAAGTATCTTATTTCCAGTTGCCACCAGACTGTTACTCTGCCCTTACTCCCCAGTTCAAAAATGTATATATTCAGGCTTAAAGTTTTCTAACCATTTTTCTGAAAGCTCAATACTGACTCCTCCTCTGTTGAAAACAGGTATGATCATTTACTTTACATGACCCTCCACTCTTTCAGCAAAAAAAAGCACTTATCTCACCCAGCCGTATATCATTTTCCCATGGTAATCACATACTCTTTCTCCTCCACTGCAGAAAGTTTTCATTTCATTTTCCTCTCCACATGTCCTGTAACGTGTGCAGCTTGAAAATGATACCTCACCTTGTTAAATCATTGTTCTTTTCCCTTATGGTTCCAAGGCTTGTACACTCTTCTGTAGATAGCTTCCTGTGGTGGGATAGCTCAATTGAGAATCCCCTCAAAATCTGGACAAAATCTGGACAGCCATGCAATAAACCAAGTTCTCCGCAAGATAAAACTTCCCAGGCCTCACGCAAGGCATGACACATGGCATTCCTGTACAGTTGGGCCAGCTGCCTGCTCTCTGCTCATCTGATCCAAAAAAACTGGATCTTTTGGCTTGGTGTTTTTCTTAATGTGATCTTGTTGTCCAGGCTTATTTCAACTTCTGGACTGCCTCTCAAGAGCATTGTGTGCATCTTTTTCTTTTTTCAGACAGCTTGAGCCTTCCTGACTCTCCGCCTGCTGCTTAGAACCCTTGCGCCTGTCTTGTCTAAACCCAGTTCCCACTTGCATGGCATCATTCTTTCCAGCTTTTGCCGTGGAACCTGTCAACACCCCACCTCCGTCCGTTTGCTATTGTCAACTGCCATTGCCCTTGCAGGTTCCTGTCTTTCTTCTCTATCCAACTGTCAGATGATGAACCTGTTTTGCTGAAAAACTCCTCTCTCACACCAGAATGCCTCATCTACATCGCTTGCCCGTGTCCAACAGTCCAGATTCACCCGCATTGCTCAATGTAAATTGCCTCACCACCAACAACAGAGAAGGTACTTCTGTGGAAACATCACAGGTATGTCTTCTCTGTACAAGTTCTACATTCTCTGTTCTCATGCTAACAGAACCGGCATCCTCCCTCCTATCATACTTCTTTTTCAGGCCAAACGATCAACCCAGCCTCTTGCTGCCAACAAGCAATCACATGTACAGGTGGGCTCCGTCCGCCCACAAGATTGCTTTGCATTTGGCTCAATCGACAATGTACCAAGTGCCAATGCAGCCTGCCATTCAGCTCACCAGGAGGCCAGCACCAGCGATATCCCTCAAAGATTTGAATTCCAGTCCAACCGCCTATTATTCGGTCATGCGGCTCGCCAGATGATTGTATCACCCACCTTTTCTCTGCAGCCTCTGTTTCCTCAAATTGGACTTGCCAGCACCACTCTCTTCTCTCTGATCAATCCGCCAACCACCTTCCTTTTTGGAGGCTTGTTTGAAGGAACCCTCCAGCAAGACGTCTACTCGCTCCACCACAAGAGCAATCTAGGATCCCCCTTGTTGATGATTGACTGCTTCAAGACTCGTGGTCTGGCCCCTTCACCTTGCTCCCACGCACTATTGGCCTCTTACAAATCTCATTTGATTGTTTGGGGCGGTCAGACATCCCCCACTACCCCTGTCAGCAACAATCGGCTTTACTGACTCTATTCAATCAGCCACAGCTGGATGAACTTTTCTTTGCTTGGTACCTGTCCTGCTGGCCTTCTGAGATCTTTGGGTACAGTGTATGAGGACTATCTTTACGTCTTTGCTGGGCAAGATTCCTCTGGGCTTGTGAACAGCAACTTATGGCAAGCTAACTTGGACAACCGTCAGTGAACTTGTCCTTGCTCCTCCTCTTGCTGCCATCTACTAACTCACCTACCCCTCTCATCAGTCCTTTCAACTGTTTCTTGGGAGTTAATCCCACACTCCCACCATGCCAAGAAACCGGCTGCACGATACAGTCACTCTGCTACCAGATGCCAAGATTCATGGATTGTCTTTGGTGGGACTGGGGTTTCCGAGCCGCTTGACTACACCTGGGCTTGCAGTTTTTGCTCAAAACAATGGTGCCGTATCACCTGCACTGGAACCTCCCCCTCTCCTTGCACGCATCATTCGGCCACGCTAGTTGGCAATAAGCTCTTTATTTACGGTGGATACGACATCCATGGCGCTCACATCAAAGACTTATGTGTCCTGGATATTGAATGTATGTTTCCATCTTTTGCCTCTTGCCCGTCCTCCACTGAATTTTGCTGACTTCTAGTCAAATCAATCTTTGTCGTTAGCTGCTGTTTGGTTTTCCTTGTTCTCCATGATGGACCCAATACATAATAGCGGCCAGCTTATGGCTGCGTGGGACCAAAAGCTCTTTATCTTTGGGGGAGCATTGCAAAGCCTTGGCAACATCAACAACCCCGCATTCTATCACACGCTCAACACCCGCGGCCTCTCTGATCCTGCCATCAATCAAGCTCACCTTCCCGCCATCAAGATATTCTTTGCCCTCCACAATTTGGATTTCCTCTTGCAAGACAAATACCTGGTGGATAAAACAATGTCAGTTGATCTCCTATCTTATAACCCCCAGCCACTTTTTTCCTTTGCCATTCAAATTTGTCATGGAGGGGTAATAATGTGATTGGTGTGACAAGCTATTGTGCCACACCTATTACCCTGAAGTACATTTTGTTCTGGGTTCAATTGTTGGCAAGAATAGAAGCGCCGGCCTGACAAGCTATCGGGACGCGCTAACATGCTTGCCTGCTCTCCATGCATCTCAAACCTGTCTTCTCATGTTTTGATTTGCTTTCTTTGCACGCACCAAGCCCTTACAAGCAAATCAGACCCAACAAAAAAATCAACAGGTGGAATCGTAACCACAGCAAGATCAAAGCTCCCCTCGTTCTCCCTGGCCAGCACGACTCCATTTTCCATGTATCCGTTCCTCTTTCCCGTCAAGAAGATCCTCTCCCCGGCAAAATATTCACCAGCCAAAAAACGCTTGTGAACCATTAATTCCAAATCTACAAAGGCGTCTGTATCATCGCCCCCAACAAACTTCCGCCGTTTTATATGGCAAAATGGTTACCCTTTGCCGAGATGCCAGATACAGAAAAAACGGGCTGGGAGCAATTGGTTGTGCATCTGCTTAGCCGAATCAACTACGTGGCACCTGTTGACACAAACGGGCCCCAGGCAGAGGGCACAATGTGGGCCGACAGTTGGCGCAAGGCTTCCAAGGACATCAAGCACTCTGGGCGATTCTGTTCGGTGGATTGATTGCGCACGCAGATGAAGCTCCTGAAGTTCAATCCTGACAATCAAAAGGCACAACTCATTGAAGCTGGCAAATTCATTTCTTCCCAACTCAGGCAGTTTGCACCGGTGGTCCACAACAACTACCAAGAGCTCCTCACCATCAATCAATACCCCTTGATGAATCACACTGAGTATGGTGAACCGTACACGTCTTCAGACTTTGCCTCATTCCTGACCTTCACAATGTATGACTTCCACAACACTCCTCATGTCAATAACAACGTCAATGACTGGACGCTGGTCGTATGGATCCCAATCTTCCACCCAAAAAACTCCAGCAATAATCAAATCTTGGCTGATGAAGGTTTTGACATGATTGGAGGTCAGTTTTCTTTTTGTGATTTCCAGGTATATCTGGACTTGAACACAGCACTGGGTGTCACCCTTTGTGTGTTCAGATCACAAGAGTACCGTCACCAGACACTTCCTGGTGCTTCCCAGTCTAATAATTACACTAGACTGGGATTTTCTTGTCAAATAAACAAGAGAATGGCTGCTGCTGTCACTGCTTATGTTGAGGGAAATTATAAAAAAGAATTACCTCTAGGTGGCATGCAGCAGCAAATTAATGATGCAAATGCTCCCCCCAAGAAAAGAAAGAGAAAGACTTAGTTGTATTTAGCATGAGTAGATTAGTGGGACTTTATTAGTCTGGCCGCATTTCCTTCTTTTTCTTTTCTCTCTTTTGCACAGAACTGCTGATTCTCCGCTGATTGTGATGGCTCCTCAACATTGATATCAGTTGGTTTTTTTTTCAAATTATTTTTACTATCAATCAATCAAAGTGTGCCCAATATGCGTAAGCAGAGACAAAACAATATTAGCTCATGGATGGAAAGTGATTTCATCATCCAATAATTTCTTGTGCTATGCTGAATCAATATTTATGTGGGGATGAGTAGTAAGCAAACACAAATAAAACAGGCCAGTGTAAACTGATGTGTTAGGAGGTTTGAATTTGTTTCCATTTGATCTGCAAATTGACACAGTTGATCAAGATCAATGGTAGGCATTAACTGAAAAATCACCACTCCGTGTGCATATCAACACCTTCGCAGTATTCTTTCTTGAGTTTCATGGATCTGGCTGCCCAATCTTTCTTTCCATTGGTTATCTTATTTATGAAACTTATTGTCAAAGATTTTTTGACCATTTACAAGGGTTCTTTATAACTTACATATAAATACAACCAAGGGGAGAAATTGCTCCACAGAGCCTCTGTGCAACACATCAGGGGTGACAGTCCTCCATTTCTTCCATCCTCTTTTATAAAATCACATTAACCAAGTTTTATTACATCAAGGCTCATGCTAACAATTCTATTCCAATGAGATTGAATTTTCAAGTTTATTATTATAGTTCCATGTAATAATCCATGTCTGAAACATCCCATGTTTTGAATTTAATTGACAATCCGCCCATTGCATGCGGATTATGTGAAATTTTTCCTCCTCAGCATTTCAGTGAAATGTTGATGTGAGCATTTCATATGATTGGTTATTTCCCTTATCTGTTAAATATGACACACCAGGGGAGAATTTATGGCACTGGCATGCCAGTGCCACTCCATGTGTTTTTACTGCAACCCGGTGCCAATGATCCTATGTGTCAGTTCCATATGAACCTGAAATGATGTTGATGTAGGTTAAGATAATTGGGCAACATCTTCCAAAGTGAACCACAAAGCAGTCTGATGTTAAAATGATCAAAATTGTAACTTAATGATGAATGATACCACAAATTATGTAGAACTCAGGCAGAACTTTGGTCAATCTTCTGACTTTCTGAATTTTCATATGGTCCAATCATTATTGGGCAATTTCGAAAAACCATCTTGAATAACCATAAAAAAGTCTTTCCATTTATTGTGTACAAAGAAATAAGCTGATGAACAAGTCCATACCAACCATCATGAATAATTTCATGGATTTTTCAAGGAAATTTCCATCTAAAACTCTTAAAAATATCCTCTGTACCCCTAGATTATCAAAACAAAAATGTGTACTAAAAGCATTCTGAGCTAAATTTGAACTCAAATTTCCTTCAGAAGCTAAATTTTCATAATTTTATATGCAAATTAAATGTTCCTTGGTCCGTAGATTTTATCAAGTCCTGATGTTACAAATAAAAAATGAATGTCAATTTCAAAAATTGTGACATCCAATTTTTTTCCCATGACAACTGAATTTCAAAACTGGTCAAAAAAATGAGCAGGATTCCTGCTTACTGCCAACTTCCAGGATGCTCCAACATTAATTCATTTTGACTTGGATTTTTTCCCAGATAATTCTGCGCAGTCACTGTACATTTTGCACAGTGACTGTGCATTGAACATGTGTCATATTTGCTTTTTTTTTGAAGTTGGGTCAAAATTAAAGTTGTGGCAGAGTTGCCAAAGACCAACTCCCATTGGTCACTTTTTTGTTTCTTTTGTGGTGCTTGGTGTATGCTCATTACATTTTTGTGACATTTGAATTTGTACTCTGGTGCACAGTCGTGCAGCAGAGTACCAATTCAGATTTCACAACGGTTTACAGGTGTGTGAAAGGTTTCAAAGGCTTTTTTTGCTTTTTTGACTGGACAAAGGTTAAAATGGGGCAACATGGTTGAAAATCCAAACAATCCTTTGCTGGAAAGTTTGGTCCAAGGCATAACATGTGCACATGGGGGTAGGTAAAGAGCCAAAGATCAAGATTTTAGAATTCCTAAAAAATGCAGGACCAACTACAATGAATTGTGGCATCTCAAAAATAGAAGATGGTGAAGTAATTCCTTTCAAAAAAACATTTTATGTTTAAGTTTTTTTGACTCAAAAAAAAAGAAAAAAATGAGGCAATTTTTTGAAATGAAATGATCAAAACAAAAGCATATTTTTAAAATAACGATGAATTCAGAACCATGGTTTTTTTTAGTATCAGTTCAGGTTTGCATGCTTCAAGTTTTCCACTTGAGCTCAACATAACATCACTACATGTCAAGCAACACATGCTATGAAATTACCCATGAGTTCAAACTGAATTCCAGTTGAACATGCAGTTTACATGTGACTACCTGCAAACACACTTCAAACCACCAGAGGGTAAAGAGTTGGGCAATGGCACCCGTCAACGGGTGCCATGAAATCTCCCCTGGTGACATCTCCTTCTTTAACGACAAAATAATAATTTGACCAATAGTGATTTCCTCATTGGGGAAAAGTTCAAATTGAGTTACACTCATGTTGAAGTAAACTTTGTATATATTTCCATGTGTGTTCCAGATAAGTTCAACATCAGTTCCAGGTGAGTTCCACATGACTTCTAGACAATTTCCACATGAGATCAACATGAGTTCAACATGGGCTAACCAATACTCAATGAAGGATAAAGCAACATATAAGGAAGGTATCCACCAGAGTTCCATAAAGAAGTTAAGGTATGGCACTTCCTGTAGAGTGCCCCCTTGGCTCCCCTGGTGATACGTCAGTTGATTGACGGGAAAGTGATGAAGATTGAACAGGTATCGACGATTGATATGATAGCCAATGTATTGACCAAGCCTTTCGGAAAAATTAAGTTAGCTGAAGCATACAAACAACTACACTTGGTAAATGTGCGTGTTTAGGAGGAGTGTTACAAAATGAAAACACGCAAATTAAATCCATAATTACTTATAGTATGATGTAATCATGTATGACATCACAGTCGAACTCAGTCACCTAGAGTTCTCCACAAAAAATCAATCCCAAACTCCCATCTCACCCTTGCCGTATTTCTCCTCATCGTAACTCATCACTATCCATTATCATCCTCACGACAACTTGAATCGTTTATCTTATCACTCGATAACTTGTATTTGCTTGCCAGACCAAAAAATACCTTGGTTTGACGCACTACCTTCTGCTTTCTAGATCTCAGGAGGAGCTAGGTGTAGCTTCTGGGCAGGTTGTCATTGTTTCTTTTTTTGTTCTCACAATATTAACAATATCGGCAAACATAACTAACATCAACTATCACAATTGTTTTAGGCTATACCATTGTGATAATCCTGCGTGTAAGATTGCCGATAACTGTGTCGTTGTTCTCAGTATTTGTTTCAGGATTTGATCTGAATTCATAAGGTACCGTTCTTACCTCATTGTATTCTATTGTTATTTGTTCGTTATTCATCCTTTGTTGTTTTCAGTTATTTTACTTCTATTGAGTTTTCATAACTGTTTCAATAAAGCATTCAATTCTCCCATCATTACAAACGCTACTGCCCTGGCTGTCTGCATTGTCGGCCCGATCCATGCGGCGAGCCAACCATGCAGACCAGGGCATTGAGATTGTCGGACTGCCCTTCCTATCTGGAAGGGCAGTCCGAGGTAGGTCAGGTCAGACAGGTCAGTCTGACCTGCTAAAACGTTAGACGTCGGGAGCGGCCCCTTGACCTCAATCAGGCGTCGGGAGCAGTTCGACGTCAGGGCCCTATTACATACGGAGCCGTGTCGGGGGTTACCCACGGGGCTACCAGAAGAGGCCGGGCTGCCCGGCGTAATCCCCGTTGGTGATCCCCGTGCTGGAAACGGGGAAAACATATATTTTGGCAGAGAAATTCAGGAGAAAATTTCAACTTTGCACTCGAAACTATCACTGCCAGCACTTCGCATCGGATTCGGAGAGCCAGAGGAACACTGCGAAGACGGGTACAGAACGAAATGAGTGCGTAACCAACCAATCAAATCAGCAAGAACAGTTTCTTTTTCGAGCATGCACATTTGATCGGAAGAGTTCTGGAAGCTGATCTTCGAATGTGGTCCTCTTCTTTATATATGAACAAACGAAAAAAAAAAAAAAAAAAACTGTTGGGAATGTGACTCGGCAGTGGATGAATTATCGACAGGTTCCGAGTCGGACTATGCCAACTCATGGATCACCTGGTTCTTGTCCACCAAGGGCAACGAATACTTCTGCGAGGTGGACGAGGAGTACATCTTGGATCGGTTCAACCTCACTGGCCTGAACTCGGAGGTGCTTCGCTACGGTATGGCCTTGGACTTGATCACCGATGCGTTTGGTGCGCTCTTTCTCACCAATCTCTTACCCTTTCTTTTCTTGAAACACGTGAGAGCTGATATCCACCTCTTTTTGTGTATCTTCATTGCTCGAATCTTTATCAGGTGTGGATGAGTTGGATGAGGCCACTCGTGAATCTGTGGAGGGCGCTGCTCGTCACTTGTACGGATTAATCCACGCACGATATATCATCACGAGTCGTGGATTAGCCAAGATGGTGAACCCACATAGTCTATACTTTCCTTTGCAAGTCTACGATTACGATGTCTACCAGAAGATTAACAGTTCCTCGGTTTGTGATTGATTGGATGTCTAGCTCGACAAGTACAAGAAGGCGGATTTCGGAAGATGTCCCCGAGTGCTATGTAACACACAGCCCCTATTACCGGTTGGTTTATCAGACACGCCGTATTCAAAGGCAGTCAAGCTATACTGCCCACGATGCGAGGATATCTATTCGCCCAAGTCCTCACGCCACGGCACAATCGATGGCGCGTACTTTGGTACCACGTTCCCGCACATGCTCTTCATGGTCTATCCCAACATGATACCCACCAAGCTCTGGCGTCTCGGTACCATCGGCAGTAATAATCAGGGCGGCCCTCCCGGGTCTGAAAGCGGCCAGATGGTCGGCACCAGCTCCAATAATAACGCCCAGGCTGGCAGCTTGGATAGCGCGTTGAAAGCCTCACGCTACAAGCCCAAAATCTGTTTGTCTTGTTTCCTCCCCTCGGCGTATCTCTCATTGTATAGGAAATTTCCGCTTTCTGAACATCGTACTCATCCATCACGAATCTCCCTCTCCGCACTCCATCTCCTTTAGTCGGCTTTAAAGTGCACCAAATTGCTAAACTACAGCGATGGCAGGAAAGTCTTCGAGACGAGTTGAGTCCTCTCCCTCCTTACGTCTCTTCTTGGGCAGAAAAAATCGACCAGCCTAATAACCTACATGCCATTCTTCTTCAGACAAATCAATCGATTGAAGAAACTGGAAGAACAAGGAAATCTCAATTGATCCAGGCCAGCAATGCGTCTTTCACTCCGGGTGTGTGTGAATGTGTATGGGGCAACAAAACAAGAGTAGGGATGAGGACGGTCACACTGAGAGAGTAGCTTTCATCATGTTTTCAAGCAGAATTAGCAGGCCCATACTATGATCATGGCAGATGGTGATATTCCAAATAGTTACCTTTAACTTAGCACCTTGAAACCTTAAGACTATTGTTGTCTTTTGTATTCCTTTCTTCCTCTTTTCTTTTTCAATCA
Organism: Puccinia coronata f. sp. avenae; assembly: GCA_002873125.1. NCBI lineage: Eukaryota > Fungi > Basidiomycota > Pucciniomycetes > Pucciniales > Pucciniaceae > Puccinia > Puccinia coronata. Next base: position 342,060 of record PGCI01000031.1, read on the forward strand.
TGACATGTTTCTTTTAGATGATAAATTTCCTACTTTTATTTGTTTGGGTGAGACTGTAGGAGGTGCCAATAATACGTGTACGGTGATGAAATTGAAAAACATATCCAGCTTGTAGTCATTTGGAGCAAAATATATGACCAGCAAAAATGCTGTACGCGGCTGATCTTAAATGCAAAAAGTGGGCTGCTTTTAAACAAGAGACTTGTTGGCTCAGTATGTATCATCACAGCACATCCATCAAGTAGATCCATTGCCTTCAAAAATTCTTTCCGTTCTTTCCTTGGTCCTTTTTTTTTCTTGAAAAAGTCACGAAAGTACATTGCCTCATACAGGATCATTTTCTTTCAAGAGACAGACTGGTTTTACAAAAGATGAGCATCATCCAATATGGACAAATGAAGGTCTGTAAGGATCGCGGTTCGATCCTTCATTGTCCGTCGGATGGAGGCACTAGAGGGCTGTCAAGCCCGAGCGATTCTAGTACCAAAGGTTCTATTTCAATGACTAGTCGGTAGGATGGAAATAGTCGCTTGTAAGTACAACTAAAAGGAATGAGAGTGAGATGGGGAAAGCCCCAGGGAGAGAGAGAGAAGAGTGGAATACTCACCTAGTCGGTAGGATGGAAATAGTCGCTACCGACTAGGAGAGTGCAGAGAATCTGGAACTATGTATGATCTGGGCTTAACTAACTGGACGGGCCCTTGTGAGGCCCATGGGACAGAAGGGGCCTCACAAGGTCCGGGGTGGCAGGTGTTTAACCTGAGTCAACAGACAAAAAATATATAAAAAGGTACAACAAAATACAAAACAAGAAAATATAAAATACATACCTTTCTTAGGCAATGAATGAAGTTTGGCATGCAATGGACTCACAACCCAACCAGGCAAGAATGCCATCATTATCAAGAGAGAAAGAGCTTGGCTTTGGCACAAGGAAATGTAGTTGAGTGTTGTTCAAGTAGGAAGATCTAAGTGCCAGAGGGTGTTGGTGAACAGTTGATCTCCATCAGACACTTCCCTCTTTATACATGTCAAATCCATGATTGAAGATATGTATTTGAATTGCCTTGTCCACTCAGGGTGGCATGCAGTGTAAAAATGGGGGGAACAATTGCAAACATATTCTCTGGCCTCTATGATACCAAATTATTTATGGGGAAAGAAATCTAGTGTATTGGTTGATAGTGAATGACTTCCCGTCGGGTCTGTAGCCCCCTACAGAACCAAATTTGATATTTCAAAAATCAAATTTGATTTACACAAGGTTTTTAACATACCTACAGATAATCCACCCACAACTGCAACCATCTGCACAACCATCTGTGACCATGGCACCAACCACCCAAAACAACTCGGGAAAGAAGAAAACTCCTGCCGCTACGCAACAAGCACCTTTCAGTACTCAGAGATGACCAGGTTGCGCAAAAGGTGCTCAAGGGTATTCTACCGCGGACTGTCTGGAACTAGTCAAAGTGGTCAAGTATTTCTTGCCTCTAGGGTCTCAGGAATGGGCAAAAGTTCAAGAACGCTATAACTCCGTCTATGTGTCCAAGAATAACCAAGCAATGCACGAGCCAGATTCCATCCAAAACAAGTTCTGCATGCTAGTTAACCACTTCAAGCCAACGGGAAATCCCATTGTGAACTCCACATCCGTGACGCCAAGGAGACCTAGAAGTTGATTGATAATCGTGTGAGTGTCTTGGCCCTTAATGATCAAGAAAATGAAGATGAAGAGTGAGTTTTTTCTCTTTTCACTTGGTAGGTATTGATCTGATATTTGTTTTTTTTAGCAATGGTGTTGGAGCTCCAGTGGCAATGTCTGTAGCTGATAGTGAAGATGCTCAGGACATTGGCATGGATGATTTCCAGTTGTCTGGCTGGAAGAATACTCAAATGGACGCCAACAATAATGACAGCAAGAGCTCAGAAAACAAAGATGACAATGACAGCAAAGACAATGACAACAAGGAGGGCCTTTGTTATCCTGATCCGATTTCCTTTCCTCCCAATGGTACATCTCAGAGCACCTCTCACAGCAAATTGCCTGACTCAGGGGTTCCCCACCATTTCAGTGCTTTTGCACAGAACTTGCGTCCCTCCAAAGTTTGTCCCCACTGGACCTCTTCTGCTCAAAAATCTGCAACTTCCAATAGCCCGATGAAGGCTTCAACACTACCTGAAAATCTGCTTCAAACGCCACCAGTTGACATGCAGGCTAATCCCATCTTACTACCTCCTTTACTTCAAAGTTAATCCAAAACAACTTTTCAGGCACAGTCACTGTGCACAATGCACAGTGACTGTGCATTGAAGTTAGGTTGAATTATTCTTTGAGTAAGATTCAAGTATCACACAACTTAAATCAAAGTAACTGCATGTCAACTGGTGGCAGTTGAAGCAAATTTTCTGGTAGTGCAACCCGTGTGGGGAGTCGATTGGCCTCTGGTGGCAGTCTTGAAGATAAGATTTCAAAGGCTATTAATCCTGCAAGCCGTGAGGAGCGGGACAACCAAAACGGCATGGTCCATTTCTATTTGTTTCAGCTGGGTGATGCAACCAAGACAATCAATAGGCTTTGAGACAAAATTCTTCAATTGCAATTGGGCAATCAACAGAAGGTGACCAATCTCCAAGGGAAGATAGAAAACCTTCAAGAAAAAAACACCAAGCTCAGAATTGAGAACCAGGCGTTGAAGAGCAGGCTTAAATTCATGCGGGCCCCACCAGGCATGTTCTCGGCCCACCAAGGCTTCCATTCACAGCCTCCCGCATTTTCACCCACATCAATGTTGTTTGGCGCAGGCTCAACCTCTACAGACGTCCCTCAAGGCCCCTCTCTTGCCAATTTTGATCCCACCTTGAGCGACATATAATTGATATATCACTCATCACAGCCTCCCAAATTTTCAACCGCATCAATTATGTTTGGCGCAGGCTTGACCTCTACAGACGTACCTCAAGGCCCCTCTCTTTCCAATTTTGATCCCACCTTGAGCAACATATGATTGATATATTGCTCAACATCACTCTTCTCACATGTTTTCTTTTTCACATTGTCACTCTTTTTTTCAATCTCTCTCTTTTTCATATTGATATTATTGAACTTGTCATTCAAGGATTGAGCCACAGAGTGTACGCGCACTGTGACTCAGATTGAGAACTTAAAGTGGTCTCATTCATTGATTGAGTCATAGATGAAACAGTGATGGATTGCAATAATTGATTACCGTGACAAATCAACCTTAATATGAGTGAAAAAAAATTCAAGAAAGAAAAAGAGCAAGTCAAAAAAAATCCTAGAGCCAACCATTGTAATAGCGGCTAATGCAATAGCGTCGCTGGATGTTGGGGAAAAGCATTTTTTGAAAACCCCTTGCAAGTAGCTTGAAGTCGTTCTCAACATCCTGATACACTCTTGCTGTTTGATTTGTTCCAACTGATTGACAGCGAAGTTGATGTAATTGGACAGCCAGATGGATTGTATTGGCTTGAGACTTGTGGTCGGTTGCAGGAAGGGGTAATTTCAGGCGGCTGAAGGATCCCTGTATTGCCCTCATCCCCCATTCCGCTGCTTGACGTGCAGAGACAACCTGTTTGTTAAAAACCTTCAGCTGCGCAAATTCCCTTGGGTCCGTGGGAAGCCTGTCCCCCTTCTTTTTAGGGGCCAGAACGTGATAATCCAGTCAATTGGTGCAACAAGGAAATGCCGTGTCAGCAAGAATACAAAAACCAGGCAGAGTGTTGTTCAAGAGCATGCTGTACAGCTGTTCAGCCACGTGAGAGTTGTGCCAGGATCCAGGTGCGTTCAAGATTGCATGTATGATAGTGCCGTCAGGTGCAAATGTAAGGACATTGCTACAGTAATGCAAACACATCCATCCATTGTAATATGCATTCTGTAACCTACAACCAGAAGTTTGTTAGCATCAAAAAGAAAATCTGGTATAATTTTCACTTACTCTTCATCATCTGCTACATGGACCAGAAGGTTCAAGCCATCAATAAATCCAAAACAATTTGTGAGCGACGGTTATTTATTTTCAATCATGTCACTGTAGCGCTGGCACTTCTCTTTGGATGAGGGTCATTTGATCCGTGAAATCTTCAGGTCTTGAAGAACCGCTAGTAGACTGTCCCAAGCATGGACAAGATTGCAAGAGAAAACGGCAACAGTGATTGAGAAAACTTTCTGTAACAAGTATGCATCCATGGTAGAACTGAGCCAGTGAAGCAACAGAGCAAGTGCTCCGGCAGAGTCAAGGGATTGGCAAGATGGCTGAGGTGCTCCATTTGGGCTCACGTCACCCCTTGGGATTGTTGATGTGTTCCATGCAAGGTCAAAAGGTACTAAAATGGATTCAAAGGTTTGGACATCAACCCCCATAACGGTCACAAATGCCCAGTCGTTGCCAACAGAACGCATGTGAGTCCAGGCAATTCTTGTACAAGGGTTTCCGCAAAGGTCTTGTTGAGTGAGGTACGTTTGCAAGGATCAATGAACTACTGGCTTTCTCAATATGGCTAAGGCAATGATAGCAAGGAGAATTTCTTTGTCTTCTTTGTCTTGGCGGTCTTTGTCTTCATCGGTGATCATAGAGGTGAGCATTGTTGTTTGTTGAGTTGAATCTGGCAGGTGATGTGGCTTTAAATCAGTTGAGTAAATCTGATAGGTTGAAAACAACAGGAAGAAAGATCTACAGGGGGCTGTAATTTTAGTTTTTTAAATATTAAATCTGGTTCTGTTGGGGGCTTCAGACCCAACGGGAAGTCATCCATTTCCAGAGAATCTGTAATAGAAATACACAATGTTTCTTGAGAACCATCACATGGAAGTTTTTACTGCAGCAAGTTGAGAGATGGCTAAAATCAAGGAGACATGATGACTTGAAATCTAAGTTGTTTACCACAACATGACAGGTTTATTGTGATGAATTTCAAATTATTGGGGGGTTTTATTGCAATTAGTATCAGCTCCCCCCAGGCAAGCTCACTCTTTTCACATGATGCTTGTTATCAGATTACATCCATTCATTATCTCAGTGAAGAAATTACTTCATTTTTGTTCTAGGGTCATTTTAAATGCACTCCAAACTTTTACTACATGCACTCCAACATTTTGGAGTGGGAAAAGTGTCCAATCCAAAAAAAATGGAGTGAACAGCCTTCCACTCCAAAAAGATTGGAGTGGGTGGTTTTTCACTCCAAAAATTTGACATTTTTGGAGTGAAATTTTGTGCACTCCAATTTTTTTGGAGTGGACTTTGAGTGCACTCCAAATTTTTTGGAGTGGACTTGAAGTGCACTCCAAAAATTTTGAGTGAACTTGAGGTGCACTCCAAAAATTTTGGAGTGGACTTGAAGTGCACTCCAAAAATTTTGGAGTGAACTTGAGGTGCACTCCAAAACTTTTGGAGTGGACTTCAGGTGCACTCCAAATTTTTGGAGTGAACTTTGAGTGCATGATTGTTTACTCCAGTGTAGTGAAAAATTTTGGAGTGGAAAGTTGTCCACTCCAAATAAATTGGAGTCAACAGCTTCCCACTCCAAAAAAATTGGAGTGCACACTTTTGTTGGAATTGATGGAATATGTGCTTCATGCCCAATATGTGTGGCTGAGCCATATCATTGTATCATCCAACAGTTAGTTTTAAGACCAATGTGTGTTTAGCTCAGTGGTATTAGAGCAGCTCTCATGAATTTAGAAGGTCGTGGGTTCAAATCCCACAACACACAATTCTTTACACTTCTTGAACATATACAACTTTTCCACTCCAAATTGAAGTACATGAAGTAAAAGTTTGGAGTGCATTTAGCCTGACTCTTGTTCTACTGATGTCCATGCAGGTTATGCTTTATGGTATTGTTTATGTATTAATCAGTTAGAACACTGGTAGAATATCAAACTTTAAAAAATCAGCGGGACTCAAAGTAGAGGCAAGCCAACTTGCCTGCCACTTGGCAAGTCGCTCTGCAATGCTCCCATGGAGTGATTAGTGAAAAAAAAATCAGAAAGGTTGTAAGAGGGGTGTACAACAGTTTGACTTGCCTGCATGCAGGCAAGTCAGCTTGCCAGAAAAAACGTGCAAGGCAACTTGCCAACTGGCAGGCAAGTTGACTTGCCCCAACTTTGAAACCCACTATCAAAACAACATGAGACTTGCCTATGTATGGCAGATTGGATAAATTGGAAGGCATCAGGCTCTCATGCAGGACAAAAAGGGGGGGGGGGGGGAAATGCCATCAGCGTGGAAGCAGAGGCTTTTTCTTAAATTTTAATTAGCACACCTTTGATTGAGAAAGGGTTCATTTCAGATGCATATCCTTCTTGGTTTGTTGTTGGCCACAATCATCCATTTCCCTATCAGCCATAATTTGTCTAAATGGAAAAGAACCCTGGGTTTTACTTCCGCATGATTGTTTTGTGACTTGGATTGCTTTATGGAACTTCATGCTAGTAGTTGTATCATTTTCTTGTGCTGAAAATCTTGCTTCTTCTAGTAGCTACCATCATCAGGCTAATGGGAAGCTCCAGATTATCTTCCTCCTGCTTAGCAACTCCAGTTCCAATATCTGGTCACATGCTGATGCATGAATCAAATTGCAAGTTAGCTCCTTCTGGAAATACAGACCAGTAGTAACAATATTTTTTTTGCTAGCTTGAAAGGAGTATTTAGATGGCTGGTATACAGTGAAGTTCCACAATTCCCATGTCACTTTAACTGGAAGAAAAGGACTAAATTAAGATTGTTTTCCCATTCCCTCCTTTCCTTCCTCTGAGCCATTACAACATAAAAACTTACTTTTTTCCCTATTTTCTTCTCCCCTTCCCTTTGAACTTGAAAGTAGGAAAAGTTGAAATTCAACTCTCTTGTTCCGTACAGCTTACATCCCCCTCTTGAACATAAACATTTTTTTTGTAGATTTATGAATTGCAAAAACGTCTTTCAGTGTAACATCAGATGTAAGTACAGATTTTTCGTTGTTTTTCCAATGAACACATCATATTTTAACATGAAGAAATTGTTGCAAAAAACAGATTTCCAGTCTGTAACCCGATCAAGGTGACTTTGGTCCCCAATAATAGAGTGTGACTTTTTGAGTTCCAGATGAAACCTTTTCCATCACAGGCTGGAGAATAGAAATCAATGTATCAGAATGCATACCTACGGCGTGGAACGTGAAGTCAAACTTAAAGGGATCAAAACCAAACCACTCACTATTACCTTTAATTTCAAGACACTCCGGCTTTTTCCTAACGACCTTTTGGGCCACATTTGTTATTTTGGGCGTTACGTACTTGACCCCTTCCGCATGCCGCGGCACAATTCCCGTTGGTATCGCGTGCTTGACCTTGACCACAGGCTTTTTTTCTTCCTTTTGGAGATCTACGTATGATGGATTTCTCACGGAGTTCTTTTCCGGGCGCTTCGGAAAGCGCCTCGTTGGGTCGGCAGAGAGCTGGACCGATACTGACTAAGACCAATACCGACAGGACGGAAAATCGCCACATTACATTTGCTTGCATTTTGATTTGTTAGTTTAGTCCTGATCTGTGGAGTAGCTGTGAGGGCAAACGCTTGTGCACCGTGAATGAAAGTTTTTTATATAAGATTGGGCCCGGAAACTAGAGAGTCAGTATTTGTTGAATCAAGGGAACTGACAAAAAATGGAAACGTAGGTGCAGATGAAGAGAATTTATAAAGAAAAGTGGAAATACCTTTCTTGGACAATGAATATAAGTTTGACAGGCAACGAACTCACAACCAGGCGAGTTAAAGAGTTCAGCAGAGGAATGCACAAATATTATCAAAATATGAAGCAGATAGTGCTTGAGTTGAGGCTAAAAATATAATTTGTCAAGATTGACTTGGAAAAAGAAGATTTAATTGTGATTGTTGTTCAAGCAGGTAGATATAAGTGCAAGGGGATGTTGGTGGATGAGAGATAGCCATCAGACGCTCTTCTTTTTATAGACGTCAAAGCCTCAAGGTCTAATGAGAAGCGCGACTTCAAGCCGCATTCTCTGCTGAGGGCAGTGTGCCTTAGGAAGATGAGGGTGGCAACGGCGAGTACGTATGTGCTCATGTGCTCATGCTTCCATGACACGAAATGATTACGGGGAAAGATATCCATTTTCATTGTCTGTCGAGATTTCTAGGAAATCTGTTGCAACGAATTATGAGATCAAATGAGCAAGTAAAAACACTGCATATTGATGCTTGAGGATCGTCACGATGAAGTGTGCAGCGGGTTGACTTAGCGGAAAGTTCAAGTGTTACGGAGACGTCGTCACATTCCTTTACCATGGCAATCACCTGGATGTAACCACTACCTACATCTGTTATATCTTGATAACTTAACTTATTGGGGGGGAGGGTAGACTACCGTAGATTGCAATGAGTCCCTACGCAAAGTCAATCTTCGAATCTTCTCCCGTGACCCTGGGTTTTAGATCAAATCTTGTGATTGTATCCAGGTAAAGGTTCCTTCAATTTTGTTGTGCTGAGCTCCACGTTGGTGTCGGTTACGGATGAAAAGCAGTTACCCCCGGCTCCGGTAGCATCTCAACCTTCAGAGACTTGACACAGCGTCTGACTCGCCTATGGGCGGTTGAGTGGATAAATGAGCAGGAATGAGCCTGGTAAGTATGTTATAGGACGAGAAGAGGTGAAGATACCGACCAGCAGTGGGTAACAACGTCTTTACATGAATGCATTGCAGACGCCGGAGGGGCCAGCTTCCCGCCCGACCCCGATGCACATCTTGCCTGAGTTTCCCTTCGAAACAACATATCTCTGCATTGCATAAAAACTTGGCAGTTTCTGAACATCAACCTCATCCCCCACTCTTCTCCTTGTTTGCATTCCATCTCCTGCAGTGGGCTTCAAAGTGCACCATAAACTACAGCAATGGCAAGCAAGTCTGCGAGACAAATGGACACAGCGATCCAAAATGTTGTTCACCAAAACGATCAAGAGAAAAAAAAAACCACTATGATAAAGAATTAGGTGAATTGCCGCAGCTTAATCCCAGCTTGTCGAAATATTTGTTCCGTCTGTTCGTCCATGGAATACGACTGCGAATAGATGACTTCTTTGATGCCGCACTGCACGATCTTGATGCTGCATCTCAAGCAAGGACAGCTAAGACAAAATGTAATCAACGGCCAAAAAAAAAATTGTAGAAGGGAATCAGTCGAGAGTCCTTTGTCCGAAAGATATGTTAATTGAAATGAATGGAAATGGCAGAAGATAAAAACGGACGTATTGCAGTACAAACTAGCGCTGGAAATGCGATCTCTGCCTGCTTCTAACAACGCGTTTTCTTCCGCATGTAAGCAGAGACACTCTTCGAGGTTTTCTCCGCAGCTGGAGACGGCTGCTTCGGTGAGTTTCTGCGCAGAGTAGGTTTTTCCGTTACATCTGCTGCATCCTCCTTCGTTGCAATTAGCTTAATGAAGACAGAAAATCAGATAACTTTCTTCTACATGTACACGCGTGTTGTGCGTTTGAATGAAAAAAAGAGAAGGGAAAAAAGACGCACTCATGCCCCGCGGTGTGCCGTTATATCCCGTGCTGACGACGCGTTTGTCCACGGTGACCAGCACGGCGCCGACGCGGCGCTTCATGCAGTTGCTTCTGAGCGACGCGAGGTTGGCCAGTTCGATGAAGTACGTGTCCCAGGAGGGGCGGATAGACTTGCGCATGTTGGGCAGATGGGTCGTGTTGATCGAGGCCAGGAATGCCGGCAGCGGCTGGTCGTTGGTGATGGTGTATGACACCAAGCTCATCATCGCCCGCATCGAACTTGTATCATCCTCTTCTTCTTCTCGCATGTTCATTCTTTCTAGTTTCTGTGTGATCGGCAGGGCCACGTTTTCCTTCGTCGAATCTTGGTGTAAAATTCTACTCTTCGCGTGCGCTCTTTCCTCTTCAGGTACTCCCGTTGCAGGCTTCCCGAACTGCTCCACATCATCTTGCCTCAAAAACTCTTCCAAGTTTCTTTGCTTGCCATATAACGCGATTTGTTTGTTTTTTTGTCCGACCCCCCAAAAGAGTCCATCATACAGTTATCGGAGTCAGTTCTTTGTTTTTCCCACGTTAATTAAGGGAGGAAATTAGCATACAGAGCTGATGGATTTGTAGACGTGGCAAGGATTCTATTCCAGCGGTCCAAGATCCTAGCCTGGACATAGACCAAGACGAAGAACGGGCGCTTGATGAAGGGCAAGACGAGGCGAGGGGAGCGCAGATGGGTGGTGACGAAGGGGTGGGTCCAGTTCGCGGTCGCGAAGGTGAGCAGGTCGTGGGCGGAGGCGAAGCGGAGCACGGGCGAGTCGTCCGAAGAGGATGTCGCTGTTCCGCTCGGACTCGGCGTGCCGGATGGGAATGGAGTCTCCCTGTCCGGGCCCAGCGTCAGTATCCGGAACCCGTGGCGACGCACCAGCTCGTCCACTATCGTGCTCTTCCCCGTGCCCCGTCCGCCAACCAACGCTATCAGCATGTGTGGTCTCTTCCGTTCCGCGGAGTTTGCTTCTTTGTTTTGGTCTGCTCAGCTTTTTTTGGAACTTGAACTGAAACAGTTTCAAGAGACATCCAGTGATGCAACACAATGTAACACAAAGTCTCTCATCATAACATCTCCACTTCATTCCTCCAATCCTATTGTTTATGGCAGCAAGACAACAAATACAGCAAACACAGACGCAGAACATGGACTTTCTTCAACGCAGGATTTTTTTTTTTTTTTTTTGGATAGTAACTACTGTTCAACCCTCAATCAACCTTTGAAAAGTGGCTTTTCACATCCACACCAGAGTATCGTTTAGTCTTGAAACCTATGGACAGAAGGTGACGGTATACTAGCATATCAAAAAGAGCATGTGATCAATCATGAGCTCCGAGCCTCAGAGAAGGGAACAGAAAAGAAAAACTGGGACGGTGCGTGCCAAGCTTTGTCGCATCATTCATTCCACTTACGTCTGCCCCTTTACTGCATGTCCAGAGTGCACTTTGGCTGCTTTCCTGTGTCCATCCGAACAGACCATGTACGAAGAAAATCCACTGCGGGTCAGACTTCGACGTGGCTTGTACATATCTGTTTCTCTACTCAAAAATAGCACTTCTCTCTTACATCATACGCGTACGCATAAGCATCAGGACAGTTTCTAGAGATGTGATAATTCGGTCAAATTACTCATCAGCTCCCATCTCGTGGTTATTCACATGGTCTTTTCTTTGGAAAAGAAAAGGGGTCAGACTGTGATGGCCACTAACCGCTTGAAATAGTCATAATGCTTGACTCCGCTCTTGGGACAGGTTTCGGGTTTGTTGTGACTCCCAGTACAGCAATTTCCCGAATCGTTGTGCCTCCCATCCAAGTTGGCCTACATGTTACACCCAACTTAAGCAGATCAAAAACAAAGGGAAAGAAGAATGGAATGTGGAGAACAAGAGATGGTGCAGCATAAACACACCTGGCAGGCTGAAAGACATCCGATCACTGCCCCCCGGGCGCCCTTAATCTTCATCTTCTCTTCCGGACAGTCGCGGTTTAGGTTAGCTCTGCAAGACGGAGAAGGGCATCCCTTGTTGTTACTGATGAGCGCCGGTAAATTACTCCCATCAACATTGGAAATATCGTAGTAATCTTTGCCCCCATCTCCGTTCAGCTTGAACTCTGCAAGCGTCGCGGGTGCTGTTGTAAATTATATTTTATATAAATATCATTCAGATAAAGAAAAGGGAATGGATGGATGGATATGATCTTGAAATGGTTGCAGTATGTGCAGTGAAAAGCTTTACTCACGAACTCCCGATCCAGTGCGAGCATCACAAACCAATCCACCATTACATCCACCGGTCTTGAAACATAAATCACACGTGAACATGTTGCCATCATTCACATTTTTTTTTTCAATGGAATTGGATCGACTTACAATGCACGAAGTAGGACCGGGCTTCGAGAAATTGCAGTCTGTTCTACCCCAGAATCTTCCTGCCCAACGATCGGGCACAAAGAAGCTCTTGTGGCTCCCTCTCGGAGCTTCCCATCCAGCCACTTGGCTCGTAATCTTGGCTGTTTTTTTTGTACGATCAAGATCACGAAAAAAAAAATGAGATTCTTATACAGTTAACACATTGTGCAGCTTGATAAAGAGATAGTTATCCAAAAAAAAATCTTACTAGGCGAATCTGGATTCGTAAAATGAGCCGGCCCTAAAACACAACAATCCATTTTTTTTTTGAAAATAAAAGGATCAATAAGATTGTAACTTCTTGATTGAGAATATTCTCATGATTTTCTGTAGGAAAAAGGACTCAACAGATCGTAAACTGGCAGTTGTTTTTTATCGTGAAAGTCCTAGCCATACTGACATGATACGCTAATAAAAATGGAGCTACTATGGTGATGGCGAGAATTTGGTTCATCATGATGTTGTTGTGCAAGTGTTTTTCTGAATGCCTTTTTAGGAGGAGGTGTAAGAACGGCTTGTTGTTTTTTTCTCAACAATGTATCCTTTGAGTAAATGTGGGTTGGAGGGAAAGTTGAGCTGAGGAAAGGCATCGAAGAGCATCAAGTCTCTCTCTATTTAATTCGTATCCAAGAAGGACAAATCAAGGCATCATGCAAGAAGATCCACCCTTGGCAGACAAAATTTTACATTGAGGCCATTCAGGCAAGTGGGTCTACATATCCTCTTCATAGCCATCCAAAAAAAGACAAGCAGCAAAAAGTTGTGGTCCTATTATGGGCCATTTACTCCTGACCGTCAACACAGCAAAAAGTCGACAAGATCAGCAGCATTAATAATTCCGTATCATCCTTTGGGATAAGCAAATTTTACATTTGACACGTTCTTGAGTGCAAACGTGCACAACCAAGGGCCCAGACTGTCCATACATATCCATCTGGGGGTGCAGATGCTTGCTGTGCCTGCAGAGTCTCCATATATTCACACATCTTGCGGTGCATTTTTTAATATAACTAATGTACACAGCAATCATTGGAAAGGAGCTCATGAGAAGGACCCACTGAAAACAAGAGAAACGGTCTCGGGTACGTTCGTCTTGGAAGCTTGCACCTACGTATCATCAATGAAGCGCTTGAATTGAATTGCAACAGCCTGCAGCGGGTCCAGTTGCAAGCTGCAACTCCCTGCCGTGAAATTTCAGCCTATTGCAGACCTTCTATGACTCATCCTACCAAACCCTCTCTGCACAACCCCATGCCAGCAGAATGCCCCCCCCCCTTTTTGGGAGGGCGCAGTCAACGCACATATTCAAGACAACAACAACACATAGGGTATAAGCTAAGATCAGCTACATACTCCCGCTGAATGCTGCTGGAATCTCAAGCGATACATAGATTGATGTGGCTGGGAGGTAAGGATGTTAGCTCCCCAGTGTTCCCCCGCTGGATTTCCTCTGTGACGTTTTTGGGTATAGAATCCTCATGGCATATTTCTCATGACAGAAATATCTCATGTGCAGTGGGGCATGATTTTAACATGCATGACAAAGTTCAACGTGAGCTGCACTCATCATTTATCTTGATGGGAACATTTGGAAAGAGGAATCTACTGCAAAACTAGTTTCGTGATAATATGAAGTTGGGAATGATGAAGGATTGATAAGATGGCCTTTTTTTCTTAATAAAACTCAGAATTAAATATTCTACCTGGCCCCAATTTTCTACCTGTTTACCTTAGACAATCCTATGGACATATAATTCCAATGAGCCCTCCAGGTCTTCAGATATGCGCAAGAAGTGCTTGGTTGCGCCATTCGATTCTACGTACTTACTGATCCATCCATCCTTGTGATATAAGGAGTAAGTGAATGAAGCGACTTTGCTGGGATTGAAAAGAGTGAGCAGTCGCCGATATTCGTGCCCCTCCGGGTTGTAGTGTATGTGGAGACTATTGCGTTGTTGGTATTGGTCCGAATACTCTATTTTGTGTCTTTTCTTTAGATCCAACGATACTTGGAACTTAGCATCATCTACAGTAAATTCTGAATGGAACTCTCTCATCCTCATGGCGATGTACCTGATCCCATCTTCGCCAAGACGATACGAGATGATACAGGCGTTTGTGCTCTTGTCCCCGATATCGGAAGCGGATCGCATTATCCTGCTCGATCCAACGACCTGATAGAGATCGCCCATACTGTCCAGTTCACTGGCCATGCCATAGCTGGGAGCTACGAAGGCCTTCGAGACCAGGAAGATGGAGAGGAGCATGAGAACCAACAGGAGAAAAGAATGTTTAGCCATTCTGGCGGCCATTGGAATCCCTTCACAAAACTTGATTTTCTCTGGGTCAGGATATAAATAAGGGTTGACCAATTAGTTATGGAATGACAGAACCTGATGAACTTCTGGTGGCAGCAGATACTCACTTTGGCACCGGATTTCACTAATAAAAAAAGGATCAAAGATGGTGGCTTGCTTGGATTAATGTTTGCAACTGGGAGCTCAGTTTAGGAAATGGATACTAGGTCATTCGTCAGCTTCCTTCGGCTGTCATATCGTTTGGATGACGCGTTACCTTTGCGACGAAAAGAAAATACTCACCCTCAGAGTCAAGTGGAAGTCGTGATCTAGTATGAAAATTTTATGAATTGAGAACGCTTTTTTCGTCTTCGGAGTCGCTGACGGGGAAGTTGATCAGATGCTTGTGCTACATATATATGTGGGCAACTGGACAAAAACATGTATGTAGAAGATTTGAATTTTTTCGCTCTCCTTATCCCGATGTTTCACTTTAGTATGTATCCACCCGTGGAAGTAATTTATCATGAAGCACTTGACAGCTTCTGATATTTCAAAATAAAGATACTGATGTCAACATCACATTTCCAGCATTTTTGTGTGATTCAATTATAATTTGTTCTCCTGAGTCCTATTGAATTGCAGATTTTTGTAGCCAAAGAAGGGCCAAAAAAGATTGAGCACTGCAATGCTCAGGGAATATGGTGGGTGACACTGAGAGGATCCAGGGCTCTCATGATAGAGAGGACATAGGGCTCTTGAAAGAGAGTATCTAGGGCTCTCAACAGAGATGATCTAGGGCTTTTGACAGAGAGGATCTGGGGCTCTTAACAGAGAGGAACATAGGCTCTTTATAGGTAGGAACTAGGGCTCTCTGGATCAGTCCTGTCAAGAAAGGATGGGTGAATTTGCACAAGAAGGTCTTTTATTCATCTACAACTGGTGGCTGGAATGCGGTCATTAGGAGAAAACATGTACATATGTATTCATGAGAGAAGAAATGGAGTGACATGATCACATGGACAGCTATGTAGTTTTCAACATCTCCCAGGAGTCAGGATGTGAACAGGTCGGGTTTGGGCCAAAAAAGCGTGCCCAAACCCGACCCAATGTTTTTCTCGGGTTGGGCCGGGTCGGGTCAAATTGCAACATTTGCTGCCCAAACCCGAGCCCGTTTTGGAAGATTTTGGGTTTGGGTTGGGTTGGGTTGGGCCGGGCTCAACGATCCCGGCGATTTTAGCCCTTTGTAAGGGGTCTGGCACCTTTTTTGGTGAGCAAACCATGACCCGATGGTTAAATCACCTGCCCAAACCCGACCCGATTAATTTTCATGTTGGTTTGGGTCGGGTTTGGGTCAGGTGATTTTTGCCGAAAAAGCTGCCTGAACCCAACCCACGACCCGTCGGGTCTCGGGTCAGCTTTGGGTTGGCCTGCCCGATTACCATCCTGACCCAGGAGTGCAACTGGTTGAGTTCCAGATGAAACCTTTGCATTCATACTAACTTAATCAAGTCCCTCCGGCGTTTGGGGGGTTCTGTTAGGGACCCTCCGAAGGAGGTCAAGTCCCTCCGGCATTCGGGGGGTCCCGTTGGGGACCCTCCAAAAGGAGGGACTTATGCCTAATGTTGTATTTACGGCTCTAGAGCATCAGCTTTTTAATATGTAGGCAAAAATTTTAAAAAGCTTGTAACTTTTTACTCCGGCCAATATTGGATGTTCTGTCTTGACAGAGTGAGGGCAGTCTTCTGTTTGATGTGACTGCCAACTCAAATTTGCCTTTCTCATCCACAATCCAAGACTTCTAGCAACTTGAAGTTGCTTGTTATTGCCCAACAAAAAAAAACCTGTAATGAAATACTGAGCTGTAATTTCTGATACCGCTCAGCAAAGTATTAAAGGATAGAATGCCAAATAGGATGGCTTTTTGGTGTACTCTCAGTATAGCATCTACACATACCGCACAGCTGGATTACAGTCAATGTATTCCTTTTAAAATTTGACTAAAAAAATGATCCTGACCAAGCCAGAGGTGACAAGCGGGGCTTCTTGATGACAGCAGAAAGAGGAGAACGGTGCACATCTTTTGTTCTATTCATGTATGGGGGTAGCAACCAAAGCAAAAAGTGTGGAGGCGGTTAAGCAAAAAAAGAAGAAAAGAACAAAATGCTCTCAAGCAAGTATGTGGACATTAGGCATAAGTCCCTCCTTTGGAGGGTCCCAAAGGGACCCTCCGGAGGAGGCACTTGATTAATTTAGGCATTCACAGGATAAAGAATGAAAATAAAGTTATCAGAATGGATACATAGGATGGTGGTGAAGCATGAAATCAAAGCAATCAACACCAAACCACTATAAACTATTACCTGTCATTCCAACTAAGGAGACTCAAGGCTTTTCCTAAACAGGCCTTGTGAAACATTTGTTAGTGATAGTGCTAAGTATTTGACCAGCACCTGCACATGCAGTGGCACACTTATTGTTGGTATTGGGTGCTTGGCCTTTAGGGCAGTTGTTTTGTGGAGATTGATGGATGATGGATGATTTCTCTAGGAGCTCTTGTCCGGGTGCATGGGAAAGCACCTTGTTGGGTTAGCAAAGAGCGGGACCCATACCAACTAAGAACAATACCGAAAGGACGTGAAATTTCTGCATGACACTGGCATGAATATGGATTTGATGGTTCAATCCTGAGCCGCAGGGAGGGAAGCTGTCAGCACAAACGCGTGTGTACCTGTAAATGAAAGTTTTTTACACAAGATTGGGCCCGGCAATTAAGAGAGTCAGTATGTAGTTGTTGAATCCAGGAAACTGACCAAAAAAATGGAATTGTGGGTGCAGATGCAGAGAGAATATGTAAATGGGAATGAATACCTTTCTTGGAGGATGAATCAAGTTTGACAGGCAATGAACTCACAAGCAGGCCTTTTTTATTTTTCTATTTTTTTCAAGTGCAGATTTGATTTGACATTGCACACTATGCATCTTCAAGTATCTTTGTAATTGTATGTACAAACATATAACTAAGGGTGGATTTTTTTGCTAACATTCTGACTAGATTAGAGCATGCGCATTGGTGCAGTTATTTGCTAGGCTATAATAGTTGATGTTAAAGTGTAACAGTACTGAGGCGGGCGGATTCCCACATCGGTTGACTGTAAATCATTGACTTAGACAGATAAATGCATATTAATTATGTATTTAAAGTGAGCTGTAGCAGGGATGATGTCATTTGAATATTCAATGTGGGTTTAGCGCTGTTGTTAAGTGGTGCCAAAGTTGACAACACTTAACAACAAATACAAATTATTTTAGCAATAGCGCCAGGTTTGACCTCTCTGGTGTGGGAGCTTTGTTGTTAAAATAGCTCAAAATGGTGTTTTAACCCGCCCAATGCGGATGCTCTTAGTACTATGCTAGGTTTGTTCACAATGGTTTCTTTAACAGGTATTGAAATTGAGAAGCAGAGTTAGGTGGGCCAAGGGGTTTTTATAAAGTGGACAACTAATAAATGGTTTGCAAAGATGAAAGGGGATGTGTAGTTTTGTCCAAGGTTGGAAGGGATAGCAGTCAGGGGGTTGGGCTCGCCAGGATTAGAACACCGGACTCCATACATTCTCCGATGTCAACTATGCCTCATGTGGGAGACACCGAGCTTCCGTGGGTGATGATTACCGCTAGGCCATCCGGGCCCCGAAAAGGAGCAGGTGCGTAAAAGGGTTCAGGAGAGAAATGCACCCTGCAATGTAATGATCAAAAATATAGGGCAGATGGTGGTTGAGTTGACTTGAGGCTACAAGTATAATCAATCTCTAGAGCTTAAACGTGGCAAAAGAAGAGTGGATTGTGAGTGTTGTTCAAGCAGGTACGGAGATAACCGTCAGACACAGCCTTAATCAAACGGTCTGATGAGAAGCGCGACTTCAAGCTGCCGAGGGTGGTGTGCGTTCCCAAAGATGGGGTTTGACAGCGGTAAGTATGCGGTCATGCGGCCATGCCTCCATGACAATATATATGTCAATTGGTCACCACGCAAACAAAGATAATTGAACATTCTTCTCCCTTGACCCTTGGTTTCGGCTCAACTCATTTGATTATTGAAAGGGAAAGGTTCCTTCAAGTTAGTTATGTTGAGGAGCAGGTGGGTGATGATTGTGCAATATAGCAATGAGTGTCTGTTAGTTACGGAAGAAGGAGTTATATTGTATGTACCCCGAGGCCCCCGATGGACCGGAATATACCGGAAGGCAACAAATGAGCCAGTCCTATGTACTCTAGGCATATCTACCCCGAACATCATCCTCCCAAAAAAAAAACACACACACACTTTACAATCATTGACATTGGAGAGAGAGAAAGAGCCATGTTTGGTAGAGAGAAAGCCGCGTACATCATACGTGGATACATGAGAGGAGGAGACCAACCAACCAAACAACCAACCAACAACAACAACAACAAGGGCCCAGAGATATAAGCGCAGATAATGTATAATATGGACATGGACGGGTAAAAAAGGAAGGGGGGGAGGGGGCTGTGGTGTAGGATATTATATGCCGTAAGAAAAGGTGAACGGAGAAGCCGAAAGGAAATGAAGTCGCAGGGAAGGGGTAGGGGAAGCAGGAAGAAAGAGACCAGAGAGATAGAGAGAGAGGGGGGGAGAACTGATGTACTTGATATTACGACGACGAGGTACTGGAAAACACACACACACACACACAGTACAGCTGAGCGAGAGAGAGAAAAGAAGAGAGAAAGGGAGGGGGGGGGAAGCTAAGAGACGGCGGGGCGACGACAGACGGGGCAGGAAGCGGCGCACTTGACGAGCCACTGGTCGACGCAAGATCTAGGAGATGCAGCAGCTCGCGTCAGTTGATCTGGAAGCGCGCAACAAGAGAGCATGGGTGGGAGACTTCTCAACTTGTGGAACATGTGCTTGCACGCCATGATTTGCACCTGCTCCTCGTCCTCATACTCGTCCAAACAAACTGCACAACAACAACAACACACACCAGTAAACACACACAAACGAGGGAGGGGGAAAAGTCAGCAGCCGCTCGGTTTTCGGCATCATCTTCCCGCGGCCGGGCCCGCTTTTTACAAGCATAAGAAAAAAGAAAGAAAGGCACGCAACTGAGACACTTCTCCACGTGTTCTCTAGCACCAAAACCTCGCGCGGGTTTCCGTGAGGGTCTTCGGGGGACAAGGAGTGGAGGATCGGCGGGGGTCAGTGACAGATTAGTTGGAGAAAGGGGGAGGTCGTTTGAGCGAGGGATGGGGCTCGAGGCGGCGAGGTCAGCGAAGCGGAGTTTAGTGAAGTTACGAGACTGGTCGATCTGGGTCTGGGTGAGCGTATCGATGGCCGGTTTGGCGGGGAAGCCGGGGGGTCGGAGGGGGCCCAACAGCTCGGCGAGGCGGACCATGGCCTCGTAGTCGAGCAGCTGAGATTCCATCGTGTCCGCCTCCGACCTCGATCCCGACTCGTCTTCCTCCTCGAGCCCCACCCGTCCCCCCAAGCCGTCGTAATAACCCCGCTCCTCCCCCGCCAACTTCCCCCTCGTCTCCAGACCTCATCCTCGAGCCCCCCGCCTCCGACCTCGCCTCCGTCGTTTGTAGCCCCTGAGGAATGAACAGAGAGGGAGCCGTGAAGATGGGATGTCTGTCCGAAAAAAAGAAGAAAAAAAAAAATGGTGATACCATCAGCACAAGCCAACGTTGTTCAGAACAGGTGAGATAATATGTGTATGTTTAAGTGTGTGTGTGGCTTACGATTCAGGATACAGCCCAGCGAGGACGAAGATGAGCCAGGACCTGGGCGTGGCGCTGGATAATGAGGATGGGGCGTCGGGCGGGGAAGCAGCAGCAGTGGGACGGGCAGTCGGGTCCGGCAGCTCCGGCTGATCATCATGCCCATGTGCAGCTGCATCCTCGTCCTCTCCATCCGAGCCCACTACTATCTCGTCTTCTTCCATTGCCTCGTTTTCTTCCACTGTCTCGTCTTGAACATTCGGGTCGAGAGAAGGATGAACAGAGGCGTTGAGAGCATTGACGTCGACGGGAACAAGGCGCGGATCAGTGTGCGACGGGATGAGCGGAGGGGCAGTGAAAGCAGGGGTGGTAGCTGCTGCTGCTGCGGTAGCGGCGGCGGCATGGCTGGCGATTCTCTCGAGCGCGCCGAGCAAGGGGTTAGGCGGGGCGGAGCGGACGCCGACGAGCAGGACGGGGATGAGGGTGGGGGATGGAGTGCCCGAGGAGGTGGAGGTGGTGGTGCTTGATGGGGGATGGACGCCCTCGAAGCGGTGCATGCGGAAGAAGTTGAATGCGGGGCCTTCCACGGGCTCCTCCATCGTATCCTGTTGCTGCTCATCATTTTCGTCATTTTCGTCGGGCGCGAATGGCAACGCGGACCCATGCCGCACTCGTTCGTCCAGCTCTTCCTGCGCCACAGCGGGCGGCTGCTGCCGTGCGCCCAAAGCGAGCAGAATCGCATCGCCCACGTCGGTCTGCAGGTCGCGCAGGAACCGCTCAAAGCCGCCCGGGGTGTCTTCACCATGGCCTGCGCCCGCCGCCAGTGGGTCTTCTTCTGCGGTAGCCGACTGCCCCGGGACGGCTGCTGTTGGCACGTCTTCTGATTCTGCTTCTTCTGCCGCCGATGCGTCCACCTCGCCCGGTGGTTGCGAGAAGGAGGAGCTCTCGCCGGCCCGGGACGCGAGGCCAAGCCGCCGCATGATCCTCGAGCTTGTACGTCGGGAGCTGCTGCTAGTGCCAGCGGGAGAAGCGGTAGCGTCGAGGGAAGCGTCGGCGGGGGATTGGGCGGACGATGGCTCGGGCGACGAGGGCACTACGCTGCTGCTGCGGCCCATGGACGCCGGGGACGCGGGGCTCGGCTGCTCCGATGCGTCTCCACTACTCGCGTTCACCAGGGCGCCCCCGAACGCCGCACGCAGCGCATCCCGCAACGTCGTCTGTAACCCCGCGTGCGAATCGCGCTCGTGCTCTCCAGCAGCCCCGTAAGGCTGCTGCTGCTGCTCGGGCAGGGTGCCGGGAGGACGATGGTGGGCTTCGGCTTCGGCTTCGGCTTCCGAGAAGGGCATGTCTATTGGGTGAGAGGCTTGATAAGGAGACAAGGCGGGGCTCTGCGCATTTGACGGGCGGCTCTGGATCGAGCTGCCGTCCGCATGGATGGCGTACGGAAGCAGCGACGAGGCCGTCGCGGCCGCAGCCGCGGAGAGTAGCCTGGATATCATAGCCGCTTGTTCCAGTTGAACTTGCGCGATCGAATGCGGCGGCATGGAGGTCGTCGCTGGGTCCGTGGGTGCCTCGGGCGGTGGTCCTGATGCGGGTGAGCTCGGCTGGTTGGATGTAGGATGTGGATGGCTATCTTCTTCCTCGACTGGTCCTGTGGTCAAGTCGATAGCGTCAGAGGGGATCGGACCATGAGAGTCGGTGGATTGAGGATGATGATCCGTGGTTGATGTTGTGGAGGTTGGATGGGCTGGTTCAGGAGGATGCGATGGAGGGATACCTGCTGCTGCTGATGGGAGGGGGGACTCGTTCACGTTGCGAACGACCACCATGCCTTGGACATAGATCCTTCTGGCGGGCGTTTGGATCCCTACTGCTGGTACTGCTGGCCGATCCACGGGCGTGCTTGCGTCGGGTTCGGGAAGAGGAGGAGCGTCGGGATCGGCGTCTGGTGCGGATCCGCTGGATGCGAGCTGCTGTGCAAAGAGAAAATGAATGGTGTTAGTGCTTTTCTACTTATCATTTTACTTACGAGTGACACGTAGATACCTGATCTGGGGAATCGTTATAAGCAGCAGCTGGTTCCGGTGGGATGGTTGCTTGGGTATGCGCCATTTCTGTGTGCTGGTCATCAGGGGTCATGGGCGGTTCCTCTTCATCGGTTATTATGGCAGCTTCTGGTTCTGGTTCTAATTCTGATTCTGATTCTAATTCTGGTTCTTGTTCTAGTTCTTGTTCTAGTTCTAGTTCTGGTTCTGGTTCTGGTTCTGTTAGTGGGCTCCTCCCCCTCCCCCTCCCCCTACTCCTACTCCTGCTACTCGGGTGTTGGAGATGGTTAGAGTGTGGTCTGCGTCTGAGTGAAGCAGCAGCAGCTCGGAATGGGTTCCAAACGGTGCGTCGGATTGATAATTTGGTGGTGTTGGATCGGGAGTGGCGGCGGTGGTTGCGAGTGATGGTGTTGAGGAGTGATTCGTGTTTTGTTCTAGTTTTCTCTTCCTGCTGCTCTTGTGCTGTTACTACTTTTCCTACCTGTTTCTGTTTACTGTTTGTCTGTCCCATTTATTTATTTATAATTGATTTGAATTCTACTTTTTATTTTTTTATTTTTTTGGTCTTTTATAAACTACATAAAGAATACACTTTTCTTTTATTCTTTTATACCCAATCCCATTCTACCCCGTGCTCACATAATCCCTTCCCCACTTCCGATCACGTCATCATCTCATCAACTCGCCACCGCGAGAACCTTCCAGGACCCTCCTACATAAATATAAGTCCCAGTACAACTCACTAACACTTGAAGCTATGTACTGTGTTGCACAGCGCCAAAGTAAAGCTTGGCTTCAGAAAGTATTCAAAAAGTCATTAACTTTGGTTTGGCGGAACTCACATTAAGCGCACAATGGCTTCACCCGGCATCAGGAGGAGCAACATGCACACAGCAGCTGAAAAGGGGGTAGTCCAAATCAGAGTATGTAAAAGAGTAGAAAAGAAACAAATGCAGCTGTCTGCTAAAGTATAGCTTGAAAATTGAAAAGGCACTTGAATTGGTACATGAGGTTTTCCCATGAAATAAGAAGCCTCAGGAATTAAAGCTGCACAAGATGGGATCACTCCTTCTTGGTGTGACTTGAGGTGTAAACAATTAATACAAATTATCTAGGCTGTCTTTGGCCAATAATTATTATATATAGACAAGCGTGACACGTTCCCCTGTTGCCATTCATTTGGGCAACATCCGTCTCGGCGGCCATCCATTTCAACTCTTCTTCGCCATTTTGCGTAACATCCGGCTCGGCGCCCAACGATTTCACCTATTCCATTTTTATCACATCTTCTTGGCAGCAGACACCACCTCACTGCCGGTTAACCATTTCCCTTTGCCGGTATTTGCCCCGTCCACCCAACTCCACACCTATAATCTCGATTAGCGGCCGCAGCAGTGTGCGTTTCTTTGCTCACAGCTCCACCCCACTTCCAAAGCAAGGATCAAAGTGAACCACTGTTCAACTAACGGTTGTTGTTTCTTTTCTAATTCCAGGCTTTCAACCATGTGCCGCCATTGGAAATGAACCAAGGCGTTGGAAACTCTGCCTATTAATCAATAACTCACCGCGCAAACAAATCCCACCTCAGCGGAGCCATTTCCAACCCCCGGTACACGGGACACATTTTTGACCAGCGGCAAACAATACTGTTGAAATTTTCTCTCTGTCCTCAATCTCTCATTCCCTTTTCTTGAATTCTTCAGACCCGGACTGAACTATAATCATTTGTAGCTTGTTTTCTGTTGATTTGCTTTTACCAACAACTCATGTCTAAAAAAAAATGGGTTCTTTCTTTTTCCAGCTCGTTGTCTGATTCTTAAAAGCTGATTACTCTGAATTAATGCCTCATAGTATCTGTGATTCAAAATACTTTATCTTGGCTGACTCGTCTAGCCTAACTAAAAGAGAATGAGATGTTTTGTCTAAGTTTGTCTTTTCCAAGAACTTATTTCACCTGTGTCAACCCAATTTCCTTGGTCTTAAGCCAAAGATAAATGTGCCAGTATCTTCAGTTTAAGACCAAAGATCATGCAGAGCTGGATGAGCTGGACGGAGCCAGATTAAAAAAAAAAAACCGTTAGGTTAGGTTAGGTTCAGTTAGGTTAGGTTAGGTTCAGCTTAGGTTAGGTTAGGTAAACATAGTTTAGGTCTGGTTAAGTTAGGTTAGGGCCACCTGTTAGAATCCCGGGGTGGTATGGATAAACCCCCCAAAACTAGTTATTTTGGGAAAAAAAAACAGTTTCTGCCCAGTTTTTGCCATTTCTGACATCACTTTCCCTATATATCTGCAATATATATATATCTGCAAAATGTGGTCCAAATTGGCAAAAACTGGCCAGAAACTGGTTTTTTGAATAATAACCTGTTTCTGCCCAGTTTTTTGCCATTTCTGACCTCATTATGCCTACATGTGTATGTAGGCATATGTACACACATGTGAGTGGCATACATCTGTATTTTTATATACATACATTATGTATATAGGCATAAGATCTATGTATATAGAGCTGGATGAGCAGCCAGCCAAGCTCAGCTTGCCCAGCTCTGATGGATCTTTGGTCTCAAACCAAAGATACTGGCGCCATTATCTTTGGTTTAAAGCGGATTGAATTGGGTTGACAAAGCTCGCTTATTTTGTCTTCTCTCAGTTTTTATTCAAAATATCTTTTATTCATTTCTGCTTGAAGCACATTTTGACCACCTGTCTTAGTCTATTTAAGCTAGCCTAACTTCAGGGAATAAAAATCATTGGTTCTTTCATTCTTTCTTCCGTGAACCTTTCCCAAGAAAGTGGCCCGCAACCTTTTTTTGCGCAAACCCTTTTTTCTCTTTAATCTCTTGCCTCAAGTCCAAAAACTCAACAAATACACACCAGTAGGCGTGATTCTTTGTCCGTCCCCAAATCCAGCAATCTGCCCACCACCAGACGCTAGCGTGAATCCTAGACCTGTTTTCCAGCAACCCCCGCAACACATATATAACCCCCCGGCTATCAACTCTTTCCATTATTTGGACCCACTGCCACTATCCCTACTCAATCATTTCATTCCCGCTACATAGCTATTCTCCCTTCACAGAACCATCTTTGCTTCCGTACACAGTCCCAAAACCAACATGGCTACTGCCCCCTCCTCTCTGTGCAAGGCATCTCATCCGTTGTTCACACCAGGGCCCCTTTGACATCAAGAAACAGGTACCAAGTGACTGCCACACTCAATTGTATTCATGGATTCTGACGTGCAATGCTCCTAATTTCAGTTGCCACCTATTCTCTTATCCACCTCATCCTACGGGCAGTTTCCCTGCAAATCTTCATTTTTGTTCCACAAGGAGGATTCATCTGCTGAAATATTGATGAAACTCCAACTCCAGGGTTATTCCTCCGCACAGTATGCTTTTCTCCAGGATAAAATCTACTTTCTGTTGGGCCCAAATTATAGGCCTGGAATTTGAAGATGGCCCCTATTCTCTTTTTTGATTCTCAACTCAATTTCCCAGTTGCAGAATCCAAGCAATACACCAACTCTCTTGCCAACATGAGTGGCTGCTGGGGCTTTGGGATTGTCATTGACAAAACCAAACTTCCTGTGACTGGGCCCTGGCGGCAACACCTACAAAAATTTGGTAGTAACAATGAAGCACTCTGACTATGAGACTCACAACAAGTCAGTTCCTTTGTCTGGTGTCAAGTATAACTGAGTTGACGTTCTTGATAATTAGATCCAAAAATTGTGGCTCTCCACATGTCACCACATAGTAAGGCAATCTACGACAATTGACTTGCCGTGGGAGTCACCGCTTGGATCTTGGGAGCCATCAAGGCAGCAGACGGTGGAGTGGTTCACCTCAAGGTCAGTATTCTGGATTTTGAGCATAGCCACGGTACACTTGACCGCTGATATGTCATTTGTATCAGTGTAATCAGGCCATTCCTGAAGTTTAAGAATTGGACAGTCACTTGTGATGGAAACCCAATATTGGACTGAGTCTCAGGACACACGGCCAACTCAAACATGTGTTATATGTTGGACTGGTTCACCGCCTGGAGCATTTGTAGCACTTGGTTGTTGTTTTTAAACTTGTTCTTATTGAATGTAAATTTACATTTCTTGTTCTTGAGGAACAGAGCAATGTCTCTACATGGCAATATTCCTGTAGTAGAGCACGAAACTATACCATCTTGTATAATGATCCTGTTTTCCGGTCTTATTCTTGGGACGCCGGGATCAGTTCAATCGATGGGTAGCCTGGCGCAGCCGCGCATTTCCCTAGTAATATATAATATATATATATGCCCAATTAATGTGAGAACAGGTGCAGCAAATATCAAGTTGCAAAAACTCAACAAAGGTGATCACACATTTACATCTCACCATTTTGATCCAGACCAGTACATATGCTCCTGTTGGCTGTTCATGAGAATATCAAAAAAAATGTCATTATATTTCAACTGAAAATCTTATTATAATGTGTTAAACTTATAGCTCATTTCCATGAAAGGGGGTTTCCAAGAATAATACAATTGCCTGATGCCATATTGAAATTGGTGATCCATGGTTATACAGGAATTTTGATAAAGCCTTTCATGATGCTCTTTATAATATGTAGTAGGTGCGACCATTTTTCTTGTTTTCTTGCAAATATCATTACTTCCACTCTATCAATCTTGACTTGTGAACTCATCTCATCCACTCCATTTCATCAACATCCAAACACACTCATGATAAAGGTGGTTAACTTCTGGAAAAAAATGGATGTAAGTTTGAATATGCAAGACTACAACTACGTAGAAATTTCTCTATCACTCAGCTCCTGTGACCAGTTGCACAGGTCCATCAAGGAACTGATGAGGAAATTCCATCCAACCATCTGGGAGGTGCTTTGGTGGGATAGTGTCCATCCAATCACTGGTCAAATGTTGATGGTCAAGCACTGCTTGAACTGCTGTGTTTGACTGGTGAAATAGTATCAGTGAGTACATAGTTGTATATAGCTGCTCATCATACCATACTTTTCTGGGTGTGGTGAGAAAAAATCAGTTCACTAGGATGCTGGGTTACCTGCAGTGAACGAACTTGATGTACCTGTAACCAATCTGGCCACAATCAAACGCCTGTACCATGCACCTGCTGGTTGGTGGTTTGTTTTGCCTGTCCACCTTCACAGGTACCTGCTGGCTGCTTCCTACATAGTACCTGCCAATGGATACCAAATGACATCTCTATGACCCTCAATATGTCAATAGATATCTCAAGGAGATATTTGGTATAAGATGTAGCGGTTAGAACCAGCTGAAATCATATTTGAAAAACTCTATTTTTGGACAATTTCCTCTATTTTTTCTCTTAAAAAAACACATGCATGAGAGCATATATATAATAATTTTAAATGATTTCTTTTCTCATTGAATGGGAATCACTTGTGATATTTTTCTTTCTCCTGAATATAAGGAAGGTAATGATTTCATTCCAGAACAATTGATTTTATCTATCCAATAATCTCTTTTTTCAAGTGCTTCTTGCATTTGATACTTTGCACTGAAATATTTATATTTAACAACCCTGAGCCCATTCTATAATGTAGAATTTGTGTGAATAAAGAATATATTGTGATACAGAAACTAAGAATCTTGTATTCCCATCCAATTTTGATCATGATCAGGTACTTTTTTGATCTATGCGTGGAAGACTGGCAATAACCAAGCTCTAATCAAAATTATCATAACTTTTCAAGTAAGAGTTGGAGAAAAACTTTCTATGTTAGAAAAGAGTACTTAGTGTTAAGCAGTTTACTTGAAACATTTATGAGTTGTTCCAGGAATAAGTTTTATCTCCTCAGAGCAAAAATCACATTTTACTTCTGTTTTATCCTCTCTTATATGAGCAGTTCAATGCTTAGGACACTTTGGGCATGAACACAACGTAGTCTATCATAGGTCCATGCCCCAATTTTGAATGAAATTTCAGTTGTTTGGATGGTCTTATAACTCCTAGGCTATGATATGGTTAAGCCCGTCTAGCTCACCTCTACAGCTGGAAGATGGACTGCTTGTTTCTTCTCCTCTGCGCAGGAGGTGTTTTCAACATGGGTAACCTGTTTAAAAAAGAAGTTCTGACAGATTCAGACACTACCAGAAAATCTGCTTCAACTGCCACCAGTTGACATGCAGGCTAGTCCCATCTTACTCCCCTTTTACTTCCAATTTAATCCAAAAAAACTTTTTTGGCACAGTCACTGTTCACAATGCACAGTGACTGTGCATTGAAGTTGGGTTGAAGTTTTTTTTGAGTAAGATTCAAGTAAAACACAAGTTAAATCAAAGTGACTGCATGTCAACTGGTGGCAGTTGAAGCAGATTTTCAGGTAGTGAGATGTGTATTTGTTGAAAAAAAAGAACAACATCCACATATACATTGCCAATTCTTTTTTAATCTAACTAATTAAAGAAATGACTCACAGATCCTGATGGAACTCCATTTGGCTTTTTCTCAAGTGACCGGAATGTGTCCATCCTTTTTCTCAATAATGGTCAAGATTCTTGTGAAATTTCAACGTGAACTGGGTTTGTGGCTACCCATTTTGCCACTTGGGGAAGCTTTCAAGAGAAAAAGGGGATGATTAACTTCTTCCCTCCGGACAACTGAACTCAAGCAAACCAACCACCTTACCTGCACAAATATTTTCCAAATGGAAGACATTACATAATTGTTTATTTAGAAAATTCTGGAGCTGACCGCAGCTTATCTGGAGTCGGGGATGTGGGGGGAGGTCATCACCCTTTGATCAAATGGAAGTCAATTTATAGGCTAGTTTGTGCCACATGGAAGCAAGCCAAGGTTTTCTGTGCAAACTCCCTCTCGCTGCGTCTGTCAAACCCAAAACAAATTTTGGCAAGCCATAGCCTGTGCAACTCAACAAATACAGTTGCAAGCGGTTAGCGGCATCTTTCTGTAAGGCTTCTCCCACCAAATGGGGTAGCGTTTGGAATCTTGGGGTCAAAAAATAGAAAAATCCCAGATTTTTTGAGCATATTTGGGGCTAATTTTGCCATATTCAGAGTGCCTGACGTGTGACTTTGGTCTCATCATGTCTGAATAAACACATTTAAAGTCATATATATGGTTTTACGTACTTGTAGTATGCATTTATACATGCATACTATGTATATATGCATAAAATATATGCATTTATTGGCCGATGTTTGGAATGTGACGGAGTAAAAAAAAACCCCCGCTGGGTTTCAAGCAAAACCTTTTTAATTCTAGATTCTAAAGCCTCCAAAGACCTCAAAAATGTGGTCTTTGTTTAGATTGACTCCTGGGGGCAAACACCCGGCCCGCGTCTCCCATTCAAGTTTTGAAGGGGGGGACAGACAGATGCCGCTTGCAACTGTAGTGTTCACATCGTCATCATATATGAACTTACTCCGGCCCATGCCACAAGACTGCGGAGACGTTGCAACCGCTGAACAGTTTGTTAGGAGCCTATAACTGGATGTAAATATGCTATCTCTTGGTCTGGAAATCTGTTCGTCCATGTGAAGGTTTCATTGAGTTGTTGATAATGATCGTGAGCGGATGCAGATTTTCTTGGAGATTTGGTGGCATCCAAAGGTATATTTTGGTCAATGAGAATTGCATGTAATGGTGTATTAGTCCTCCCTCAATCTTTTCATGAGCACTCAGAGGTATTCCAGGCTCACACATTCTCTAAAAGGATGCCACCAGTGCCCTAAAAGACGGGACATGTACGCTGCGGGACCCTCAATAAGAGCATCTCCAACGGAGCTGCCATTGCGCGACCTGGAGCAAACTTTGGCGGCCCGCAAGGCGTAGTTGTCCTCCAGCGGAGCCGCAGCAGAAGCTGCCAACGATGGAGGGGGTGGACCAATCCCGCCTTTGGCTGCTACCTTCGGCAGCTTTGCCCGCCAGAGATCCACCCCCGCCATCAATCAACGGTCCATAAATTGGACAAGTGTGACACTTTGGGACATCTGCTTGCAGCCCGCCAAAGCCAGGCCGATCCACCCCCCGACCGTTGGAGATGCTCTAATCAGGCAACCGCTTCCAGGAAAATAAGTCTATCCTTTGCACGTGTTCCCAAAGAAAGGCTTCAAAGGACTGTTCTTAACTAAATTAACTCAAACTTACCCTGAAGAGGGAGGGCAAAGGTGACCCAATTTTATTTTGCAAAGCTATTTGAAAGACTTTGCACTCATAGTGGTATGAAATTCAGAAGGAAAAAAAATTGAGAAATGAGAAGGAAGGGAAATATAGGACTCAAAAGACTGCAAGAAACGTCTTCTGATATTCAATTAACTAAAATGAGCATTTCAGAGTCTCACTAATCAAGGAATCTAACAAAGTCATTTTGAAAGGGAAGTTTAGGAGAATTGATGAAGTCAGACTGCAATTAGAGGTCAGAAATGTTGAGATGTGCAATGCTGAAGTTGAACAATGAGCGGAAGGAAATGCATATTAGGTGAGATGTCCTCCATTCCATAATTTGGATGTTACATGTGGGAATAGGGGGGTTCACGATAAGATTTATCGCTTCTCGCGCGCTTCAAATTTTTTTCTCGCGCGAGAATTCTCGCTTGAATTTATGATAAAATTTTAACACCACGAGCAGCCCCCACGGGTGTCTCGCTCGCTCAACTCAACTAAAAAAAACTTAATTATATGTGCGCAGCACTCGCGCAGCACATCTAAAAATTTCTCGCGCCGCTTAAAAAAAAAACTCGCGGATCCTTATTGTGAACCCCCCTAATGCACTCCCCATTTCATGAAATCAGGTTGGCTAAGCCTGAAGCTCTGGAACACAAAACATTGTGCCAAAAACTATTGGAGCTAGTGACTGTATAACATTGGGACATAAAACGCATAGAAAAAACCGGTAAATTGGCTTTTTCATTTTTTAATTTCAATCTTTCCCTTGTACCATATCTCTGTAGGGTCCCTTGTTACTTGAGGCGCACCCAACTATTATAATTTTACTTTGAAGGTGATAAAAATCTGACATCTGGTTTGAAGTTTCTCAATCCACTTTTGAAGCAACTTTCAGATTTACCTACAAAAATGCTTCTTCTTCGGAGTGTATGGAAGCAAGCCTGCATGAATGATGGGCCACGAATGTTGATGGTAAAGTACGTATGTATTCCAAGTGCCAACCAGCGGTGGCTAGTATGCAGCTGCGCGGAGAACTATTCGGGACGCGCAATATGCATGGAGAGTGTATTCAATATACTCCCCTGCGGTGACCCACCCCGCAGCCACCCTGACCCAGCGACTCCAACAAAGAGAGAGAGGAAAAGATCCGAAGCACCGTGACCGAACAAAAAAAAACAGAAACATCACGAGCAAGAGGAATCGCGCAATTGGATTCTACGGACTGGAACGTATTCATCGAAACGGGAAATCCTCACAATCGATCGAGTACGCCTCCCGCAGAATAAGCCACAGATCCTACAAGAGACGAAGAAGGAATCTGCTGAACAGGAGAGATACTAGAGTTTTTCGAGATGTCTGGACGCGGCGGTTTCAGAGGCTCATCTGATCGAGGAGGGCGTGGTAGAGGAGGGGGTGGGTTCCGAGGTGGTCGCGGTGGTTTCGGAGGTGGCTTCGATAGCGGCCCACCAGCGGAAGTCTTTGGTGTGTGCTCCTCCCCCTCCCTTCAGAGAGTACTCAAAATATGTCTAAAAAATTTTGTTGGGTCAAGTACCTAGTCAGTTTATTAATTATTTTGGTTCTTACTTTGGTAGAGATGGGATCGTTTGTCCATGCAGTCGAAGGAGAGATGTTATGCTCTTCAACAAACGGTTCCAAAGTGAGTGGGAGCTAGGCATTCCTATGCATAGAAAATAAGTTAACAAGATCTGACGATTCTTTCTGCAGGTTCCATACTTTAATGCCCCGATTTACCTAGCCAATAAGACCAGCATAGGAAAGGTAGACGAGATTCTGGGCCCGATTAACGAGGTCTATTTCACTATTAAGATGGGCGAAGGTATGCTCGCTACCTCGTTCAACCCCGGAGACAAAGTCTTCATCGCCCCCGATAAACTGTTGCCAATCGAAAGGTTCTTACCAAAACCACCCGGTGAAAAGAGTGGGCCTCTCCTTCCTTCCTCAATCCCCTCATTCTTCTCTTCTCTCGATACATTCTTCCTGATCCACCTCCTTGTTTTGAAAACCATCAGTTCCCAAAAGAGGCGGAGGCGCTCGTGGAGGTCGTGGAGGTCGTGGAGCTGGGAGAGGAGGACCGAGGGGAGGAGGAGGGCGAGGTGGGCCAAGGGGGTCAGGTCGTGGATTCTCGAGAGGCGGCGGCGCTGGGGGTGGGCGCGGGGGTGGTTCCTTTCGTGGTGCCGGCGGACTGCGAGGCGGTGGTGGTGGCGGTGGATTTAGAGGTGGTGGAGGCTCCCGAGGTGGGGGTGGACGCGGTGGTGGGGGTGGTCGAGGTCGGGGGTATTGATAAACTCATGCAATTTTATCAAGAAAAAACAAACATGGAGTACTCGGCGCCGACCTTTATTCGATGAGTCCCAGTCCTACTGGTTTTCTGACTGGTGGCACAGTTCATTGATCCGGCATTGTGGTGGTTATCTCGTCATAGTAGCCCACTGAGGTGTTGGCTAGATTTGGGTCTACAAAGCTATCAGCAAGAAGCGTAGGCCACAAGGCTGTGATGAGGAAGCGCTCACATGGAACCTCTCGCACTGGGAGAGGCATCTACAAAGCACAATTGTAGCCTGAGGATTGACCACTAACTCTTGGCATTTGGGCGCTCCTTTGCGATTGCAAGTTACACACGTAAATATTTCAACTCAAGAGGATGTGAGAGAGCAATCGGAAGCCGAAGAAAGGGTTTCTGAGGTCGCATTGGAGAAGATCTGATAATTGGCATCCGTTTCCTTGGAAGCAAAACGATGGCAATGATAAACGGAGTGCCGTTAATCAAGCGGTGAATGAAAACATCCTCCGATACCCAAATCCTCAAACCCGGTTTAGTAAGATGATCAACCCGCGCGTGAGAATTCATGCAAATAGGACGGTTCACATTGGGATTTTACGCATTTTTTAAACCAGTTTTTAACCACGTTAATGGATAAAATTTCATAAAACATTCACACCTCTATATCTGGATGTTTTGGAAGATTTGGATGAAGCCAAATTTTAAGTGAAAATTTTATGACAAGTGTCCTAAAACTGAGGTTAAAGTTGGTTATAGTGGAGGACTTCCCTTCGCTCTGGAAACCCTCCCAGAACCAGATCTGCGTGGAATTTTTGCTCATCTTCGGGGACTACCCGGGGGTTACCCGTCCGTAAATCTACACGAGGGTTCCAAAGGAAATACGCGCGACTGAAACGGCCCGCGTAAACTCCAATGCGGAAATGAAGAAAAAAACAGATGAGCGTTATACGGTGCGAAAAGTCATTAACAACTTAGCAACACAGCAACGGTAGTGATGAAGATGAAAAAAAAAAATTATACAGGTTGTCCGTGGTGTTCCCCTGACCAGCGGTGGTGATTGATTCACCTGCAAGCTCAAGCTTCGAAGTTTTGTTAAGTCGCATCCTCGCTACAGGGAGCCTTGAGAGTGCAAAGAACAATATTTAAGGCTTGCTTCTCTATGCAAACGGTTCCTACCTTCCCCCATCCCTCAACTCTCTTTGCTTGCATGCCTCTCCTCGCGTCCTCAACATTTGTGATAGCCATTTATATACAGCTTGTCTTATCATTGCTCATTACTTCTCAGCCGGTATAATACACATGTGCAAGTTTCTAATCTAGCGGATCTGTCTCCTTGGTATGTCGGATGGACAACACTCCTCCACATTGCTCAACACCTCCAACGCTGCATCCCTAAATTTATCAATTGTCCCCTCCGTACATGTCGTAGCACACATGTCCAAGTATTCCCTATGGTGCTTCTTCTTGCTCAGCAGCTCTACGATCCTCTTGAGTGCTTTCCAACCCAAAAGCTGCCAGGTGAGCATTCGCTTATCTAAGTCCGGCTTGCTGATGGTATATATGTCTGATAGTCCCTCTACCTCCGGCACTTTGCTTATCCTGGCCCCAGTTAATTTAACATCTACCGTTCGCAACAGCATCTGAGATCGCTCTTGGAATCCGTCCATCGCACAGACCGAGGCGTTCTGGACCATCCTTTGCCGGTTGGCTATGAACTTCAGGATGCCGAGAGTTTTCTTGATGGCATTCAGACCGGAGTTCATCTTCTGTTTGCTTAAGCAATCCACCGCAGTCAGGATTGGATAGGTATCTAATGCGCAAACACTAGATTCTGGCAGTGTGTCCATCTTGGGTTGCTGTAGAGCTGACTGCTGTAGGGTAGCGAGCTGAGATGGGGAAGGGAGCTCAACGAGCGCACCGCGTCTCTTTTTGCGGTTTGAAGGTTCGTTGCTGTCGTCCAAGCCTCTTTTGTGGGGATTGCTGATGAGCTCGAGTTGGTATGTTTGGCTTGGAAGGCTGTCAGGTGAAACCGTGGTACATGCTGCAATACCAGCCGCCGTGGCCTTCTTGGCTGACTCAACAACTAATAGGCGGTACTCCTGTGCAATGCAGTACATGTGCTTGCACGCACTTCCATACCGCCGGAAGTGCGCACAGCTGCAGCTTGTCAATTGGCCTTTGAGGCCGCGAGGGGCAGGATTGACTTGAATGGTGTAAGCCTGCGTCTCGGGGTTGGTGAACGAATTGATAAAAAACTGAGTAGAGGGCCAGCAGGTTTCAGTGGTTATATTGATGTTGTAAGGACTCAGCCACAATTTGTACTTACATTACCGGGGCATTGAATGAGTCCAATACCTAGCAATTCCATAGTGTTCTTGTTGTAACTCTTGCCCAGACATTGTGCAGCGCTCTGAAATTTATTGGTACGCTGCAATCTAAATCCGAGTGCTACTTGTGACGACTCAAAGCAAAAGCTGGCTTCT
The DNA here is from genome assembly GCA_002873125.1 of Puccinia coronata f. sp. avenae. Taxonomy (NCBI): domain Eukaryota; kingdom Fungi; phylum Basidiomycota; class Pucciniomycetes; order Pucciniales; family Pucciniaceae; genus Puccinia; species Puccinia coronata. The sequence continues at coordinate 377,077 of PGCI01000031.1, forward strand.
ACCTCGTCAACCAGAACTTGCACAACCTCATTGATGCGACGGTGGGTTGGAGGTGGAATGAACTTAGTCTTGAGAAGTCTGTGCCACGACTCAACATAGTTGTTGGTGTGAATACCCTGATGGGCCATCTGCAAAAAGACACGTGTCAGTATCTGGATGCGGACATAGCTCAAGCCAAAAGCCACGTACTGTTCGATAGAATAAACCCCATCGTTCGGCGCGGTTGTCCCATTGCCTCCGCACATAGTCAACAAAAGAGGGGCTGATGCGGTTCCACTTCCCACAAAACAGCTCCAGTCGGAGCTCAGTCATGTCAGTCTGGGAGTAGACAACTCCTCGGAAGTCAGTGAGCGCTTCATCAGCGCGGTCCTTCAAGTGAGACTTGGCATTCTCCTTGAATGCCTTCATCACGTGGAACAGGCACCAATAGTGCTTTGCTGCCTGGTCCCACAAGTCCGAGTATGCGGCTTCAACAGCATTGGAGATTGCAAGATCGCAATCGCTCATAACCGCCTGGGGCACCACACCGCTGGATTTGCGCAGCCAGCGTAGTATGTTGTGAACCGATGTTCTACAAACAGAACAGAACAGAGTTTGGTTGGGTGAGTTACGAAGTCACAGTGTTTGAAAAAAGAAAAGGAAAAACTTACTCAGAGGATGAGCCAGTAAAGGCCCAGGCAATGGGCAGTCCTTTGCCAGTTAACGGGTCGCGTATGAGAATTGAAAACAGACTAGCTTTTTTGCCATTGGACAAAAAGTAGTTGCTGACCGAGTTGTGGGTGGAATCAATCATGATCATACGTTGGCCATGTTTGACTAGCATTTGCCTCTGCCAGGGTGAATAGAAGGCAAACACAAAGTTGGGCGAGTCTTGAAGAACGGAGGCGTGGACAGTCCAATTTCTTGATTCAAGAAGCAATTGCCATTTGGACAAAGAATTGAACACATTCGAGTCCTTTTTGGCAAGGAAGTTGGCACGTTTCTTGATGAGATATCGTATTTGATCGTATCCAATTGCGCGGCCAGAAGCCACTGCGTTGGCGTTCTCCAGCTTGAATGTGAAAAAAGCACACGGGATGTTAGTTTGTTAGGAAAGGGGGCAGATTGGAGAGCAACACTTACAGCAAGGACACTGGGGGATTGAGAGGCTTTAAGTATGTTGCTACAAGATGCTCCACTAACCACGCGCTCATCAAGCCACTTCTCAACACAGGGAGGTAGCCGAGACGCTACAATATCTGATATAGAGCCCAGATCATGGTTATGAGCCCAATACCAAGTGACCCGAAGCGAATTGGAAGCTATGTGATGGATGACATGGAACCGAGCTTGACATCCACACTTTCGTGACGGGTGTTTCTTGCGGGAAAAAGGTGAGCGATCCAGGTGGCGCGCTTGTGGGCACTGATGGTCCAACTTGAAGAAGAACTCTGGTGGTTGGCCTCCGAGGTCTTTTTTCTTTTTGTCCTTCTTCTTGGGTTGATTTTGAGTGAGCTTGAGCCGATTCCACAAGACAGACTTGCACATAGCATCTGAAAACAGCTGAGCTTCACCTAGTGTGTTGCCGGGGATAGTAAAGCGGAGCGGATTGGTTGGGAACGAGACTGGAGCACCTCCAACCTCATGAAACAGGTTCAAAACACCAGTGGAGGCTTGGGATTTGTTGGGAACTTCTATCTCAAAGGTGGTTGGGGAAGGGACTACGTCGGAGATATTTGAAACAAAGGGGTAATCTATGGAGGGCTGGACAATAGTGTTGAAATGAGGGGTGAAGAAAGACATTTTGTGTAAGGGGGGGTGAAGGTGATGTAATTGAGCTTGACGAGAAAGACGGCAAATGAGTAATGGGTCTACTCGGTTAATATGTATCTATGAAAAAGGGAAGAAGGGGGTCGTCTGTTCAACAGAGCAAGGTGACAAGAAGGCTGGGTGAGGTTTGCGCAATTGACTTCTGGGGGGATAAATCAAATGAGGCAATGAATGTCAAAAGGGTGGATTGTTGGGGCAGCACGCAAATGAGCAAGGGCAAGCCAGATGAAACTTGAAGAACTGGTGATATGTCAAAAAATACGCAAAAATAATTAACTTGTAATCAAAAGCGCAAGAAAGGGGTTGGGCACCAGGCCAGCAAAGAAAAAAGCTAAGATAGTTCAAAAATTGGTGAAGGATTTGAAAGTAAAGAAGAGGGGTAAAAAACTATCAACTGGCAATTGTCGGGCTCTTTATAAACCTCTTGAGCCCTCTAGGGGGATGAGAACATAGGAAAAATATTTGCCGCACTTTGCAGCCTGAGTGCATCAAAGCTTGTGTGCATGTGAGGGATAACGTAGTGGATGGTGCTCATGATCTCATTGTCCTCTTTGGGTGTGTCTGAGGGGCCGCAAACGCGGCCGTAAAAACCCGGCTGGAATGCTTTTCCGTGTAGTCATGGATATTTTTAATTTTTTTAATTTCTTGATTGAGGTTTGCGCGGTTTGTTTCATTCATCGAGGAAATACCCAAATCCCAAAATCTTCACATTCAGCTTCAGCACTGCAATTAATTGTACATATTCCTTCAATTTCCACCATTTCTATCGCCATACACACCCATCCAACAGCCAATCATCTTTTATCATGTCGGAACATGAAGCATCACAAAGAATTTCAACCCCTTCACAGCCAACCCGTTGTCCCGCACGTCAGGGAACCAGCTTGCACCAACCCACTACAACCAACGTACCGCGTCGAGGAGGAGGGCGTGCCCCTGGATCTCAAGGCTACAAACCGCCAGACTGCAAAGCATTAGTCTCAGCGGTCCGCCAAGTTCTCCCCTTAGGCAGCCAAGAATGGGGCAGGGTTGCCAACATTTACAACAACTGGGTTGTGGAGAATGGTCAAATGACCCGTGAACAGGACCCTCTCAAAGCCAAATTCAAGTCTCTAGTCAATGCCAAGAAGCCAACCGGGGAAACTGTATGCGCGCCTTGGATCCAAGACGCAAAGTCAGTCGAGATGGCCATCTGTGAAAGGGCTTCCCACAATGCCGTTGTCGATAGGGACTTTATTGACTAGCCAAGTGATGAAGAGTCGTCAGTTCTTCCCACATCTAAATAAATGATATGTATTTGAATCTGTGACTTATCTATTTATTGCCAATGATTGCCAGCAATGGAGTGGGTGCTCCCGTACCAATGTTGCCAACCCACATTGAAGATGACCTGACAATATCTCAAGAGATTTCTCAAACAGGCTGGCCTGAGACCCAATCATCACCAAACCACTCTCCTCAGCGTCAAGACAGCTTGCCTGGCCAAGACGCATTGTTTGCTGAATTGGAGACTGGTTCTCCACTTGCTCCTACAAACACATCATTACGGTTGGCTCGGACAGTACCTCGAGCCCCTGCCCCCTCCCCAATGAATCTTTCTGTTCCACAACGCCCTATTCAACCACGTGGCACGTCATCAACTGCTAACTCCGGCCAAGCAACCAAACACCCTCGGACAAACAACATCCAAGATGAATTTGCAACACTCCTCAACAGCAAAGCCCGCGAGAAACGAGAACAGGAACAGAACATCTCCCAACTTTACTCCCTCCAACTTCAAGAATCACACTCAACCATCAACCGCCTTGAAGAGGAGTTGAGTCGCTTACGAGATGGCATTACAGTGCAGGTCGCTCGTTTGCAGGACGAGAACGTTAGATTGCAGAAAGAACTCTTGACTGCTCAGAAGGAACATGCACAGCAACTCTCGTCTGCTCAGAAAGACCTTGGGCAGTTGCAAAAGGAGGCGACTCACCTTACCGTCAAGAATTCTAATCTGCGAAGAAAGCTGGACTTGATGCAGCTTTGCATTGAGCTACAACAAGGCAGCAGGGGATTGATGAACTATCAACCACGCCCAAGCGGGAGTGGCAATTACAACCATAACTCCTGGGGTGGGAACACTGACCGACACCCTCGCTACCAACCTCATCAACCTCACAACGTTCAAGACATCAATCCCGGTGGAAGACCATGTCCCACACCTGGCAATGAACGCAACCCAGAGGAGTTGTCTGAACAAGCAATGCCCTTTTCTTATTTTTTTTCCCTTGAATAGTTTCACATTCTTTTACCAATTGCATTAATCTCATTTCACGCCAAGAACTTTCCCAAGAACTTTCACCATTTTTTTGTACATATTTTGACCACTTTTGCAATCTAAACAACACTTGTTACCTCTTTTTACTTTGACAAACGCGCCAAGCACCGCAAGCCCGACCTCTCTTGTACCGTCAGAGCTACCATTTTCCACCTCATGGGTGTCTTGTCCAGCCATCCTCCCATGTCGAGCAATACAGGTACGTTGAATGACAACACATGCAAGTTTGTGGCGCGGCTGATGCACACAGAGAGGATAGGCCATGCTAATTACATTGTACTTATAGAAAAGAAAAAAGAAAAAGTTACAACCAGCCATTATAGTAGCAACTTATATGGCAGGACTTCTCAATGTCGGAGAATAACATTTTATGAAATGAACGGCAAAGAATTTGTTTTTCATCCCAAACCGAGCTGTACACAGTCCTTGTTTGATTGATTTGAACCAAGCAAGAACGAAGCTGATGTAGTCGGCATACAGTTTGTAGCACATCAAACCTGAACTGATGGTTGCTAGCTGGGAGTGGCCACTTTAATCGCGAGAATGAACCTTGAATGGAGTGCATTCCCCACTCAGCCGCCTGCCGGGTAGACACTACTTGATCATTGAGTACCTTCAGTCGCGAGAGAGACCTCGGAGTCTCTGGAAGACGATCCCCTTGCTTTACCGGTGCCAATATCCTGTTGTTGATGCTTGCGGACTTCCGAGGGAAAGCAGTATCGCTCAGGATGTGATACCCTTCAGGGGTATTGTGGAGAAGCTCTTCGTACAGGGGACCTGCAATGGCTGAATCGTGCCATGACCCAGGTGCATTGAGTATGGAGTACAGGATTGTACCGTCCGGAGCAAACGCAAGAATGAAGCTACAATAGTGGGAACACGTCCAGCCGTTGTAGTATGCATTCTGAATGCTGCTCAAAACCTTGGCTTGTCAGCTTGGAAACAGATTGAAAATGACATTATTGACTCACTCGTCATCCTCTGAAACCAAGATGGGCAAGTTGAGACCATCAACAAAGCCAAAACACTTGGTCAGGAGTGGGAATTTTGCCTCAATTGCATTGCTGTAAGGCCGGATTGCTTGCTCGGAAGATGGCCAAACAATTCGTGATGCACGCAGCTCCTTAAGGACCGCCAGAAGGTACTGGAGGCCACATGCAAGGTACCGTGAACATACAGCCTGTGTGATAGCAAAGAGCTGCTGAAGGTTATAAGCAGGCATTGTGGAGCTCAACCAATGCAATACTAACCCCAGGCAGCCGGCGGAGTCAAGGGCGCGCCTTCCTGGCTGTGGCTCTCCATGGGGGTTGACGTCGCCTTGGGGAATGGTTTCGCCGTTCCATAGAAGAGAGAATGGGGCGTGAATGGTTTCAAAAGTGTTGACATCAACACCCATTGTTGTAATGAAGGCGCAGTCACTCTGGCTGGACCAGAGGTAGGCCCAGGCGCTGTCAACTAATGGATCTCCTGGTAGGTCCCCACGGGTTAGGTAAGTTCGAAGATTGCGAATGGGGCCGCCCATGCTTTCAAGTGCAACAATGATTATAGCAGCCTCATCGTACTCTTGGCGGCGCCTAGCAGCAATTTGTGAAAAACAAAGACGAAGTTGATGCCACTGGATGTCTCGTTGGCGCCTGGCAGTTCTTGATGGTTGGGGAAAAGGAGGGTTGTTCATTGGAAGTTAGAAGGGTAAGTTCGGTATGAACATCTCACACCAATGTGGAGGCCATCAGTGGTTAGATCAGGCACTAGTTGTGCTGGAAACTCCTCCCCCCCAGATGGCTTCTAAATTTGGGGGACAGGGCGACGGAACACCCAATCTGGGAATTTCTGAGATTCTGGCCGCTGATATCTCAAATCTGGATCTGGGAGGCTTCCAGAGCGAAGGGAAGTCCTCCAGTGCCCAACGTGAACCGTCCTAATATGATTCTTTTTGGTCATGATGGTGGATACAGAGACCATCTATACCATCGGCCCATCAAGCAACCATCAAGCTGTGGTGAGTGCACACGGTCCAACTTGCTTGTAGAGCAGTGTGCCATGTGGAGTCTCAAGCCCATAATGTATTTGCAAAATTGGAGTTGCACGTTGCCTTTATAGCCTCCACAGCGCCTTGGATGCCTTTTATCATGATCCACAGGACCACACCCTCTTGGAAGAAGAGGACTTTGCAGAATCTAAACATCGGCCTTCACCCTTCGCAGCCCGTTAATTATGCCGTGATGATCATTTGCAAGAAGTGCCATGTCTGCTCCAGCTCAGGAGCGGCATGGTGATGGACTTTTGCTAACCAGGTTCTCCGGTTGCATGAGAAGTTATGTGTTTGCTTTTTTGTTTTTTTTGGCATTCATAGTTACGGAGGATGCTTTCGGTCACTGTTAATCAAGCCCCATGAGGAATGCTAGTATGATTACAGAGAGTATGAAACTGATCAGCCAAAGAATGACACTTCATACCAGAAGCCAACACCTTCACCGTATGAAAATATGGGGGTCCAAAAAGAAGAAATTGACACAGATATTCCTTTCTGCTCCTTTTCTCCACATGTTGCCCCACCATTATTTCTCTTTGAACACGGCGACTCCAGATGGCAGGGTGAGACAAACACCCGCATACATTAATGCCAAAATGGACTGACTCTCCTTTCTTTTCAACCTCTCCTACGTCGTTTGCTGATATCTGTGTTTCTCTCATTCCTTCACTCAAACGAGAGCCTTTTGCTTATTCACCCCTGCTTTCCACAAGATTTCGTCATTTCGTGTGACAAGTTTCTGCTGGTAACCTTTGCATCAGAAAGGACAAGCAACTGATCGTCTGATTGAATCTGATGTCATATAATTATCCATGGTGGTAAGTGTACCGTTTTAGTGCGAGTGGCTCGTAAAAACATGTTTCCTCATGGCTTATCTGCAGCAACTCGCAGTTTTCACGGTTCTGAATACATATTTGATCAATAGTTGTAATTACATACAATGTTGAACATAAGAGGGAGCATTTGAACAAAACACACACAGCAACACGTCGAGGGCATCCACTCATGTACATGATAGCGGATGGGTCCGGAACGAGGCGATGTGACTCACAGCTCAGCGAGCGAAGGCGGTCACCTCCCACCTCATTTGCCCAACTTGATCAAATACCATTGTCACCCTCATCCAAATAGGATTCATCGCCCTGCTTTGACACAATGAGGTGCAGTTTTGTCTATTATGTCTTCCATCCAACTATCTCAGCTTTACTCACTGCGACAACGGCACCTGACTTAAAACTGAAGGAAGGCGTCTCGCAGCCAAAGGTACCGTTCAAGTTGAACGAGCTGGCAGTGTGCGAAGAAGAACTTCCAACAGAAATTAGCCTGAGTTACTCTAATGACCAGGCCACTTCCTCACCAACCGTAGATAATTTTGTGGATTCAAAGCGGCCTGCACCCTCCCCAATCTCACACTCAGGTTCAACTGTTAGTAATCATAGGCAAAAGCCACTAGTGGGACAGTTTCTCTTTCCAGGATTCACCGGGAAACGTAGAAGAACCGGTTTGAATCGGACCGCTACGTCTAAAAAAAGCAAGAAGGAGGGCAGTTCTTGTGACGCTTACTCAACCCTTGCAATTGAGGAAGAAGAACATTCTGAGGATGATGCCATAAGTCTGCCAGAATCAGCACTAACTGTGTCTATTAATCATAGCAAAGAGCCACTGGCACAATTTCTCTATCCAAGATTCACCAGAAAACGTGGGAGAACCTATACCAATTGGAGCTCTACATCCAAAAGAATCAAGCCATGGGGCATCTCTCTTGATGTTTACCCAACCCTTTCAATTGAGAATAAGAACTTTTTTGATGATGATGCCATCAGTGTACCCATAAAAGACAAGAAAGGAAAACCTTTCAAGGTCTATGATTGGAGTTTTTTGAGGGGAGACCCAAAGAATGAAAAAACAGCTGAAAATCAAAAGAAATTGTTAGAAAATCTCAAGGAATGCAAAGGTGGAAGTGATGAAGAAAGTTTCTTTTTTGTTAAAAAAGATCAAGCACCTGCATTCCTGTCAAATTATGTTGTAATGAAGAAGGGGTCAGAATTTGTCATTCCATCAGATATCAATATCTCAGCCAGGCATTGTCAACATTATAAAATCCTTTTGGAAATCTCAGATAACAAAATTAATCTTGAAGCATATTCATTTTTCTCTGATGGAATTGTGAATGCTATGATGGAAAGAGTTTCAAAAAACTTTCAAAACAATGTTTCTCCAGATACCACAAAGAGGAAAACTATCAAAGAAGTTATTGTAAACATCACCAAAATCAGTCATCTTCTGACTGTTATTGTTCTTTCATTTCACAAGGAGCATAAACATGATATACTAACAGTAAATGAAGTTGAAAAAACCTTAAATTTTTTCAAGGATTTATGGGTTAAGCTTGATGAGGGAATCTTTGATCCAAAAGAAGAATCATGGCAAAGAAAAGTCCATGATATTCTTAATTTTAAAGCTAAAAATCCAAAAAGCAAGGACTGGGCTAGCAAAAGCAAATCTAGGTATTCAATCTGTTGGAATTTTCTCAATTATTGGAAAGCAGCAAATAATATGAATTTGGAAGGAGTTAATGGTGAAATATTACATCCAATTACTTTCAATCAATTGATTAATAAGATGATCTTCTTTTCAAATTAGAAGAGCAAGGCTGTGCTTTTTTTTCTTGAAATAGGTGCAATAACCAAATCCAAACATATTTAGTATGTGCATTAAAATACCGGCATAATAACAAGAAGGTTCACAAAACACTACACACCATCATGCCACATATTTGTGATATTTGTGATGGTGAAAATATGTACGGCCGGAATCTGCAAATCTTCCCAAAAGTATTTCTTAATCAGTCAGATCAAAATGGTGGGAAACTATTGTTTGATATTTACTTCTCCTTTATTATCTACTTTGAATTCCAAAAATTAATAAGCATATAAGTAGTCTATGAACAGAAGACTAAAAAAATTGATAAATTTCATCTTTTCTTCTTCCTACCTTCAGAATCATAAAACCTAATGGATGATGAGAAATTTTCTTTCTCATTCACCTCCTTTTTACACTAATTCTGTTGTGCCTTACTTTCCTGTTGTCTCATACATATGATCTCTTATTTTGATTTGTGTGCTTTCTTGAATCTCTCTCAAGGGCCATATTATCACACAATTTCCACCACAATGGAACCTGTTCTGGGAAAGCCAGCAATACCTTTTCAGGGAACAAGGGATCATTTTGGCCCCTTGGGAAAACCCAGACCATAAGTTTCAAGCCTTCCTGGGTGTGGACTGGATGAAGATGTTTTCTCTCTTTAGCTTTGGATCTCATCCTGATTTTTTTTTGTTTTAAGATGGGCCACGACAGAAGTAGAAGGGCTGTAAGAAGCAAAAATGATTACAAGAAAACCAGCCAAAAGGGGAAGTAAAAAAATAAAAATATGAATAATCATTGATATGTAGGTGGTTGTGAGAAGAGGCTGCTTGATGTGGATTGACACCATTGGTTGTTGTAAGGTATGAATTTGACATTTAAAATCAGTTGGGTTTTCTAGGCCCAGGTGTTGTTGAGGAGTTCTGAGTGGCTTCTACTGCTGTTGTCAATTGCCTAGTGACCCGGGGTAGCAAGATGGTGGTGGTTTTGGCTTCCAAGGAGTGGGTGGTGGGGGGATAGGAAAGGCTTTTTGTAGCAAGAAGTGATGGAACAAGCACACACAGTGTGGGTGGTGAGATTGAATTGTGGAAGGATTGATTGCATAAGGAAATGAAACTATTATACCTGGAACAAGCACACACAATGTGGGTGCTGAGATTGGATTGTGGGTAAATGAGGACAGAGTCCTGCCACAATCCGAGTTCCAGATACAGAGAGAGAAAGATATCACAGATAGTTGTAAGTAACAAGTATACAGCATAGAATACATAAGATGTACACTACATCAACAAAGGCTGGGGGCATTGCACCAAATCTATATCTCCTCCCCTGTCCCATGTCCCAAAGCAGTGCTAACACTTGTTTCCAAGATGAAAGCTGGAGCAGCATTGGGCCAAGTGACCTGGAATGGTGATTTAAGATTTCTAGGTGCCGCCGCTAGACCTGGATCCACAGCCACCTGCACCTGCCAAGTTTTCTTTGATTTGCCATCAAGACTCCAGAATCCTAGTGAACATGCTTCTGAATCCAAATTGTTTCCTCCTTTTGAACCCTTGACCCAAAGTTCATGGTTGGCGACAGTCATCAACCCCTTCAAGAAGGTTTTTAACATGAAGGACCAGACCTTGAAGGAGCACATTTGGAAGTTGGAATCAGCTTGGTGGGCGTTTCTAGTTGTAGTTGACTAGTCTTATCATCATTTTGAGATGAAAAGACTAGTCAAAGTCTTGTCATGAATTGCACCAAGTCCTTGAAACACACTAGAAAATTGGTGACTTGGTTGGCTTGGTCCACTGAAAGAGCTTTGATGATTGTGATACATATTTCTTTATGATAAGATTGCTCCACTATGCTATGGCACATGTGGTACATCTGTACATCTGATGCAATCAGGAAGATGGGGGTGTATGTTTCCAAATGCATATATCTATGATTCTTCTACAGGTTTTGGTATGGAGGTACTGACCGGCCAAATCTGCCAAAAATCAAATGTTGTAAAATACTGGTTTTCTTTTTTAAAAAAAAAGTTGAAAAAAAGTGAATCCAACCACCAAATTTGCCATACACCCATATACATTTTCTTGCATGTTTCAAAAACCCCTGAAACACAATCTGCCGCACATCTTCTGAAATGAAACTCGCAATGGTGGTAATGGAGGGTACATACAATCATTCCTCTATGAGGGTACGGCTGTATCCTCATAATACAGAAGCCCGTAGGGGACACAAATCAGCTCACGCATTTTGCAAAATGAAAAAGCAAATAAGTGAAATACATCTTCTGTATTTCAAAATACACATTTTCAAACTTATTTTTTTTCATCTCCGCCGTTTGTGAAATTGCAATACACAAAACATAAAGCCATAAACACATTTTGTGTTTATAAGTACATAGCATCACTCTGAAAAGAAAAAAACGGGCATGAATGATGAGACCAAGGCCCGGCCATAATTATACAATCAACAATGTAATGCTGCGGGCAATTACCATTCATACCGGTCATTGATAGTGTTACATAAACTCCCTCCAGCAACTTCTACATGCCTCTCAATGACTGGTTTTGACCGATCATCATGGGGAGTGTGTTGATCCTCTTGGTATCCAATTTTGATTGGTCATGAAAGTGTGTACTCCTCTGAATGGCTGGTTCTGACCGGTTGTGCTCTCTCCTCAATGACATGGTAAGGCCAGTCAAGAGGTGTAGCCACACCCCTGATGTAGGAACTGGTCATGAGGGGAGTGTGTAGCACTACAAGAAAATCTGCTTCAACTGCCACCAGTTGACATGCAGTTACTTTGATTTTACTTCTGCTGTTACTTGAATCTTACTCAAATAACACTTCAAAACAACTTCAATGCACAGTCACTGTGCATTGTGCACAGTGACTGTGCAAGAAAAGTTTTTTTGAATCAAATTGAAAGTAAAAGGGGTAGTAAGATGGGATTAACCTGCATGTCAACTGGTGGCAGTTGAAGCAGATTTTCTTGTAGTGTAGGAGTGTGTACGCTTGATGACCGGTAAGAACCGGTCATTGAGAGGAGTACACACTTGCGTCAATGACCGTATGACCAGTCATCAAGGGTTGTACACTCCCCTCATGACCGGTCAGAACCGGTACTCCCTTTGATGACCAATAAGAGGTCATCAAGAGGCCTGCACCTGCTCTCCCTAGTCGCCGGAGGGAGTGTTACGCCATCAATGAGCAGTATGAACATGCAGTTTGATAATGGCTGGGCCTTGGTCTCATGCCTGTTTTTTCTTTTTGGACTGGTATTTATAGACACAAAATGTTTTTATGGTGCTATGTTTTTTGTATTGCAATTCACAAACGGCGGTGATGAAAAAAAAAAAAAAAAAAAAAAAAAAAACAGGTTTGAAAATGTGTATGTTGAAATACAGAAGATGTATTTCCATTTTTTGCTTTTTCATTTTGCAAAATGTGTGAGCTGATTTGTGTCCCCTATGGGCTTCCGAATCATAATGATAACACTGCCAGAAAACCTGGCTCAGATGGCTGCATCCAAGTTTATATTGGATGCGGCCATCCGATTCAAACTCGGCCGTGCGCCACTGAGTGAATTGCTGACCGATTCAAACTTGGTGGCCAAACGCCCGGGCCGCTGAGTTTGAATCGGTCAACGATTCACTCGGTGGCGCGCACCCAAGTTTGAATCGGATGCCCGCATCCAACATAAACTCAGATGCAGCCATCCAAGACAGGTTTTCTGGCAGTGTAAGGGTATGGTTGTATCCTCATAAGGGTACGGCTGTCACCTTGTAAGGGTATGATTGTACCCTCATAAGGGTAAGGTTGTACCCTTATAAATAGCTATACCCTTATGAGGGTACGTATGATGACACCACCGGACCCGTATGAGGGCACAATCGTACGCTCATAAGGGTATGGAAAGTCAGGATGTGAACGCACGGTACGGTCATATCCTGGGGAGAGTTGATGGTCAGGGCCAATTTTGCCAATGAGGTCCGAGGCAACGGGACCGCTGAGGGAGAGCTTGAGTCCGGCCAGCTTGAACGGCAAGTAGAATGTGCTGGGGCACAACGAGGGCGGCTGCGGGACACTCGAGAGGAGGGCTGAGAGGTCAGGCTGGGTGGCGAGCATCTTGCCTATCAATGCACCGGGCAGCTCGCCATCATTCGCGTGAGCGTGCTCAAGCTCTACCGTCTTGACGACTGGTCGTGAGGTTGTGCCATCATAAGGGTACAACCATACCCTTTAAAAGGTACCGCTGTACTGTAGACTATGATGTGACGCGTGAGGGGACCAGTATGGCCATAATGGCAGTTGGGCCCCATCCATGGCAGTTCAGCACCACGGATGGCGGGTAGGTGCCAGGTGTGGCAATTATGGCAGCTCATGGCACTCATCATCATGGCATGTCTGGTGGGTCAGTGCCAGCTGTGTGGCAGTACATTTGGAGTATGATCCCCATATTTCCATTTTTTTGTCAGATTTGGTCGGTCAGTACCTCCATATTTTGGAGCCTGAAAGATGAAAAGTTTGAAGGCACTAGCATCAAGAACCACTGGGCTAATGATGGCAGGTGAAATTCTAGAACATAGGGCAAGTTGAGCCGAGTCTGATGCTGTAAAAGGCACACACGTGCCATGGGTGGAAGTGGCTGTAATTGTGATTGGCACAAACTCCCCACCAAAAGACCCCAGATGCTCACGCCATATTGTTGACTTAACTTTCAAGTCACTCCTTCGCAGGCCGCCGCCGTCGCGCCCCTGGCCCAGTCCCCAGGCCCACCGATTGGAGGGACTTATGTGAAGTTAGAGTAAATGCTGGCACTGGTAGTGTTGACATTCCGCGTGTCCCCCCCAATCTCAGAAAGTTCAAGCTTTTGAGAACAGGCGGTGTGATTTGAGATGGTATGAGGCATACTAGGACTGATCAACAAAGAGAAACCCGCCCAAGAAATGGATTTCTCTTGTTTTGGTTCAGGTATGTACATCACCCATTGCAATAAAATTCTCTTGTGATCAACCCGATAACCTCAAACGACGAAGCAAGAGGTCTCCTTCCTTACCTCTCGTTCCAACACACCTCTTCACTTCATCACAAAGATTTAGCAACGACAGAATTGTTTGATCAGATGCATCATGTACATACAACATCCGTACCCCCGTTTTGGATGCACGTTTGATGTTCATGAAAAGTGTAACTACAATATCAAAAGATCAAACAAACCACCAAATATTTCTCCCAATGCATTGTGTTGCGGGTGGGTGCGGACTTGACTAACAGACCAGTGAGAGAAAGAAGCCCTCCGTTCCCCCATTTAAAAAAAGATCATCGTTATATTTGTCCTCTGGGAGAGCAAACAGCATTGGCCCCCATCTGTTATAAACACCATGAGGTGCAGCTTTATCTATTATGCCTTCCATCTATCTATATCAACTTTACTTACGGCGGCAATGGAAAATGAATGGAAACCTTTCGATTTGAACGAGGCGCCACCGATGCAATTTTCCCCGGAAAACATCGATCACTGTGCTAGTCAGACCTCCTCCTCAAATCCGGGGTGCGTGGTTGATCCAAACCAGCATACATCGAGCTCTAGATCAAAAGAGTTTAGAGAGGATGATGCCGCCATTCAAATAGTATACGACGCAAGTGGAAACCCTTTCAACCTATACGATTGGAGTTTTTTGAGGGTGGATCCAGCACATAAAGAAACTGCTGCAATTCAGGAAGAATTTTTACAATTTCTCAAGTTACATTATCCCCAGCGCAGAGTAGATCCGGAAGGTTTTTTTTTCATCGAAAGAAGGAATGCAGTTGCATTCATGAAAAATTTCAGAGGAATGGGATTGAATTCAAAATTCAACAAGCCACTAGATTTCGATTTCAGTTACAGAAGTGCTCGATATTATGCCATCCTTCTGAGAATCTCGGATAATAAGATTAATCTTAAAAGGTACTCAAAATTTTCACATGAAATTGTGGAAGCTTGGATGGAAAGAGTCGAACGAAAATATCAACTCTCCAGACAACCACAAGGCACAGAAAAAATAAATGACTTCAAGAAATTCATTCAAGACATCACGAAGGTCACTCATCTCCTGCTCGTTATTGTTCTTTCATTTTTCAAGGAACATGAACACAAATTCTTAACAGTAAACGAGGTCAACAATCACTTGAATTTCATCAAGCAATTATGGGTTCGTCTTGAAGAGGGTAAATTGGAAGTCAGAGAAGCTTGGGAAAAGCAAGTTCAAGCCATTCTAACGTTTCGACCCGATGCTCCCACCAAAACGGAACGAGATCAATATTCCCTCTGCTGGAGATTTGTCAAGTATTGGTTGAAGGAAAACAACATGCAGTTGACCAAAATGAAGAAGGATATAACCCATCAGGATACTATGGTTCGAGTAATAAACAAAATGATCTTCTTTTCAAATCATAAAACCATGTATGAGAAAAAAAAATCAAATGAGGAGGAAGGATGATCCTTTTTTATCATGAGATGATAAACCACATCAATCATCTAGCTGTTACAACTTACAAAATCTTGATTTGCAGTTTTTTTTTTTCCTTAATCCCGCATCGTCTTGCCATAAGTCACCACGAAAGCTATGGGCAAAAGGATATGCCAGAAACCCCCCTTTGGGACTATGTACACAAGCTTATCATAATCCCCCCGCTTCGGAGGGATGTGACGCGCCGGGGGCTCCTCGCGAAGCGAGGTGTCGGGGTGGCCTCCGAAGGACGTCGAGGAGCTGCTAGCTATTTGGGACCCTCACCCAATTGGGCTGGGAAACAAGAGAGGGACAAGCTGGTCAATAGTAGCCAAAATAGCTACTTTTCCATCAACAGTTGACCAGTTATTGCGTTGAAGCAGGCATCTCTCCTGCGAGTATGATTTCACATCATGAGTCTTGTCGTTGAACACATTCTGCTATGTATAGCTGCTGGGGAAAGTTCCCTTTCAAGGGATAGGGAGCCCGCAAAGCACGCCGCAAGAGCACTCTCTCGGCCAACGCCATCTTTCTCGAGTGGTCGATCGCCATTGACGCAACATCATTTGGCCCAAATGAGCTTTTCCTTCGCGAGACCACTCGAATGTTTCTAAAGGATCCGACTCGACGGTTCAAAGGGACTTGTCTGAACTCTTACGCGGTGGCTTGCCCCCTCAAAAAATAAAAAACCATATCAAGAAGGTTTCAATCAAGATGTACGTTGGGGAGTATGTACCATCTCCACTTGAGCTGTTAACTCATGACTCGAACAAAAGTGTTCAACTTGGAGCATATATGGTTGAATTGCAGTGTCGATCTCATACAGCGAGTCTCCCCCCTTGTCCGAAGCAACAGTTCAAAGCTCACTTCTGCTGAGCAAGAACAGGCAAGAACTGAATAGGCCTTTATCGGCCGTCAATGGACCGCATCAAACGGCCCCACACATCCTGCTTGCCCGCCAGCTTTCTTTGATGCAAGCTCAGGCGGTGGGCAGAGACCCCTTGCCCTCATGGTGTCTCGCTGACCCTACAACTACTACTGCCTCTGCTATATAAAGCCGTACACTTTTCACCATCGACCTACCCATCCGATCCATCCATCCCAACACACTTCACCTTTCCACTCTCCAAAGCCTTCCATAAAATTTATATTACTTGTTGCTGTGCGACAAACCAAAACTTTTTCATCCGTAGTTTTCTAACTTTTCATCGAATCCCAATAAGGAGCTCGTTCCTTTAGAAGCTTTCTCCCTAGTCCCCTGAAAGCTTTCTCCCTCGAATATCTTACTGAGCTCTCAACAGACAGCGGTGTAATTACCCGATTGTATATATATATATATTTTTATCTTTTCTTGAGCCCTTGGAGCTTTTACCCTGGTTATATCACTCTCAAACATGGCAAGACAGGTAAGTCCAGCCTTCATTTCATGACTGTGCTAGCAACTGATGGAAGGGTCGAACTGAAATGATGTGTGAAGACCGGACAGAAAACCATCCGCATTGAGCTTCTTAGCGACCGTGTTTTTGTGGCCCAGATCAGAAACAGAGGGCACGGTTCGGCCTCATGCGAGTACCAGCATCTGATTGTGATCCCGACTCGGGACGACTGTGTTGGGTATGGATTGCGGCCGAGCACGGCGAGGGAAGGCTTCTATGAAGTGGCCATCGTTCCCTTCCAAAGCCAGCGCCAGATGTTTCGCCAAGCGCGGCCTACGCTGCCCATCATCCGATTAGGCATCCCCAGACACCCCGACGGGACGAACGACTTTCGCCGCCGAATCCTAAACACCAAACATACCGTCTGGTATCGATCCATCCACGGCCAGTGGTGCTGTAGAGACTGGGTCCTCGAAGTCCTTTACGCCGAATTGGACCTCGATGCGTTCCCCCAACAGCGGCTCTGGAAACTGATCGACCATCTTGAGCAACGCAGGGGATCCAGTTGAGTATGCCTTGTTTGTCTCTCTGTCAGTAGCCCACATCAACCAATTCTCTAACTCTTCCTTCCCTCTTTACCTTATCACTGCACAATCTCAGGCGCAGTCTTAAGCCCATCTTCGGAGACGAATAATTAATCATTCGACGATCAATGGCTCCTTTGACTGTTTCACTTTTTTTTTTCTTGATATCTTTCCGGGACGCGTACTGCCATTCCATAGTAGATCCGCGTCCATTTCTTCATATTAATCTGTCGCTTTGATAGCTTTTTTTTTTTTTTCTTTATTGCCATCGCCCAACCCACAAGTTGTATAGCCCACACTCGTTTGAAACCGAACAATACACTCAGTTTAACCCTATGTCCTCCAAGATCATGATGCATAGATGAAAGACATCACTTGTCAGCTTTTGAGAGTCTTTTTGCTACGGTGTTGTGTTGAGCCCATTTAAGGAGCGCTGCCAATTAAACAATGGGTCCAGAGGGAGCTGTCTCTACAAGTTGCGGCTGAGAGCAAGAATGAGCGGAAAGCTAGTCTAGGCCCGGCATAGATATAAGCGGTAGATCCGCTCTCAATCAAAGCACAAAGAAGTATATTGGCTTTCGGTTCATGATGTTATTTGTGCCAACAAAAAAAAAAAAAAACTATGGCTTGAAGAAAAAACCACAAATCATTCTGATCTCGCAATGTGAATGGTTATGGCGCAGCAGACAAACACAAGTGAATTATACTTGACAAGCGGTGGACGAAAATGAGAAGAGACTATACAATGCTGTGCGCGGTGATAACGCCAAATATTAATCTTGATGCAAATCTGATGAGTGAAGGAAAAGCAAGGTACAAGTGCTACATGTGTATTTCGGACCAAACTTGATGAAACTCTAGTATTTTGGAAATGGTACATGAATGCATGGCTGTAAAACAAAGCAAAGGGCTGGGGTGCGCAAATAACTATGGAGAAAGGTTCTTTCTTTGCGAGCTGGGTTGCAACGCATATGAGATGACAGGACCTATGTACATGATTATCACCGTCCGTTTCTCTGTGCCTCTCCTCATCTATGTGACATGACGCACTTCATGACCGAGACATGATGAGGCTTATGAGAGAGACATGATAGACCTCTAAATAAAGCAAAAGGGCGCAAAGAAACAAATGCTAGAAGAAAGGGAAAAAAGTATCTTGCTTCAGCTCCGGACCCACTCCAAAAAGCTCAGTCGAGGGTGATCGGTGGATGCTTTTTGAGGCGGTTTGAGAGGGGATAAGATTTTCGGGAGTGGAAGGTGAAGCGAGTCGTCGTCGGATGTATCCACGGGGTGAGGTGTATTGAGAGGGATATGTGCAGAGACTGAATGTGCGGTAATGGTTTGGTTGGGGTCCTGCTCGACGTGACTTGTCCAGTCGACCTGGCTTGGGTCGCGGGGACTTGTAAACTCACAATCGTCGTCGTCGTCGTCGTTGTCGCCGCCGGAGGATTCCAAGGAGGAGTGGTCGGCAGCATCTGAATCCACATGCGCTGAAACCTTGAAAGAGGGTTTGGGCTGGAGGATGGCGGCTCGGGTGGGTCTAGAGGTCTGAGCGATATGGGCGCCTAGCGGAGAGGCGCAGAGGGGCGAGTGTGCTGCCGGATTGCGGAGCGGAGGTTCGTCGTCCGTCAGTGCCCCAGAATCTTCCGACAGCACCTCAACCGCAGACAGTTCGCTGTCAAGATCAGTCGTGGGAGGAGTATCGAGCGATTGGTGACCGTCGATGCGCGAGCCCCTGCGAGTCGGGAAATGGGCCTTGACCATGCAAACCACAGTGCTCCGTGAGCCCGCGGTCTGGGTGGGGTCCGAGTCGGGGGATGCTGCTGGGCGAGAGAATGAGACAATGCCGTAGTATCTGGCCACGCAGTGCACCAGGTATCTCCCGAACGGGTTTGCCACCTCCCAGTTCAGCATGTGTGGTGAGCGGCTGATCTCCACAATGCACGGGTCAGAGGAAGTCTCGGGCACGGGCTGGTGTCTGACGGGACCCGCACACGGCCACGGGTTAGGGTCCACGACGGTCCGCGAAAAGTCCGTCTCCGTCGCCTTCCAGACTACGTGCGAGTCTACCCAGTCTGAGAGCCGCGCATCAATTTTGAGCAGGATTTGCTCCACCGGGCCTGGTCCACTTCCCGCAGGGGGAGGGGGCCCAACGAGGCGCCGGATGTTCTTCCGGACACCCTTCAGCGACCGGTTGAACGCCCCCATCGTCGCCGAGAACGCGTCGATCGGGATCGGCTCCGCGGGTGGGATGTACAGCGAGCTCGGATATCCCCGCGGTGGCGGCGTCCGGAACTTCATCTCCGCATCAGCCGTCCAGAGTTGGTAGTCCCGAGTCGTGGGTCGAGTGACATGAGGATTCGCACTGAATTGCGCTTCAGAGAAAGCAACACATGAGTGATTTTCCTCTCCTACCAATTTTGGGTGGATTGGAGTATGTGTGTGTGTGTACCATTGGATACCCGCTGTTGTCTCCGTCTGCCAATCGGCCGGGTCTCGGCACCTGCTGGGTCCGTTTTCTTGAGACGGCTGTTCCGCGGAAGCTGGCTCGAGATATGCTTTAGCTTGGGATTGACCAGGATGGATGGGAAGGAGAGTGGGAGTGGCTTGGGTGCTGCCTTGGCATGGATGGTTTCTGTTTCGTCCATCGCTGCAAGTTGTGGTCCCACTAATTGGTTTTCGTCAGAAAAACCCGGGGGTCCCCGTGATCATCATCATGGCCGAGCACATGGGCCACCCGAATCGAGTTAACCCCTCAAAAGGGGCTTCGACACTTTCAGAGACCCAGTGGCCACCGTTTGTGTTGAGAGAATTGGGCTCCGCAAGCTCAATTTAGCACTACCACTATGGACGCGATATAGTCACACTGATAAATGATCCGAGTTAAACCCTGGTCTTATGCAGGTTGCCATCCAGTGGATGAGAACATCTCCAGCAGTCTGGGGTGGATTGGCCTGATGTTGGCTCTCAAGTGCTCTATAAAGATTCAATTTTGAGCCCCCGCTATTGAATGAGCTTGAATCCAATATTCATGTAAATTATGAAGATACAACTCAGTGGGGAGTTTCCCTCTTTCCACAGCTCATAGAAGAAAATACTATATTGTATGCCAACAATCTCACCTCTTCAGGCTTACATAAAGTAGATGAGAGGGGGAAAAAAATGGATTTATTGATTTTCTGAGGGTGAGAAATCCATATTCTCTGCTCTATTTCTGTTGCATGAATTAGCCTTTCATTTCCCAGCTTTTCCTTCCATCTTAGCTTCTCTAGTTGTAGAAGATTTATATCAGGCTGCTCACATGAAAAATAAAAATCATCAGTTCTACTCTAGTTGATGCATCTGATCATGCCTAGGTGGCCATTCACCCTTTGTTGGTGATTTTCTTTTCCTCCTTGTGAGCTAGCATGCTTCTCTTCTGTTCCATCTAGAGCCATGTTCTCATCCAGATCAAAAGCCTTCTAGGAGCTTTTCCTCCTGTCTTCTGCTCCATGGTTTCCAGGCCTGTCTGTGAGCCTCATTTTCCTCAGTAAGCACCTGCATAATTCTGACCCAATTCTTGTAAAAAAAATGTATTTGCCATTCATGAAGATTGGAAGCAAACAGATATTTTCTAGTCAAATAGAATCATAGATGATTCAGAGAAGGGAAGGACAAGAACTGGACCCACATCATACATCTTAATGTTAATAAAATGCTCAGGATATGTATGTACAAAATACATTAAAGAGGAAAATCCTTTTTACGTCAGGGAGGTTTGTCAGACAAGGTGACACTGAGGGTCATGATCTTGACAGATAACATTTGATTTCCACTATCAAGGCTTCTATTTCTCCATAGTAAAGCAGCAATGATAATGTAGGAATACCATTTCCCCCCTCAGTCTTCTCTTCATTTTCTTCACCATCTCCTTATGTTCTGATTTGTCTACATAGCAGCTTGAATTTTTTAACTAATCTGATTAATTTACTTTTGGAGTATTGATAAAATCTGCTTTCCTCTTGAAAGTTATAAGTGTTCAACTGAGGGGTAATAGAAGTGATTAGGGACACTCAGTATAACTGAGAAACTTGCCATCCAGAAGGATAGTACATCCCTTTCACTCACCAGCTTTACTAGAAGAACTAACAAACCAGAAGTTGTGGTGGGGTATGTTGTTTTGACCTAACCTAATGTTACAGCTTGTTCATTTCTTTCTTTCTTTTGTCAAATTTGGATGTTTTTGAGACAGCATGGCACATATGGTGGATGCGACCCCTGTTTTGTGGGTGGTCTATGATACATACATACAGTCACTCCCCAAAAGTTTTTGCCGCAGTGTACATAGTCTGGAAGACACAACACTGCGGCCAATTTTTTTGGAGAGTGACTGTACACGTCAGATCCCTTCCCCTCCAAAAGCATGTCCATCACGAGCGTTTTCAAGTCTTAGTGAAGTTGTGCCCGCTACCGCCAGCCTATGTATGTACATATTATCCCCTGGTCCCTTTCCAATCAAGCCAACAGTCTTCATGCTTCCGATCAAAGAACCCTCCAATCTTAAAACGCAAGACAGGAAAAAGGGTGTACTGATACGTCATATATATTCGGGGAATAATACTTTTATTTCCATTCGCGAGGTCCTTATAGGTTGACAGAACTTCACTCAAGAAAGATATCTGATGATGAATGAGATCTCCATGATGGATGCCCACTTTTTTTTTTTTTTTTTTGCCTCCATGGACGGAGATTGGTGACCAGAAAACAAGCAGGGCTGCGTCCATGAGGAGAAAGAAGCTTTAAGGAGGGAAGAGCGGTTCATGAGTGGTAGATATGATTTTGTTGTGAGGGTGTATGTAGCTCAGAGCTTGGCGGCGACGGCTTCGATCTCGACCAAGACGTCCAAGGGAAGACGGGCGACCTGAAAGGATCCCAAATTGAGAACCAAGTCAGGGGGTGATCGGACTTGTCGAAATGGATGTCGATAAGATAGGCCACAAGAGAGACCAAGAGAGACGAAAAAAGGAGAGGGGGGGGGGGGGGGACTGACTTCAACACAGCTCCTCGCGGGTTTGTGGTCCTTGAAGAAGGCTGCATACACCTTGTTGATCTTGGAGAACTGCTCCATGTCCTTGATGAAGACGGTGACCTTGATGACCGACTGGAGCGAGCCTCCGGCCTGGACCAACACCTTGGACAGGTTGTTGAGGCATTGTTCCTATCATTTTTATGTCGTGAAATGCCCGGTTGTTAGGTGTGTATGTATGTATGTATGTATGTATATGTATATGTGGATATGGATCAAGAAGAGGGGGGACCATGATGCGGACGACTCAACGGTCTGTAGCTCCACATCGGTCGGATGTATCACTTTCATCGTGCTCGGATCCAGTGGGATCGAGCCGCTCGAATAGATCAGTCCATTGGAGGTGACCACGGCCTGGGCTTCAAAAAAAAAAAAAAAGGAAGCCGAACCAGCAACAAATGTGAGCCTATTTTTGTTGCCAAAAAACCAAAAAAAACAGGGATAGTCGGGGATAGATAGGTATGGAGAGAGTGGGATGGTGAGCATACAGTACGGGCCGATCGCTTCGGGAGCGCCGGCGGTGCCGTTGATAGTGGTGAGGGTGATGGGTTGGGACATCCTACGAGCCGTGGAGCTGAAGCTGTTCCGGAATGGGGACGGGCGAGTAGCAGCGGATACTAGTGGGAGTGCTGGTGGGCGGGCGAGGTGGGTTGAGAATGGGCGGAGTGGTAGTGGTGGTGTGGTGCGGAGGGAAGTGAGTCTGACGAGTGGTACAGCTGGGGAAGAAGAGAGTAGCTTCATGGCGGGAACATTAAAGGCTGAAGCATGTATTCATACATATTGCCCTATTTATGTAGTGCCACACAGTATAATATTATTTATTTATTTATGTAGTCTCACTCCGCATCGGCAGAGTGCATCTGTCACACCCACAAGACACACAAAAGCAAAACAAAGAAAACATCTTTCATAGCAGAAAGGCATAGAAGAAGAGCTACATGTTGGAGGAAACCGGTGTGGCAAGTTGGTTTTTGTGTGAACTACTTTAAGAACCCCTCCAAGCCTTTCACGACGCGGTGGACTCGGCGACAGGTCAAGCTAATTCTGCGGTCGCGGACCAACGCGCCATCAGCAGAGAGCTGAGGTGAGGTACTACTGCCCTGTGCGAAGTGGGACCAATTGAGGCATCGTTCGAGGTGGGGCGAACAAAGGTCGGCGGGGCGGGCAGGGATGGAGTGGAGCAGGTCTGAGTAGCATTCCTTGGCGATGACGAGCAGGGAGCGACGCGGGACGAAGAGTGTGAACAGCGGCTCTCGGGCTATCGGCCGGCCGCTCCCTCGTCTCCTGCACGCTTCCACCCCGGCCCTCCTCCTTCCTGATCTCCAGCTTCATGATGACAAGTCCCCTCGCATCCATCCCCCCCGCCCTCCTGCAGTCGCGCTGAAAACGACCGGTAGCGATCCGAGTAGCAGTGGAACTCGTACACGGTATCCGATTCCAATGAGATCGTCGCCACGGCTGGCAGATAAGCCAGGCCACTGTGAACCAGAGCAGTGACACACACATGTTGTACATGAATAAGTATCATCAGCAGCAGATTCGAAACGGGACGTTCTTGAATCGCTCATGTATAAGCACTTACTCGAGGTGGGGCAAGATGCCATCCCCAGGATTGTACTCATTGACGAGACAATGGTTCGGCGGACAAAGCGAGTCTGCCTCGGATGCAGCTGTGTGGTCTGCTAGTGCTGCTTCTCCGGATGACAACGGGGTGACGCTTGCGAAGATGTTCAGCTCCGACAGTCTCCGGAACACGTGCGGCCATTCATCCGTCATGAAGCTGGGGGGACTCTGGGGTACCAGTCTGCCCTTCGGTGTCATCGTGCCTCCCCAATACATCGACCTGAGCTCGTTCAGTAGGGGGAACACACACACACACACACACACACACACATTCAATAGTTGTTCCTTTGACTTACATGAATTGAAGACTTCTTCGGATAGCATAGTTAAAAAGACGAACCTCCGACCATTCACCCGTTGCCAGCCCCCAGCGCGGACAGAGATGGAGAGGTCGGGCTTGACGATAGCATTAGAATTCCCGACCTGGTCAATCTAGAATCCATCCTCGCTACACACAACATCAGCAAACGATCCTATTTAATATGCAGTCTACCACTATATTCCAGCGAACGGAGGGACAGCTGACCTTTCGCGTCAGATAGCTCTCCTCCTCGGGTGTGATGTAGTTCGGCACCAGATGGATCGACGGAATCGGGATCAGGATGCGATGCGCTTCCAGGTCGAGAACAGTCATCGTTCGGATTTCGGATTGGGGTTCTCCACTATGAACACAAGAGTTTTACACTCTTCACTTTCCATAAATCACTTACTTAAAAGCAATACATCCGAGAGATATTATTCCTTCTCTTACATGCACAGACTATAACTCCTTCTCCCCCTGCCTTGCTATGAAACAAAATGATCCCGGGATCATCCATCACAACCCTCGAAAGAAAAGCCAAAAAATAAAAAATAAAACTGCATTTAAACCATCCTTTGCTTTTGAATCATCAACGGTTTACAACGATCCATCTGCACAACCCAAGGGCACAACTTCGCACTGACATGTGACATAACGTATGTATGTCAAGCTCACACATGAAATAAATGATAGATGCAATGTGGAAACTGAAACAGAAGGAATGGAAATGTAAAGGCCTATTGATAATAATGATGAGAAATATGTAAAGGAAATATTGCAATGTGTTGAATAGATGGCTATGTCCTCAATAGAGCAAGCAACATAGCACGTCAATTTGTGGAAATAAAAACTTAGCTTTAGCCAGAGCTCAGAAACCAGAGAGAAAACACATCAAATCAGGAGCACTATGTAAGAGAAGTGAATGTTGACACTGAGGCCATGGGGTATAATGAGAGAGAAGCAGTCTTCTGAATGGGGCACTCTATCTACCGGCCACATTTGTCCATCCTGACAATCGCCACGGTGAATAGACCAACGAGGTATTCCTACGAAACACAGGAGCGCATGGTAAGTTCCTCCTGCCTCACTTTGATGCACTCTGTTCGCACCCCCTAGACTACTAGAGGGAATCCTCCCCGCAAGAGAAAAAAAAAAAAAAAAAAAAA
Source organism: Puccinia coronata f. sp. avenae (assembly GCA_002873125.1). Taxonomy (NCBI): domain Eukaryota; kingdom Fungi; phylum Basidiomycota; class Pucciniomycetes; order Pucciniales; family Pucciniaceae; genus Puccinia; species Puccinia coronata. The sequence goes on from PGCI01000031.1 coordinate 402,481, forward strand.
GAGAGAAAAAAAAGGATCAAACACGTACTATGGGGATGTCGTCGTTCGTCTCGATAATATAGGTGGTCGCATGCGGAGCCTTGGAGTGCCACAGCATCGTCACCCATTCTTGTCCCCATGTTTGGGCTGCCCAAGCAAGGATAGAAAGTCAGTACTTGTGAATGTCTGTGTAGAACTCACCGCCTAGCAAAAAAAAAAAAAAAAGAGGAAAGGAAAAGTATGGTCATGGCGGGAACGGCGTCGTCCTTGATCATGAAATAGCATGTGGAAGAGAGGCAGCGGAAGGGGGGAGAAAGAAAGTGGCTATTGATGTACCATGAAACTGGGCGACATGGCGGCCGAGCTCATCTTTGATGGGGCCGGCCAAGCCCAGGGACTTGCGTTTCCAGTGGTAGTCCTGGCCGAGAATCTCGCCGCCCTTGATGGTCCATTGGTCCGTCGCCCACCCGCGTGGGTCCACCAGATAGTCCACCCCATCGCTGGTCCGGTATTTCTGCTCGTGCCCGCACCGTTCCTGGTCTGGCTGTTTGTTTTAATTAAGCCCCAGTTGTCGTTATTAAATCTCTGTCAGCTTGAGAAAAAAGCAACACCGGTTCCAGGTTTCTGCTTTTGATGCGTTGCCAATCATGTGATGCTTACGTTGATATCAGGTTCGACCTGTTTCGGAAAGGAGAAATGGCACGTTAGCTGCGCAAGAACCGTGGAAGATATATTCACTGGCTTAATCAGGATTTCGGAGAGGGAGCGAAAGGGAAGCTTTCCTCGAGGCCGATGGTAAAGTTGTGGTGCTGAGAGTTGAACTTGGAGACGGTCATCTGGAAGAAGCCGGGACGATCCAAGCGTGTCTGGACGCTCAGGTCCTCCGTGCCGTACATCTCCCGCACCAGGAAGTCCCGGTTCAGTATCGACACTTCCCGCTGGATGGAGAAGGTGCGCACCACGCTCGAGTTCGTCCGCGAGGACTTCGCCAGCCCTTCGCCTCCATCGGCCAGCACCATGTTGACCAGTCCCAATAGCGAGACAAAAATCGCAAGAACTCTTATCTGTGCACACCAGCTCTGTCCAGGTCCATCCATGCGTGCCATTTTCTTTTTGAAAAAAAATAGTTTGCGATGAGGGAGACGTTCTTTTACGCTTCAGGTCGAGCGGATATATCTATGTTAGACTCGCCTGCCAAGAGGGCAAGAGCTTACATATTCCTCAACATCTGTTCTGAAACGGCGGATGCCTGAAGTACAAGCAGCTCGATCTGAAGGTGCTCGCGGCCACATGTGGTACAGTGTGTCTGTTTGGCATTCTATCTTGGCGAGCTCTTCGGCCTCACTCAGCTCTGCCTCGGCGAGCCCGCTGTATTGCTTTTTTTCCTATCTTGCCGATCCCATTGCGACGCGTGTGGAGGAGCTACCTGAGTGGCGGTGCGGGATGTAAAAACCCCACGAGACTTGGTTCAAGGTTAAATGTAAGCTGTTTCCCCAGGCTTACCGTCTCGTTCGAGATTCAAGCCTCGAGCAGCAGCAGACTGCAGTGTCACATCGGCTCGATGGAATTGCCGCCGGTGTTCCAGTGACCATACATGGAATGTTAGCGCTATCCGTTGGACTTGTAACACCAGTGAACAGGATGCAGGTTTTCGGCTTGGCACTGCGGTGCTTGAGGTTTATCGCCCCATTCCCCAGGTTAAACCGGTACCGGAGCTTAGCACAGTGCCAAGTTCCGCTTTGCCGAACCCAAGCGGGCGGATGGACCAATGTATAGCATGGATCTAGCGTCGCCGGGCACCAACTCTTTTGTCTTTCCGTCCGCACCGCGGGGCAAGCTCCCCAGTTCGCATAATTGCGCTTTCGGGTTGCTCAACCAGCTCGGTTCCCTGAACCTGACCCTCGTAGGAGAAACGCCGGGAGATCAACCAGGGTCCAAGCGGCGGCTCCACGTGACGGTTATTTTTTTTTTTTGGTCAACCGACCCAAGATTAGATGGAGGTCAAGTGAACTCTTATGTGTGAGCACATTGGTGGGGTTAAGATCATGCTTGCTGATGTGAAGTTACAGAAGAGTGCTCTCAATCTCTGCAGCCGCCAGGCATGGCTGTTCAGCGTCGCCATACAGTTGTGTCTTATGGTATATAGTTTTACAATGCTCAATTCGCTCGTCCACACAAGTCTCAATGGGGTCAGCAAGAAAAGCTACAGCTGGCTGATGTCCAAAGCAGAGCGGGGCAAAATATCTGGCAATCATACTAGAAAACATTTACGCATTTATGATTTGGTTGAGCGCAGCGTCAGATCGAGCGGTTTGTATAAAGTACGAATGTGCTACAGCCTAGGACAGATGCTGAAGAATATTGAAAAATCATACCTCCCTCCTCTTAGCTGAAGATACCATGGGTCGATCTAGGCAAAGAAACGTAGCCAATCGGATTCTCTTAAAGAAAATGACAAGTATAGATCGACCGAGCGTGAGTTGGCTCACACTCCTTGCGATCCTTGTTTCGCTGTTCGGCGCAAACTTGCTCGTGGCCTGCCAAGGCAACAGGCCTTCGAACTCCTCTTCGACGGCCTATACCTCGCCCCTAGGACGAACATTCACCTTCGAGCGACAAGTCTCTTGGACTAATCGGGACTTCCTAGTCCGCGAAGTGGAGGGCAAGGATATTCTGCAAGTCAATGCACGCTTCACTAGGCCTGAATCTACTTCCAGCTATGGATTGTTTGTCACGAACTCTCAGTCACATACGTTCAGAATTGGGCTAGAGGCAAGTATTTATTTACTTTTTTGAAAATTATTATAATATCAGTTGTCAAAACAGCGTTCCCCCTCTATTAATGAGAGATGGTAGTTAATTCCACCGTTTGTGCCAAGTTAACGAGCCTCTTCCCTTCCAAAATAGGCAGAACCTGATATAGATGTAAGCACCACACGATTTGATGACGTGTAATTTCCTTCAGACATTGGGCTGTGGGTGAGGTTTCAATCTAACAGTGATGAACCACCTACAAACAAACTAGATAAAACTAGAGCGGTGCGGGTATAGACAGACATACAGAACGAGTGATGGGATTGACTATCGGTTTGATCCGCGGGGTTGGTTGACCGATAGGTGGACCATCGGAGGTGGGATCCTCACCGAGGATTATTATTGGGAACGAAATCCAATGGGCTTGGCTGGACCAATTAAAAACCAGGTTGGACGCCATGTAGCCCACTTTCATGGTAATGTCCTTTCCGTCCTACCATTTTTTTTCATGAGGACATCTATCCGGTCGAAATCTTTAAGAAGATCACGTCGTCTTGCCTCTCTTTTTCCTCCCAGCGGTTGCAACTTGAGTTCTGAACAGAAATTCTGACTATGCATTTTCTTTACTCGGTTGGCAGCTCGGAAATGGGGACAAGAATGGGTGGCGATGCTTTGGCACTCAAGAGCTCCACATGCGACCACGTATGCGATCGAGACCAATGATGAGATCCCGATTGTACGTTCTAATTATATGACCCTCGCCGCTCCCTGAACCTACATTAAAAAATAAATGAAGGATATTAATTACTGAGGGAAGGCAAAGCTGACCAAGTGATCCGCTGAATCTACGTACAGGAATATCTTGTTGGGCTGTTTGCCATGGCAATCCTCAGAATGGATAAATGCGGCAGATGACCTGGAAGAATAAATTTTGCATTCCTTCTGTCCTGTAAATTTCTAGTGTTCTCCATTCGGGACGTTCCTTGCAAGTAGTAATCATTCTCACTATGCAGACATGAACTCCTAGAACCCCTCTGTTTGGAAAGAAAGCCGTGTTTGCCATTTAGATAAACTTTCAATGAGTATAGAACCACCTTTTCAAAATAGTTATTCGGTTTTTCTGTTATACTTAACATCTTATCAGAGCTTTGTATCATAGATCTTTGGTTCTACATCTGTGCGCTTGGAGTGTGTAGATTGATCTGTGTAGCCCGTTGATGACTCAAATACAACGTATAAATTGATTGCAACTTGAAGGAATGTGAAATTTCACTTGGTTATGGTTTTCTATCTGTATTTTCTCTTGAGGCTTGTCATGATTGCTCTAAATAGCTTTGGTATTTAGGCAGGCAAGGGAAGAGGATTTGATATGAGGCTTATTCAAATTTTCATCAAATGATGCCCATTGAGATCACTTGACACTGATACTGATATGAGAGTTGTATTTTGGGGGTGAAACATGTTGAAGTCTAAGCAAGACCCCTGGTCATAGCTTAAACATGTTTTCTCCCTATCCGAATTCATCAGCCAATGACATCATTGTGGTGCTTTGACCCCTATGATGTCACCACCAAATCTCCGACCACAGTCCTTGACTGCATTGCTCAGACCCCTTGATAATCATTCTTAATCCGCCTTCTCTTTCCCCTTTCCTTTGTTTCCGCGGGGAAATCTTTCTTTTAGATATTCATCATCAAAAGATTCTATTGACTCTATCATTCCATTTAAGCTTGTCAATTAGTTCCTCCGCCAAAGACATTATCTTTGTCTTTTAGTCGTGTTTGTTGATCATCTCACACGCCTCAGTTTCTTATAGCACATTCCCTTCCCTTTCATCACCTGCCAACAACCTGTGCTTCCCTTCCTGTTGACTGCCCGCCATCTCATTCTAGATAGGTCTAAAGGTCATTCCTCTAGGCGTAGGTATTATCTCTCTTTGTCGCATTTGTTGGAATTCTCGGACTCTGTTCCGTGAAACCTCTGTGATTCCTCTCTTCATTGTTCTCCCATGTTCTTCCTTGTTCTATGTTTTGTCTCTCTCTCTCTCTTTCTTCCTCGTTGTCTCTCTTTCTCAACCTCTTCCCTCGATCCTACTTCCTTCATCACTCAGCCCCTTATCACACCTCACTCACTCATCTCACTTGCCTCAATCTTGCCTCAATCTCATCACCTTCCCCTCAATCCTGCCTGGTGAGAATCCGGCCTGACTCCTTCATTCTTTCCCTCAATAATTCCACTAACATTCTTCCATCAGTCTCTGTTTGCCCTCTGCCTGTCCTTGTCTCATCTCATATCAGCCCTGACTCAATTCCCTCCTCTTAATGACTCCAAGTTGGTTGTTTCTCTTCTTTCTCCATATCTCTTCTTTTGATCTCATCCTGATGTCTCTCTCTCTAGCGTGTCGGCTCTAGTTTGCGTAATTAAATCTCTATTTCTTCACGGTTAAAAGCCTACTTGACCGGTTCACACAAATCACAACGAAAGGAGCCGTCACGAGAGCATACAAAGAGGTCGTGGAGCCCCGCAATGCATGGCCAAGCCGCTCCCTGCCAGACAACAAGTACCGCCGCAAGGAAATCAAAATCAAAATCAAAATCCACCGCAAAATCAAAACCAACCTCCTGCGGGAAACGAAAGGAATGCAGGGATGGCGGCCGCCAATGCGCACAATGGCTTCCGTCAGGCTATGCTGAAAACAGCTCTGGAGACTATTCTGCAACTCACGGAAGAGAACTACTCAATCTGGAAGGACAAAATGACCGCTCTCCTCAAGCTACGGGGGTACTCAATGCGCTCAACAATGTCAACGTACCTTTAGGAGAGTCGGAAAATGAGGAACTCACTCTTCTCATCATATCAAAAATGGACAGTGTGACTCACAACAACGTGGTCACAGCTGACAATCGGGAGTCGGCGCAGAAGCTTTGGGTCTCAATCAGGGAACGGTTTGCCTCGTCGCAAGCCTTAAACCAAGCAAGAATGTTCAATGACTTCTTGTACGTCAAATTCCAAGAAGACTCGGTTGAATCATTTGTGACTGACATCAAAGTCGCCATCAAAAAACTTGTCGACGTGGGGATCGACCTTCCGCAAGACATTTTAGCCTATCTAGTCTTGTTCAAATTTCCGCCCTTGCTACATCATCTCAAATGCCAGATCATGCACTCGGACAAAGAGCTAAGCGTTGACTTTGTGTGCAACCACCTCATTCAATTCAACAACGAGTCACAAGCGGAAACAAAGGAACCCTCTTAATCCACTACGGAAGTGGCATTATTCTCTCAAAAGGCAAAACCCTCTCAAACGAGCAAGCGTACTGGTCAAACTGCCAGTCAGGCAAGGTCCATACGTTGCAAGGCGGGACAACACAACCCAAAGCAAGATCAAAACCACACGAGCAAAAATTGCTGGCACCGGAATGGTGGAGGGAATCTCAGGTGAAGTGGAAGGCAAGTAAGGAAAAGTAGAAAGAGAACTACTTCATGTCTCTTCTTACCCTGTGGGTTGAATCCGGCGATCCAAAGTCAAGAATCATCCTCGACAGTGGTGCATCAGCGCACATATTCAACAATATCAAATTCTTTGACTCAATCAAGATGGGCAGATTTGACGTCATCAAAACGGGAAAACACGGAGCGACTCTACCAATAGAGGGACGTGGCTCTGTGCTACTCACCTGGGGAAGCAGTACGGTTTGACTGGAGAACTGCCTGTATGTTCCAAACATTGTGATCAACCTGATCAGCGCTGGGGAGCTGAACTCGAAGGGCTGTACGGTTCTCGCAAAAGGTCAAAAATTCACTGTGTCAAAGGAAAATCAAACAGTCTTCAGTGGGGGGATCAATAACAACCTCTACACGGTCTCAAATCCGGATAAGGTGGGAGGCTCAACTCAATCAGCCAACGTGGCTGAAGCAAAAGAAACACTTTGGGACATTCATGAAAAGTACGGACACACTTTGATCCACCACACCAATCACCTTCTGGACCCATCCATCTCTCAAGCTGAGAAGGACGCCTTCGAGTGTAAACCGTGTATCTTGGCAAAAATCACCAAGCAGTTGTTCAAGGTGGAATCAAAACGGGTGGAAAAACCATTCGAACAAATCCATCTGGATCTCATTGGTCCCATCAAGCCGGAATCCATTCAGAAGCACAGATTCATCCTAACGGTGGTGGACAATAACACTGGCTACCTTGCCGGCTTCCCGCTTGTTTGCAAAGATGACACCACCAACGTACTCATCAATCTTCTCGAGACTGAAAAACTGCGCCGCGGCTATCTCCTGTCAACAATCTGCTCCAATGGAGGAGGCGAATTCATTGGGAATAGGTTAGTCAAATACTTTAATGACAACCATATTCAAAGGCTAACTTCAGAACCCTACCATCCTGAACACAATGGTAGAGCTGAAAGGGCCAATTGAACCATCGTCGAGTCAATCCGCGCAAACCTCAACTCTTCCAAAATTCAAAAGAGGTTTTGGCATGAGGTACTTATAAAGTCCTCTTGTCTGGCTCTCAATCAAATTCCTCGGAAGAATGAATCTAATTCCCCTTGGTCTATCTTACACAATCGCTCTCTCCCTTCAAAATTTCTCAAGCCAATCGGCACCCCTACGGTAGTGTTGAATCAAAATCAACAAAAAGGTTGGAAGTTCAACCCAAAAGGCGAGGAGGGCCTACTAGTTGGCTTCAATGTGCCGCTGCAATCCTATTGGATTGTGCTGCCCTCTGTAAAGGTCGTCGAAAAAAAGCACATCCGCTTCTTGAAAAAGCCGGACTACGTCACGCGCATCAACACCAAAGATGACATTGACTTCAATCCCACTCTTGAAGAACCAATCGGCAGTCAGATCCACCAAAATGTCAACAAAGAAGCCAAAGAGTCTCCTGATCACCGGGAGAGCGACTCTGATCACGAAGACTCCGAAGAAGAAATCGAACGTCAACTCACTCAAGCAAACAACTCCACTCCTCCATCAGAACAACCTCCCTCACAACCCGCATCGATTCCCACCAGAACACTCAGAGACAGATCTCAAATAAAACCACCAGTTCAATATGGCTTCCATCACTATCATGAGCCAAATAACTTTGAATCAGCCATCAGATGCCACGATTCCAAATTCTGGAAAGAAGCCATTGAGAAGGAAATCAACTACATCGAAAATCACCAAGTATGGGAAGATTACTCCGAAGAACCTCCCAACTCTCTAAACACAACTTGGGTCTTCAGAATCAAGGACAACACACACGGCGACCCTCTCAAGTTCAAGTCAAGACTGTGTGTACAAGGCTTTAACCAAATACACGGAACCGACTACGACATGACCTATGCTCCAACTGGAAAGGTATCCACCCTGCGAATGCTTCTCTTATATTCCCTTCATGAAAACCTATCAGTCTTACAGTTTGATGTCCAGGGCCCTTTTCTTCACGCTCCATTATCCAAAGACGTATTCATCAAGACTCCCAAAGGAGTAAATCGACTTACTCCCTATCTCAAACTGAAGAAATCACTCTACGGCCTCAAACAGGCTCCCAAAAATTGGTATGAGACCTTAACCGCCTGGCTGAACTCCATCGGGTTCTCCAAATCCAATTGCGACCCCTGCCTGTACATCTGCGACAATAAGGTCTCCTTTGTGTTCTTTCACGTTGATGATCTGGTGCTGGGTGGACCGGGAAACAATTTCAAGATTGAATTCAAAAATCAATTTAGCAACTCATCCTGCCACAACCCAAACACCATCCTCGGCATGAAGTTCGAAAAAGAAGATAACAAGATCAAACTATCACTACCCAAGCACATTCAACACGGTCTTAAGTAACTGGGACTGACCGACTGCAAAACTTCTGTCACACCTATGACTCCTAACATCAAGCTTGTCAACGCTTCCAATGACAATCACGCTAGATTCAAGAAGCTAAACATCAATTATTGATCAGCCATTGGTCTCCTGAACCATATTGCTCAACTCGCGCAAACTGACATCAGTTTTGCTGTGTCCTGTCTTTCCAGACACTCAGTGAAACCTGGGATGACGCACTGGCACGCAGTAAAAAAGGTCTGGCAATACTTGAAGGGAACCATTGACCTCAAACTCACGCTCGAAGTCAGAGAGCCCGACAAACTTCTCCAAATCTACAGTGACGCATCTTGGGGAGACGATCCTCAAGACAGAACTTCTCAATCCGGCTATCTATGCTTTCTCTTTGGCTCCCTCATCTCCTGGAACAGCTCCAAGCAACGTTCCGTGACTTACTCTTTGACCAAAGCCGAGCTCAACCCCCTTGTCAACGCCTTCCACAAAGGAATCTGGCTGAAGGCTATGCTTGCGGAGATCTGGAACATTCAAATGGACGCCGCCAATCACCTCATTGACAACTCTGAGCTGAACGAAAGGCTCATGATGAACGATGAGGAATTCAAGAAGAAATACTCAAATCATCATCTCATTGACAACAAGGGCTTGGACAACAAGGTGAAGAAGTTTGGCTCCAACCCCAAGACCAGACACATTGATCTCAAAACCAAGGGCATCCGTCAAGAAGTCAAGCATAACAACATCAGAATTCAACTGATCAGAACCACCGAAATGGTTGCCGAAGCTCTGACCAAATCAGCTGCAAAGGACTCCATTCTCAACTTGTCTCGTTGCATCAATCCGTTCTTCAACGTCGCTCAGTCCTCCTCTCACCAGTCACCGGGAGTGTTGGAATTCTCGGACTCTGTTCCGTGAAACCTCTGTGATTCCTCTCTTCATTGTTCTCCCATGTTCTTCCTTGTTCTATGTTTCGTCTCTCTCTCTCTCTTTTTCTCTTTCTTCCTCGTTGTCTCTCTTTCTCAACCTCTTCCCTTGATCCTACTTCCTTCATCACTCAGCCCCTTATCACACCTCACTCACTCATCTAACTTGCCTCAATCTTGCCTCAATTTCATTACCTTCCCCTCAATCCTGCCTGGTGAGAATCCGACCTGACTCCTTCATTCTTTCCCTCAATAATTCCACTAACATTCTTCCATCAGTCTCTGTTCTCCCTCTGCCTGTCCTTGTCTCATCTCATATCAGCCCTGACTCAATTCCCACCTCTTAATGACTCCAAGTTGGTTGTTTCTCTTCTTTCTTCATATCTCTTCTTTTGATCTCATCCTGATGTCTCTCTCCCTAGTGTGTCGGCTCTAGTTTGCGTAATTAAATCTCTATTTCTTCAGCATTCTCCTCAGGACCAATAGATATTGACGTTATCATTTCTTTTAGTCTCTTTTCATTGTCTCATTGTTGTTGTTCCCATTGTGTCTCTATCTTTGGCCAGTCTTGTTCTGCCTTAAGGTGATTACTTGTCCTGTTTCCTCACTTGTTGTATTTCTCATTACTCATTAGAAATTCTATCCTTAAGTTTGTTCGTCCACAGATTTACAGTCTCATTGGACTCACCGACCAACGAATTCCCTCATACGCACAAACTCAAAAGGCAGGACAATCACAGACAAGATAAAAACAACCCTTAAGGCTGACTACCTCCCAATCCTAGATGGCACCAATTATACCAACTGGTCCGGAAGGATTAAGGTACACCTGAGGGGAAAAGAACTCTGGAACGCTTGTGCTTCTGTTCTTCTTCCAACTGCCACCGACAAAGAAGAAACTGAGTTTGTCAAAGCCAACAATGAAGCTATTGCAATCATCATTCCTCAATTAAACGCTTGCTGCTACAATGAATTGTCAACAAAGAGACCATCGACTCAGAATTCTTATTGTGGGACAAAATTGCAACTCAGTATGCTTCCCACTCTGTCGTGAACCGCGGTAGAGTCTATATGAAGTGGTCAAATCTCACTTACTTGGGTGATCTTCAAGAATACATTGATAAAACCCAATCCCTAAAGAGTTGATTTCATACCTTATCTTAGGCAAACTCCTTAACCAGGATCTTGATCAGGTTGTTGACCGTATCACGCTCTCTCCTGACTGCACCAAGGACCCCTACTTAGTTCTCAATGCACTACAGACATTCCACACCCACAAACTCAACAAGGCTTCCGACGCAATGAATGCATCTGCTCTTGCTACCTCTTCTGGCAACTCTAAATTCACTTCTAAGGTTGTTCACTACTGTGGTGGTGGGGAACACAATCCGTTGTCCGCGACGCATCCCAAGTCAAGGTGTTTTGAAAAGTACCCTCATCTTCAAAAGAAAAAGAAAACTGAAAATGCAAGTGCTAGTCTCGCCCACGCCTTGGTCTTTGTTACTTTTTTGTCAATTGAACAAGATAACACCCTTGTCATTGACTCCGCCGCCTCAAATGACATGCTTAGTGACTGGTCCTTGTTTCACTCGCTGACCTCAGAGAAAGTTGCCATTAAAACCGGAAACCGTGATGGCAACCTTCAAGCCCTTGGAATCGGGGACGCGGCTGTCAACATTAACGGCAGGGTGATATGGTTGTCTGGCTGCCTGTTTGTTCCAAACATATCCCAACAGCTCATTTCACTTGTCAGGCTGATCAAGAATTCAATTATGATCAAGAAAAGCGGTGATCACTTTTCCATCCTGTCTGAGTCTGGTGAAATTTTTGCTGGGCATGTTGTCAACAATCTCCTTCACGTCCCGTACACTCGTCCGGCGAAGGCTTTTGTTGCCTTGACCAAAGAAACCCACAAGATTTGGCATCAGCGCCTTGGGCACCCAAGCAAGGAGGTTATGAAGAACATGGGTTTACCGCTCTCTATGGACAACAGGCTGTGCAAGGTGTGTACCTGTTCCAAGATGACTCTCTTGCCATTTCCCAGTCATTTTTCAGACGTGCTTTGTCCTCTTGAAAGACTCCACATGGATCTGGTGGGGCCAATGACCCCGGCCTCCGTTTCAGGATTCAAATATATTCTTACGGTAGTGGATCAGTACTCATTGTTTAAATTTGTTTGCTTTCTCAAGGCTAAATCAGATGCCTTCAGAGAGTTCAAGGTCCTAGTCGATTTGATTGAAAACTTCCAGGAGTCAAAAGTCAAGCAGGTTGTGTCGGACAATGGGGGTGAGTTTACTGGTTCTGTATTCAAGGCCTATTTAGCAGGACAGGGCATTGAGCAGATTTTTTCACCACCAGAAACCCCTGAACACAACGGATATGCAGAACAAGCAAATCAAACTATTCTCGATAAAGCTCGCGCTCTCCTTCTCAACAGCAAACTTCCAAACTCTTTCTGGGCTGAAGCCATTAACACCTCAACTTTTGTATCCAATATGTTATCCACTCCCTCTCGTTCAAATTCTTCTCCTTATGAACTCTGGACTAAAAAGAAGCCACCTCTTCATCGTCTCAGGTTATTTGGGTCAAAAGCCTATGCTACCATTCCAAAGTCAAAAAGGTCTTGGAAGCTTGGAAGAGTGGGCAAACCTGGACTACTGGTTGGTTTTGAGAACAAAGCCTCTGTTTATCAAATTGTTTGCTTAAGTGATTGCAAGTTGATCAGGACCCGCCACGTCGTCTTTGACAAGCCATGTGTTCCAAGTCTCCCGGGGGATTCTGGTGTGGCAAAGGACTCTTTCAATATCTCTGATTACTTTGTGGAAGAAGTTCCCTGTGCTTTACCTGTATCACCGGTTCTCTCTCCGACATCTCCTTTGCCAGTTCAACCATTACCACCACAGGGAATCCCAGTTACAGTCACAGAAGCTCCGCGAAGCTCAACACTAATTTCGAGTGACATCTCCAAGTCCAACATCTTGCCCTATGGACGTCAAGGCCCTCATGCCTTTGTCACCAGCATTGTGGACTCCACTCCATCTCACTACAACCAGGCTTTGAGAAGCGCGGAATTGGATGGGTGGATAGGGGCTATTTGCACGGAGTTGGACACCATGAAGAGGCTTGGGGTGTGGGAAGTGGTTGATAGGCAAGCCGGGATGAAGACGGTCGGGACCACGTGGGTCTTCAAGAAGAAAGAAGACCGTGATGCAAACGTGGTCTACAAAGCTAGGCTTTGTGCACAAGGTTTCTTGCAAATGCATGGGGTTGATTTCTCAAAAACCTTTGCTCTGACCGGGCGTCTGAACTCTCTTTGCGCTTTGATCTCTTTTGCCGCCGCCAATAATTTGGACTTCCAACAGTTGGACGTCAAAACCGCCTTCCTGAATGCGGATCTGGAAGAAGAAGTCTTCCTATCAATTCTACAAGGCGTGAATGAAGATAAGAAAGCAAAGTGTCTCAGGCTAAACAAAGCAATCTGCGGCCTCAAAAACAGGCACCTCTTGCCTGGTACAACCAACTTTCTAGCTGGCTATCTAGTGTTGGTTTCAAGTCGGCTGTTTCTGATCCTTGTGTGTTCTATCACTTCAACAAGAATCCGGTTTGGCTTTTTATTCACGTTGACGACATTGCTGTCTTTGGGCAGGATCTTGCATACTTCAAGGAGGAAATCAAAACGGAGTTTTATATGAAAGATCTTGGTAAAAGCAACTTGTTGCTAGTTATCAAGATACTCCATGACCCAAAGGCTATCATCTTGTCTCAAGCGCACTACGTCAACTCTCTCCTCAAGCTGTATGCAATGACTGGCTGTTGCACTGTGTCGACGCCCCTGGTACCAAACTCTTACTTGGCCGCTGCAACAACCAAAGAGAAAGATTGTTTCAATGCTCTAGGGGTAAATTTGCGCAGCGCTGTTGGAGCGCTAAGCTATCTCAGTTTGGCAACTAGACCCAATATTGCTTTTGCTGTTAGCAATTTGTCGCAATTCCTTGAAGCTCCGGGTATCACTCATTGGGAAGCGTTTACACATGTGTTGATATATCTGGCTGGGTCTGAAAGTCTCTCGCTCGTCTATGATAGAGGTGTCTCTTCTCCGCTCAAAGTCTACACTGATGCTGATTGGGGCAATTGCCTTCAGACCCGTCGGTCAATCACCGGCTTTCTCACTCTGCTCAAAAACCACCTTATTAGCTGGCAAACCAAAAAGCAACCAGTAGCCTTGTTGTTGTCTTGCTAAGCAGAGTATTGCGCCCTTACCAATTTCTCTTGCAAGCTACTCTGGGCTTGTCAGTTTGTTAATGAAGTTCATCTTGCTAGTATCGCCTCTCCTACGGTTGTACATGAAGACAACCAAGGGTGCATTGCCGTCGCCAATTTTGAAGCAAACACTAACTCAAGGCGAATGAAACATGTGGAGATTCAGCTCCATTTCATTCAAGAAGTAATCAACAACGGTAAAATCATCCTCAAGTATACGCCAACCCATGAAATGCTGGCCAACTTCTTGACCAAGTCAGTTCCTAAACCAGCGCTCACCTCTTCTCTTTGTAATTTGGGACTGTTTGGTCTAGAGGGAAGGGGGGGTGTTGAAGTCTAAGCAAGATCCCTGGTCATAGCTTAAACATGTTTTCTCTCTATCCAAATTCATCAGCCAATGACATCATTGTGGTGCTTTGACCCCTATGATGTCACCACCGAATCTCCGACCACAGTCCTTGACTGCATTGCTCAGACCCCTTGATAATCATTCTTAATCCGCCTTCTCTTTCCCCTTTCCTTTGTTTCCGCGGGGAAATCTTTCTTTTAGATATTCATCATCAAAAGATTCTATTGACTCTATCATTCCATTTAAGCTTGTCAATTAGTTCCTCCGCCAAAGACAACATCTTTGTCTTTTAGTCGTGTTTGTTTATCATCTCACACGCCTCAGTTTCTTATAGCACATTCCCTTCCCTTTCATCACCCACCAACAACCTGTGCTTCCCTTCCTGTCGACTGCCCGCCATCTCATTCTAGTTAGGTCTAAAGGTCATTCCTCTAGGCGTAGGTATTATCTCTCTTTGTCGCATTCTCCTCAGGACCAATAGATATTGACGTTATCATTTCTTTTAGTCTCTTTTTATTGTCTCATTGTTGTTGTTCCCATTGTGTCTCTATCTTTGGCCAGTCTTGTTCTGCCTTAAGGTGATTACTTGTCCTGTTTCCTCACTTGTTGTATTTCTCATTACTCATTAGAAATTCTATCCTTAAGTTTGTTTGTCCACAAAACATTCATCCCCAGCAACAAATTTCCATTTCCTAAATAGTCAAATATCACACTATCAATCCACTTTCAATCAGCCTCAAATGCCAGTTCAGGCCTGCTCTTAGGATCTTACAAGAGCAAAACTGTTAAGGAGGAGCCCACAATGAAATCGAATTCCTTTCCTCACTCTTCCAATATCCTCCTTGAGGTTTGTCAACCTGATTCATCCGCTTTAAACCAAAGATAATGGCGCCAGTATCTTTGGTTTGAGACCGAAGAACCATCAGAGCTGGGCAAGCTGAGCTTGGCTGGCTGCTCATCCAGCTCTATATACATAGATCTATGCCTATGTACACAATGTATGTATATAAAAATACAGATGTATGCACTCACATGTATGCATATACGCCTATATACACATATAGGCAAAATGAGGTCAGAAATGGCAAAAACTGGGCAGAAACTGTTTTTTTTCCCAAAATAACTAGTTTTGGGGGGTTTATGCATACCCCCCCGGGATTCTAAGGGTTGGCCCTAACCGCAAAACTGAATCGTTCCACAGGAGACGGCAAGATCTCCCGTGATTATGCGATTTGACAAGCCAACCGCGCGCGCCGCAGGTTACAGACTGATGAGCCCGCAACACCGGAGATTAACTCCGGCTGATCAGTAACATTGGACAGGAAGTCCGGATGTGCCACTGACGCCGGATATGAAGCCCTGATGAGCCAACGGTTGCGGGCGGGTGACAACTGTCAAGTTGTGCGTTCCATCATCAAAGGCCAAGGGGGAGTGTTACCTCCGCCCGCCTCGAGTTGTGCCTCGTGGGGGCAGCCCACCAGGCTTATAAGCCTCTTGTATGTAGCAAGGCTCCCCTCCCACCACACTGCCACCATTGCTGCTTGTGCCGACAGCTCCATCGACTCCTCTCTTTCTCCCACCACGGTGTCGTTTGTCAACGCTACATTTCACATAATCACATAACACAACTTCATCTCGCAACCAGCAATCATCTACCCCACATGACATGTCTTGCAAACCGTGTCCTTACCACCGACTCTGCTTCCTCTTACCCAAGCTAGGGCAAGCTTCTTCCACCATACCCCAAACCTCATAACATCGCTCCCTAAACAAGTTTACATATACCAGCGACGAATCCGCACAAAATTTTGCCTTGTGCTTGAAGCATCCATCGTGTAGCAAGTCTCAGGTGAGTTTACAATAGTCGCGTCCCTCAACGACCATTGTGAGGTTCTCACTCCCACATGTTTCCTCTTTAGGACCGTCCAATTTACCAACCAAGCTCAACTCCGGAAGGGGAAGAGATTCCAGACCCAATGGCAAACCCTTCAGCATCCTTAAGAGCGAGCAACTGTAACTTGCGAAGTCTGCAAGTCTGGCTGGCGTCGCCCTTGCAGCCATTTCCTTTCGGCCCTTCACAAGTCGCAAGGCCGCCACAATTTGCCGGAGTGCCACGTTTGCCGACCTGACACTGTTATGCTTCAAGCGAAAAAGCTCTTGTGAGCTGCTTTTGGAGTTTGGGTTGCTCCTCGGCCCTGATGTGGGAGTGCTGGTAGTTGAAGAGGCCACATTGGAAGTTTGACCGGCGGGGCAGGAACCAGAAGCACGGGGAGTCCCACGGGCTGCGGTACATGACGCCGCTGCGCTGTTTCGGCCTCCTGGCTGCGATGTGATTGTAGCCCGTGGCCTCTTTGGGGCTGGCTCGTCTGCAGAAGCATTTGGGTCATGGACTTGCTTGGACCTTTGAGGGGGTCGGTAAGTATCAATCATCTTGCCGCAAGGCAAGGATGATTTCACCACCTCAATGTCCGAGTCATCTTGGCAGCCAAGTGAGCTACCGTCCGTGTCTTCAATGGTCAAATCAATATGGTCCCCCTCCAAGCAGGTTGGCGGGATTGGTGCGGGAACCAGGGCCATGGAGGAAGGGTTTGCGGGCAAAAGTGGCACAGCCCGTTCTACCACGGGGATGCCCTGCGTTCGATTGATGTAGTAGAGATGCTTGCATGCGCTTCCAAACCGCGTGAAATGACGGCAGGTGCAACTTGCTAGTTGTACCTTGCTGGAGGATGTGGAGACGTTTGTCAACACTGTGTGCTGCCTGTCCTTTGGGTTTGCAAATGATTAAATTGTAAACTGCAAAATGTGAACGTGGGTCAGTGAGGTAAACATTGGGATGGGTAGACAGAGAGACACTTACCCCGCCCGTTACTGCTTCGCACGTAATCCCCAACATGTCCATGTCATCCGGCGTGTATGCATCGGCAATCAGTTTTTGCCTCATTTGAAATTTGTTTGACGTTTGGCCCGCGAAGCCGCTTTCCACCTGATGCTGCGACCATTGATAATGCGCTTCGACTTCATCGGTGAGCACTTGCACCACCTCGTCAATCCGCAATCGCTCTGGCGGGGGCAAGTAGCTGTTCTTCAGTAGGCGATGCCACGATTCGGTGTAATTGTTGGTGTGCGTGCCTTGATGCGCGGTCTGTGTGTGTATTGAGTGAACAGTCAGGAGAAGGGCCCAAAATACACATGTAACAAAGGGGGTGATGAGAAGACGTACTGTTCGGAAAAAGATAGCCCAGTTTTGAACCCTGCCTACCCACTGGCGCTCAACGTACTCACTAAACCCGGGGCTGACTTCAGCCCATCGCATGTTGAAGCTGGCAAGGGCAGGTGTAGGGTTGACTCGGGAGTAGACGATGTTCCGAAATTCTTCAAACGCCTCGGTCCATCGGCCGTTCAGGTATGTCTTTGCCTTGCCCTTGAAGGCCTTGAGAACATGAAATAAGCACCAGTAATGGTGCATCGGCTCCCCAGAGGTGGCGTAGACATCTGCCATGGCATTAGCAATGGCAAGGGCGCAGTCGGACATGAACGCCTGGGTTTGAAAACCCGTGGACTCCCGCAGCCAGCAAAGCAACGGGGAAATGGCAGACCTAAACAGCGGCATAGTTAGCAACTTTGATTATTCATGACCTCAAGCAAAGGGGGATGGGAGTGACTTACTCGGCTGCGGAGCCAGTGAATGCCCAGGCAACTGGGAGGCCTTTGCCGACGATTGGATCTCGAATCATAAACGTCCAAAGGCTGATCTTGGCCCTGTCCGTGAGGAAGTAATTGCTGACTGAATTGTGGGTGGCGTCTATCATCACCATGCTCGAGCCGTGTTCAAGCATCATATCCTTCTGCCAGGGGGACTGGAAGGCAAAGGAGAAAGAGCTGTTGTCCTGAAGATTGGCCTGTGTGTTCCAGCCTTCACGGGTGAGTAGCTGATCCCAAAGCCGGAGCGACTTGATGACATTAGGGTCCCGTTGGGAGACGACCTTGACTTGAGTTTGCCTAAGGTAGCGGAATCTATCGTAAAATTTTCGCAGCCCTTCGGGTATGACCTCAGCCGAAGCAATCTACAGCCGTTTGCAAGGAAGGTGTAAGCAACAGTTAACGGTAAATGATGAAAAAAAACAAAGGACTTACTGATCCAACAAACGGGTTACGGATGAGATTGTGGATGGCTTTCCACCCAAGGCCAGACTCGACCCGTTCCTTGAGCCAGTCATCGACAGCAATTGGTGCGCGGGCCAAGAGCATGTCATCGTGTGAATTTGGGTCGTGGCTATGTTTCCAGAACCACGTGACTCGAATGCTGTCCGTTGCAATGTGGTGCAAGACGGAGAACCTTGCAGTACAGCCGCACCGAGCCGACACGTGTTTGGACTTGCGGGAATTGAGCGTCGGGTCGGCAAAGCCTTGGCAAGGGCAGGTGAATTCTATCTTGAAGTAATTTTGCCGGCCAAACGACGTGTCTCGGACAATATTATCTTCAGTGAGGGGGTTGGGGACGCAGCGGTGTTGATTCCAGCGAACGGTGGCACGCATGGCCTTCACAAAAGCCAGGGCGGTGTCGAGAGACTGGCCTGGGATGGCAAAGGTGACCGGGAGGGTTGGGAAATGCGGATGGAGGCCGCCGACGTGCCGCACCAGGCGAAGTGCATTTGCAGGCATGAATACACCATTGGGGACGGCAACTTCATGAGTGAAGGGGGCCGGGAGAACCTCCGATAGGTTGTGGATCATTGGGTAGGTGTAGGCCATATCGGATCTCCAAAAGGGGGGGTGGGGAGTGGGGTGGATTGGTAGAAAAATGGGGTTGGGGTGAAATGGAAGGTAGGGAATGGCAAGGAAGGGGGAAGTCGAGAAGAGGTTTAGTGGGGGAAGGAGGATAAGCTGTGGAGGAGATAAAAATGTGGGCTTGAGGTGGGGTGGTGTAGTGGGAGAGGATATACAGCAGTAACGAAAGCGGCCCAGCAGAAAGGATCAATTGGCAGGCTTCCAGCAAGAGTTGCGAAACGGTGAAAGGAAAGGATGGGGGATGCGGGTCACAAAGTTTGACTGAAAATATAGAGTTGTAAGCGGGCCGGCCGATGAGAACGGAGTAAAGGTGCTATTTAGCAAAGTTTGAAGGAAGTGTAACAAAGTTGGTGGATTGTAACGGTGGAGGGTTTTCAAGAAGCAAGAGGCTAATGAGAATTACGAAGTATGTGAACCAAGCCGCCGGGTTGGGGGCAGAAATTAAACGATGGATGTGGATGCTGGGGAGGAGTGGGACTAGGGGTCCCTTATATAGCGTACCATCCTTTGGTGACCCTCCTTGTGGAGAAATGGACTTGTGCAAAAATTTTGGCAATGGAGGAAGGGGAGTGTGTGCTGGTCAGTGCGGCGGCTAGAAGCGGTTGCGCGGGAGACGGATCTATGTTTACTCTCCGGATTGAGGACCACATCCAAATTGGTTCCTCCAACCCCGGAAATTTGGGGCGCCAATCTTTTTATGGATTTATGGTTCTTGTTGTTGCAGGAGCTCCCGTCTCCTGTGGATTGTTTTGCTCAGGGGCCCTAACCTAACCTAACCAGACCTAACCTATGTTTACCTAACCCAACCTAACCTAACCTAACGGGTTTTTTTAACCTGGCTCCGTCCAGCTCATCCAGCTCTGCATGATCTTCGGTCTTAAACCGAAGATACTGGCACATTCATCTTCGGCTTAAGACCGAGGAAATTGGGTTGACACAGGTGTCCTCCTCCCCCATTGTGCTTCATGTTCCCTTATTAAACACAGAATGATCTGCACCTATCTGCACACAAGGGTGGCAGTAGGTCACCTCTAAGTTTTATCTACATCAGGGATGTTTAATTGGCATTTTTGGAGCACCATGCATGACCCATCATGTTGTGCCACCTAGCGCTGGAACCCGAGGCCTACCCGGCAACTATGGCCCCTCCTGGCGCCCGCCTGACAGGTGTACCCGCACTGCGGGTAGCACAATTAGCTTTCCCGAGTGGTACCCTACGGGTTAGGGTACTACCCGCCGGGTGCATCAGGGCAGTGGATAACCCGCCAAAGGGCGGGTATATCCGAGCCCGGCGGGTATACCCGCTCTAGGGCGCTGCCAAGCACAGCCGGCAGCCTGAACTGTTCACCTGCCACAATTTCTCTCTCCTTTCGATGTTCATGGTAACAGCTTGTAAATTCTTTCTTTTTCATTTTGTCTCTAAGATACATCACCTATAACCTGCAACAGCAGGCACGGATCTTGATGTCTACAATCCACTATCTACAAAATCTATCTCACTATTTGGAACTCTCTAGATGTTTTCTTTTATCACCGGAGCACACATTGTAGCTTTCTTTCACTCATTGTCTATAAAAGAGGGCACTTTTCTCCCCTGTTCTGCCTCATCCCTGTCAAATTCTGCCTCAGATAGTACCTGTTCTTTACGCACAACCCTTTTGTCATCTTAATCTTCTAAAGCCTAAAAGTATGCCTTCAAAACAGCAAGAGATTGAAATCGTTGCGTCCCAACCTCCAAAACCAACCAGCTCAAAGTCTGAAGTGCGCCTTGCAGCCACACCCACACCATCCAACTCATCACAACCGTTGTCAACAGGAAAGAGCTGGGTTTGGTCCCATTTCAACCTCAAAATAGTTAAAGGTAACGCCAAAGTTGAGTGCAATGTTGCGCACAAGAAAAAGGGTGGGGAGCCTTGTGGACAGCTCTTAGTACGAGACCCAACCGGAAGCACCAAATCAATGAGTGAGCATCTTAAGAGAATACATCTTATTCTACCACCCGGCCAAGCAAAAAATGACCAAGCCCTTCTTCCGGCTCTTTTGAATCGTCAGCGTCTTGAAAAACTTGTAGGTATTTTGAATCAGAATGATTATTGATATTTGCTAATGTTGTTACCCTTCTTCTTTCTTCATGTTCAGGCTGTTCTAACAACCGAATCTCTAAGGCAGGCCATTGCATATCTGATTGCTGGGGCTGACCTTCCGTACTCACTTGTAGAACACAAGTCGTTTGTGTATCTAGTGGAGCTTCTGAACCCTCAAGCAGCACATATGGAGTACGGAAGAAAAACAATCTCCAACGAAGTTGATCGCTTATATCTGGCCCACCAAAACTACAATCAAAAACTCCTTGGTGGCATGAAGAACTTATCCTTCACTGTTGATGCATGGACTTCACCAAACATGAAGGCATTCATGGCGATTACGGCCCACGGTATCACTTCCGATTGGAAAATGTTGGATGTTCTTGTTGCAATGCCAGCAGTTGAAGGTGGATATATCTAATTCCTTTTTTCATATCAGATTGCATAGAAGTAACACTAATCTTTGAGATAAATTCCAGGTCGTCATACCGGTCAAAACTTTGCCAACATCTTTGTTGATACTCTTGATCATTTGGAACTCTCGGATCATTTGGTCTGTATCACTGCAGACAACGCATCAAGCAACTCAACACTTGCAACTCACGTTGAACGCCGCTTAGGAGGAATATTTGAAGCCGATGATCAACTCCTGGGATGTATGGCTCATGTCATCAACCTTGCGGCTCATGACGGTATCAAGGTCTTTGGTGGTATTCCAACCCTCTCCGGATCTGACGAAGAGATTACACTCGATAAAATGGATATCAACAATCTCATCACTGAACCTGACGGTGCCGAAGTCAATATAAAATCAGTTGTGACTCGAATTCACGGTCTTGCAACCTACGTCCGTGGCTCTCCTCAAAGACGCGAAGGGTTTCAAGCAGTAATTGATTTTATCAATAGTCAGTCGCCCGAAACGCCAGTCAAAGACAAAATTTTGATCCTAGATGTCAAAACCAGATGGAACTCAACTTTTTTAATGCTTCAGCGTGCTTCTGAACTCAAACATGTCTGTACAACTTATTGCGGGTCCCAACCTGAAGCTTCCAAATATTCACTTACCAAGGCCGAGTGGGAGAAGGTTGAACAAATGATCGAGTTTCTGGAACCACTCCACGAAGTCACCAATATTCTCTGCGGCTCTCAATATCCCACACTCAGCATGTCTCTGCCAATCTATATCTCTTTAGTCAAAAATATCTATCAAGTTCGATCACAATATGACTCGGCACAACTCATTCCGGCAGCGGATGAAATGATAAAAAAAATAACAAAATATTTGATACTTGCTTTAGAAAAACCAGCACCCATCTGTGCAATGATCCTTGATCCGCGAATCAAGCTTTGCTACTTCAAGAAAAATGAGTCGTTCCTGTCCGCACACAGCATATCAAAGCTTACAGCCAAAGACGCATTGACCACATTCAAGTTAGAGGCAAAGCGATTTGATCGAAGTCCAAGTCGAATGAATCCCACCTCCTCTCAAGGAACTAGTGGCAGAAAAACCAAGAAAGCTAAGCCTATGTCTGCCATTGAATCGGATGTATGGGGTGAATCAACAGTAGCAAACGATCTCAATGACGAAATCCGCCAGTACATAGCTGAAGTCAAAGAGCCATCTCATACCAACATTCTTTACTATTGGGCAAACCATACAAAGGTTTACCCCTCTCTTTCTGAAATGGCGAAATGCTTCCTTGCGATTCCAGCAACTAGTGCCCCATCCGAGCGTGTGTTTTCAAAATCAAAAACAATCTTCGGCTCTCAACGACACAGTCTCAGCAGCTCATCAGTGGAGCATCTCCTTTGCGTGAAGGAGTGGTACCAGAAGTTTGACGTGATGATGGAAACATCATCGATTAAAGAAATTGTGGAACCGAAAGCCATCCAAGATGATGACGAGGGAGAAGAATGAGTTTTTTTTTTTTACATATTACAATCATGTTTTTCCTTGTTTGTTTTTCCTCTCTATGCAACGAAAGAATGCCATGCCTCCCTTATTGCTCACCTACCAAAAAGGCTGGGTACCCTTGGGTACCTCCAGTGTAGCCCGGTTCCCGTGCCCGGCTATACCCGGCGTACCCGACAGCCTCGGATATCCAAAAAAGCTGTCCCGTGACCCGTATCCGCCGGGTCGGAGCCGGGTGTACCCGGCGGGCGCGGGGACGGGTTCCAGCGCTAGTGCCACCCCTATATAGATGCTACATTCATTTATTTATGACAGTTACAAGCAGACAAATACACCAAGGGTGTGATCTACAGCCTCCCACGCGAGGTTTGTCTCCTATATGGACACATATTCCTCAACAGTATATATTGTGTTTTCAGGTGTTCAGGCATCAGCTATGAGCTGTTATGAGGGAGGTTTTATTATTGATAAACGATTGCGTAGCATATGTATCTCTTTCTTAAAATTTTCGTTGTAAATTATATTAGTCATGTTAATTCAAGTTACTTTGGCGTATGTAAATAGTGGCAAGCTGACCAACCGTGTGCCATTGTTGTTGGCTTTATTTTAGTTCCCAGGCATGTATGACACCTGTACTCTCAATTAGAACTGCGTTGCAAGGTGCATCTAAGTGAAAAGAAACAACAGAATGATGTAAGAGTGATACATTAAGCAGGCCCAAAGGGACTGGGAAAGAACAGGAAGCAGGAGCGAAAAGTGCTGCAGGAGATTAGGCGCATATTTTGGGTTTCTTTTCAGCTCGGCCGATCTCAGGTACGGAGCTGGTAGCCGGGGCGCCGCCAGTGGCTCCATTAGAGGAGATCACGTTGCCTTCAACGTCACGCTTGGTTCCCAAGACGTTGTTTTTGTTATCTTCGCCGCCGGCGGAATCGGCATGCCCATTAGCCTCTTTTTCGGCGTTGCGATCACCCCCGCGTCCGCCGGACCGATTCCCTCGGCCCCCTCGTCCTCCGTCGCGGCCTCCACGACCGCCACGACCTCCCCGTCCCCCTCGTCCTCCTCGGTCTCCGCCACCCCCTTTCCGCTGGCCAGATTGGTTGCCGTCTTTGGGAGCAAAGCTACTCTTGGCTCGAAGTGCTGCACAATCCAGATGGAATTTCTTGTTTTCTTCGTCTGGAAATTGCTCATTTCAAAATCAGCCAAAATCTACCCAACGTGGCACATTTCGCCTGTGAAGGAAATATCGCTTACCACTCAAACGCGTGAATTTGACTGTGCGGCCTCCTGCTTTAACCTCTTTGGCTTGAATCTGCCCGAGTTGCTCGTCACTAATTGGCTGGGCGAAACCAACCGTGCCTTTTGCTTGATCGTTGTGTGCCATATGAACGACGTTGCAGACTAGATCTCCCTCGGAAAGACTTTCCTGATGATGCGAGGTGAAAGCCGACATCAGAAGCTTTCCCAACGCTAATCAGAAGAAGTGATAGGGGGTAGGAGATTGAAGATGGCTTACTTTGAGAGCGCGGAAATTCACACGGGCATCCCTAAAATTTTCTGGAGCATCACCTTGCAGCTCGAACGCTAGAGCCATGTTTGATCGATAACTCTGTAACTCTTCTGGGTTCTTCAAGCTTCCATCTTTATTCACTTCTAGTTGATTTCCTTCGTATTCAATTACACGTTTTTCTTCCTTCTCCTTGGTAACAGAAGGTTTGTTTGTCGAGTTTTTATCGGCGTATTGTTTGAAGCCCGCTCCAATTTGCTTCAGCTCCCTAAACGCATTAAACTTCGAGTTGTGTCCTCCGCCCGTTCCTGACGTGTTGGACGCTGGTTGTCCTGCTTGTCGCTTTCCGGACATTTTGGGAGGGGGTAGCCCTTTCTCGTTGGCTTTCATCGTGACATAATCAATCCTGTAAAACCAATCAAAATAATTGAGATCAGTTTACTTGAACAACGGGACATTCATGCTTGCCATTCACGATTAAAGGAAAGATGTATTGAGGGGCGTACTTAAACATAACAGAGGACAGTTCTCGTCCGTTGAACTGGATTTTTTCGCCCTCTTTCTTGAAGTCGTGAACCAGCTGTTCAGCGGAATTAGGTTGCGAAAATTCAACAAACACAGAGTTCTTCCACGGTTTTCGAGCTTTCACATTCTCTTGGTGAGCTCCTTTAGCCTTGTCATCGCGTCTCATTCGCAAAGCATCGATTGGGCCCCATTTCCTTGCCCACTGTTCCAGTTGAACCTGGATATCAGCAGGCTCTCCCTTCGCCAAATCTTCATCGCTCAGGAAACCCTTCACGTACACAGACCGATCGCTAACACCGGCTCGATTAGTCTCTTCCAGCTTCAATATACGTCGGATGTAATAGGTCGGCTTGCCGTCTAATTCTTGAGTTTCCACGTCCACCAGTTTGGGAGTGGTGGTGGAGGTTTGGATGATGCGAGCCAACTTGCTGGTGGGAAATTTGGAAGAATACGCCCTCATTCTTTTAAACGAAGCGACGGTCTGAAGAAGAACCGGCGAGCACCCAGGACCATACTCTTCGGCTTTCTGCTTAGCCTCGGCTGAAAGATTGGGGGCTTTGACGGAATCAAGATGGGGGCTAGTTTGGAGGAACATGAACTTGTCGAATGGAAGATTGGCATCGGAGAAGTAGAATTCAACTGTTGACAAACAAGAATGTATTTGCATTCAGCCCCAACTAGTCAACAAGTGCAAAATTTTGACTACTGACTCTGTCGGATTATATCAATGCGATCCTCTTCACTTACGCCCTCGACACTCTCACTAGATTGTGCGGGCTTCTCTGAGCTATTTTCGGGAGTAGCCACAGTGAGGACGGACTTCTGAGAGGGGTCGGCTTTCTCGTCGACTTGTGGCTCGGTCGCGACGGGCTGCTCAGACTTGGCGAGTTTCTGAGGAGATACATCGACGGTAGGCTCAGCAGTAACAACAGACATGATACTTTCGTGGTGGGAAGATGCTTTGTGGAGGGAGAAGCGGATGCTGAGACGGTCAAGAGGGACTGAGCTGTGGCTTTTATAACTGAAACTTGGGGACTGTCCGATGCTACGGAGATGGTCACAAGAATCTGTTTTGGGGTTTAGCGCGTTCGGTTTCATTTCAGTGGTTAGGGTTATTCAGATCGACCCACGATATGCATATTCAAAGTCCGCATCGATCGATACAATTCATTTATTTTCATGTACACCGCGGGTGCATGTCGACGACATAATTCCGCGGTGTCCTTTGTCAAATTGACGGGTTCCACGTCAGCCACTGCGCAACGGCAAACCGAGGTCCCCAGGCATATTGTCAATCTACCGTCAAGGCTTGACGAGAATTCGACGATGATTAACTGGCATGCCAACGTCAAAATACCAAAGGGTTCTCAGGGCCCACGGGTTGACATCTGTCAACACACAGGAAGAAGTGTCAAAAGTGAGGCTTGAACCCAAGCTCAGATGACGGGCAATTGCTGCCATAGTCCCTTGACCATTGGGCCAGAGACACCTGTTGCACATGACATCAATCAAAGATTATCAATTGGATTTTGATACGTCGGACTGTCGAGGCTGCGACTATCTGACGGCAAGGCAACCATGACGATAGATCGACGACGTCCACAGCGTCAATCTATTGTCAAAAGGTTGACGGCAGATTGCCGTGGCATTCAGTCGGTCAAGTTGACCGTCAATTGATTTCCCAGGATTTTACCCGATTCGCACGGCCATTCAACAGCAATTTGGCCCTGTCGATGAATCGACAGAACCGCCTGTCAGATTTTGCATCCGTGGTGTACACTGTTGGTGGTGTTCAACGCCCCCAGGACGGGAAGTTTGGCGTCTGCCCAGCCCTGTTGATCCCTGCACCCAATGACGACATACACCGCAGGTGCGCCCCGGCGTTCTCAAATCATCAAGCTTCAGGTTCACAGAACGTTTGTTGGGTGCGCCCGCCCCAACGTGTCTGGTTGGGTCTATGGAAAATGGTTCTCAGAACACTGGGGAAATACGTTCATAAAACGCTGCCAAACCGTTTGTCACCGGTTCTGAAACCAATGACAGGTCAACACTGCACGGGCGGGCAGCCCCGGGTCCGAAAAAAAAACACCAACCACCAAAACTCAACTCCTGTCAGACTCAAACACTGATCAGACTCCAGCAATGATCATTGGCCAGTTGCAGCCAGGATGGTAGAGCAATCTAACATGTACACCAACTTAGCGTGAAATTTACAAGATTTATTGCCTCTTCTGCATTGGCTCTCTATACAGTACTGCCAATTGATGGGGTGGCAAACAGTGTAGGGAGCCTTCAGGCGGTCCCCTGCAGGTCCTTTGAGATTCAAATGCTCCAAATGTGAGCAGATCAATGTATTGTGTTGCTTCAAGAACGGTCGGAGTAGTTGACTGTTCTGGGAACGTATTATCTTGCCGTTCTCTCCAACAATTTGAAAACAGAATGGTTTTCAAATAGATGTGAGGATGGCATGCGGAGCGTTTTCCAGGGGTGTTGGGAAAACAGTGGGGTTGACGTTCTCCAATCAATCGGAAACCAGAATGGTTTTCCAATCAATTGGAGGACAGAACACAGTTGCGGATACCATATACCGGCAGTGCCCCGCCTGCAAAAAAAAATTGAGACACAGGGCCTTCCCCCGGGGGCCAAGGTGTGAATACATGCATTTTTATTAAATTTTTGAACTCGCAAGCATGTGTAGAGTTTAGAATTATAGCCTCTAAGCATTAGGGTGGCTAGTTCTGTTTTTTTTTATCATCAGGATTTCGGACAATCCTCTCCAAACCCATACTTAAACCCATAAGTATGGGTTTTTGGGTCAGATCATCATGGGTTTAGGCCCCACTTGCCATACAAATCATACTTATATTACATATTTGGGCTTTCCTTGAGCTGAGTGGATTGTTTTAAACCTCTTCCGGTAGCGTTTTGGCCTAATCTTTTCGGTTTTTTTCTGTTTTTTCGCCCTAAGATTTTGGACATCGTCATAATCTAGTGCCGGTTTATGACGTCCGCAACTTTAGCATTGTTGGCCCAGGACGTTTGCAGAACAACGGCCTTTTTGAGCCAATGTGTTCCAGGAACGTTGGGTTAGGGCTTGGGCGTTTTCATAACGCTCTTGGCTACCAACCGTTCTGGAAACCCATTGAGGCAAAGCAAGCTGCACCCGTGGTGTATTTAAGTACGGGGCGCACGTGTTGGGTCCACAGGGCGGGTTCTTGACCGCGGACCCACCCAACTGCTAACCGCTCCAAGGTGGGAAATTTGCCATCGGAAGGACACCCTGGTGAGCGTCCAGGGGTCTTACCAAATCGGTAAGGGACACAGGTGGAAAGGGCCTACCGCTGCCAAAGTCTTGACCCCTCAAGGGGATTGAACTCTTGCAGCGTGCAACATAGCCTGCCACGCCTGGCGTCTTAACCAATCGGACACCACAAACATTGTGCAACACGTGAATTGATTTGATACAAGATCCCGGATTATTGCAGTTTACTCCTCTCACTTGACACCTTTTTTGCACAAGTATTTTTCTTTTCAAAAAAAAAAGTTGAAACAAGAATCTTTTTTTTGGGCGACTCACTTGAAACAATTGTGTCTGACAAATTTTGTAATGAAAAAAAAATTGTAAGGGAGCCGGGTTACAATGAACAATATGAAACATGGGGCTTCATAATGACCGCTTGGTGGGGGGTATAAGGCTCTGGTGCTACCTCATAAGGTTTGATGCTGGAATGATGGTGCAAACAAACAAATGGAGTGAGGAAAAAGAAGAGGCACCAGCATTCCAGGGGAGGAGTTTTTGAAGAAGAAAGAAAGAACAATCTAGAAACAGATGCCAATACCAAGTATTAGCCCTAACCATAGCCGGGGGTGCGGTCAAAACTTGCAAACTCGCGCGGTTGTACAATGGGATGGTGACCGCCAACCCTCAACCTTGTTGCCCGTGTCTCAGACAGGTATCAGGTGCTGTTGGTCTGAGAGGCCCTGCGGGCTGTGTGCTGGTTGGTGCATACTGCTCTCATAGCGTCCCGGTGGCTTTGGCGGGTCTGAAGCTGGTCGGATGACCACTTCCAACCCACCTGGGTCGCTTTGCTGTGGACTCCGGTTGCAGCAACACAATCTCGCCCTGGACAGCACACCAACCGACTCCAAGATTACAAATCCCGCCCGCGGTGTACCTTGGCTTGTAGAGTTGTGCTGTCCAATCAGTTCAAAATCCAGGTTTGCTGTTGGCCAGTTGGATAGGAGCAGCCAGGCCTGTTCAACCTGCTGGCAAGAGCATTGGTTGGACTTAGCCTATCCAATGAATGGAAAAACATGGCAGGTTGAGCTTTGCTCAAACTCCCATAATCAACTGGTTAATGCTGATAGTGCTACCAATCACCGTTATTTTAACCAGAACTAACAAAATATAGATACAAATTAGCTAATTTTCATCCATATTTTGCTTGGCAAACTTGTCCCGTTTTGGATATCTCCATTTCAGCCCAGATTGACTGGCTAAGTTCTACAGGGAATAAATAAGTGTAAGCTTATTTTTTTCTACTTTTTCTTCTGCTTTACTGCTTTCTCATTTCACCCCCCTTCTTTTTCAGGTTCCATGTTTTATTTAACTGAAAATATTATAAATTGCTTGTAGGAAATTTATTCTTAACATCAGTACTTTTTAAATGATTGTGAACAGAAATGTTATGCTTCTTGGTCCAATAAATAATTGTTATTTTGTTATGTGTAGTAATATTAGTGTATAGCTAATCTGGGAATCAAATATCTTTTGAATGAAATGATTATAAGTAAATAAAGAGAGCTATAAGTTGAGTTAAAAACAACAGTTCTGAGAAGTGTTAGTGTTTATTGATTTTTGGAGTGTGAATTTTATCTCCGCTGAGCAACTTATTTTGAATGGGAAGATTATCAATCAGGGGAAATAGAAAAAAATAAATCTGTTAGAAAAATGAATTTGAGCTGCTTTTGTGACTAAAGAAATGCTACTTCAAGGCCAAAGCTTATTTCTTTTTTAACAGGAGCTATGAGAGGTAACTTGATGCAGAAGGGAAGACAGAAGTACTGAAATCCTGCTGCAATTCAGTACCATCACCTCACATGAAGTTAACCTATTTGCCTCAAATTATTCTTGGTGTTTTTTTTCTTCTTTTGAGGTTTCTGCTTTGGTGGTAAAGGTGGTGGATTATGTGTGGGAGGTGGAGTAGTTGAAGGAGGTGTATGAGGTGAAGGTTTAGGCTCTTCAGGTGGAGGTTTTTCTTCTTGAGCCAGTTCAGCTGTTTTCTCAGAGGCTTTTGGTTTTTCTGATGTAGGCACAGGAGTAGTATTCTCAGGATTGGGTGTTACATCAGCTAATATTCTGTTGTTAGGAAGAGTCTTAGGCTCTTCAGCCTTTTGTGTTCCACCAGTTGTGGTGGTGTTTGCAGCAGGCTTGGGATTGAGCACTTCAGAACTGAGGCTTATATCAGCTGCTTTATTTGCAAACTTAGCCCCTTCAAGCTTGGGTGGTGCATTATTCTTTGTGTTTATGGTAGGTGTAGGTTCCTCAATCTTGGGTGTTATATCAGTGGCTGTATTTGGAGTAGTCTGAGGCTTAGGCTCTTCAAGCTTGAGTGTTGCATTATTGGCTGTGTTTGTGGTAGGATGGGGCTTAGGCTCTTGAGGCTTGGGTGGTGCATCACTGGTGGTGTCTTTGGTAGGATGGGTCTTAGGCTCTTCAGGCTTGGGAGTTGGATTGCTGATTTCGTTTGTGGTAGAAGGGAGCTTCAGTTCTTCAGGTTTGGGAGTTACATCACTGGTTGTGTTTGTGGGAGGCTGGGGCTTAGGCTCTTCAAGCTTGATGGCTGCATTGCTGGTTGTGTTTGTTGGAGGCTGGGGCTTAGGCTCTTCTGGCTTGGTTGGTTCATTGCTTGTTGTGTTTATTGTAGGCTGGGGCTTAGGCTCTTCAGGCTTGGGTGGTACATCAGTATTGAGCACTTCAGACCTGAGGCTTATATCAGCTGCTTTATTTGCAAACTTAGCCCCTTCAAGCTTGGGTGGTGCATTATTTTTTGTGTTTATGGTAGGCATAGGTTCCTCAATCTTGGGTGTTGTATCAGTGGCTGTATTTGGAGTAGTCTGAGGCTTAGGCTCTTCAATCTTGAGTGTTGCATTATTGGTTGTGTTTGTGGTAGGATGGGGCTTAAGCTCTTGAGGCTTGGGTGGTGCATCACTGGTGGTGTCTTTGGTAGGATGGGTCTTAGGCTCTTCAGGCTTGGGTGTTGGATTGCTGATTTTTTTTGTGGTAGAAGGGAGCTTCAGTTCTTCAGGTTTGGGAGTTACATCACTGGTTGTGTTTGTGGGAGGCTGGGGCTTAGGCTCTTCAAGCTTGATTGGCGCATTGCTGGTTGTGTTTGTTGGAGGCTGGGGCTTAGGCTCTTCAGGCTTGGGTGGTGCATCAGTTGTCGTGTTTATCGTAGGCTGGGGCTTAGCCCCTTGATCAGGTTTGGGAGTTGCATCGCTGGTTGTGTTAGTGGGAGGCTGAGACTTAGGCTCTTCAAGCACGGGCTTAGGCTCTTCAAGCTCGATTAGCGCATTGCTTGTTGGGTTTGTGGGAGGCTGAGGCTTAGGCTCTTCAGGCTTGGGTGGTACATCACTTGTCGTGTTTATCGTAGGCTGGGGCTTAGGCTCTTCAGGTTTGGGAGCTGCATCGCTGGTAGTGTTTATGGTAGGCTGGAGTTTGGGCTCTTCAGGCTTGGTTGGTACATCGCTTGTCGTATTTATCGTAGGCTGGGGCTTAGGTTCTTCAAACTTGGGTGGTGCATCGCTGGTTGTGTTTGTGATTTCAGGCTGGGGTGTTGCAGCTTCACTTGTGTTTGTCGTAAGTTGGGGCTTAGGATCTTCAGGCCTGGTTGTGGTTTCATTCTTGGTTGCCTCAGGCTGTGATTTTTTCTCTGTAGTGTTGGCACTCGCAGCCCCATCGGTTCTGGCTTCCCCAGTGGTTGCTGCTAGGGAGGTTGGCGTGGCAGTGGCAATTTGCGGGGCCCCAAGAGTTGAGTTCTGTTGCCCTAATCCAAAACCAGCCAGTGTTAGGCCTACACTCGCTGTCGTGTTCAGAGACGATGTGTCCAACTGTATTGTCAAGACGGGATCTGAGCTCGGTGTGCTTGCCGCCACGGTTGTATCAGGTGGTGCAAATTCAGGCGACGGGTTAGATTGCGACGCCGGGCTCGACTCGTTTTTAGTTGGAGCTGTTATGACCTCCGGCGCTGGAGCTGTTATGACTGCTTGTCCGGGAGCTATTACGGCTTCCTGCGCTGGAGCTGTTGTGGCTGCCTGCACTGGAGCTGTTGTGGCTTCCTGTGCTGGAGCTGTTATGACATCCTGACCTGGAGCTGTTATGGCTTCCTGCGCTGGAGCTGTTATGGCTTCCTGCGCTGGAGCTATTATGGCTTCCTGCGCTGGAGCCGTTGAATCTCCGTTTGGGGCAACGCTGCTGCCGCCTACAAGTTCGTCACCAGTAGCAATCTCCAAGGGTTGGAAAGTCACAACGGTGGTTTGCCTTCTGTGGAATCTCAGCTCGCGATGAGCCAGCCTAAGTACAGACCATCTTATTCAGCACTGAGCACAATTTGATCTGGATTGCGGAAATTTGGGAGGAATACGCCGTACCTTCCTATTCTTAAGTGAGAATGTAAAGCTTGAGTTCCTTGGAACAGCAAGGCCAGAAGGATCAGTTTGATAAGATTGTTGACAGCCATATGCCCAGAGATTCGTTTTTCCTGTGTCACAAGCAGCAATGAGGATGAGTCACAAGAAGGGACTGGGCGAACTATTATGACTAGAATTTAGAAAAACAAACAATCGGATTGATTATTATACTAAATAAAATGAGTCAGCCCGGCTGCTCGTTAACTTATTGTCCTCGTCTTGAGATCTGTCGATTGCCCTTCTATTTATGTGCCGTGGTCCTGTAGTTCTTCATGCACTCAGAAGGTTGTACAAAAGTCTTGCCTGACGGCCCACCTGGTTGTTAGATCTCATGGGAAAGGGACATAGGAAATCTAAGATATCTTTCCCTCTCGTCGACTTTCACCTTATGAAGACCAGTCGTCATGTTCATCTCCGTTGCTTTCTTGCTTCGGTGTCTCCACGCGCCGAAGCCTACTTTACAATGTTAACACCGGCCGCCCTCCCCATCTCGGGTGCTCCGCGATATCTCAATTTGGAGACCTTGGTTCACTTTAAATTAATGGTCAGGTCATCGCGGGCCATGGAATAAATCCTCTCGACAACAACTTATTTTGGTTGATTTCCTCAAGGGCAGTGGCAAGGCGCGGAAATTTCAATAATGAAATTTGATGTAACCACAGCATTTCAGCCTTATGAGTGCACTGCATCTCTTTGATTTTAATTGTTAATTTAACCCATGTTGCTTTACGAACATGATTCTCATTAGTAAAATATGGCGAGCATGAGGATAAAAATTTGGTAACTAAGTTAAAGTAATACCAATAATTCGTGATTAATTACTCCGTCGCACAAGTCAGCCCGACGAGTCTTTGGACTGACCTTGTCCAACATGAAGTCTTGCAGCACCCCATCACCGGGACGCCAAACTCGTCGGACATAGTTAGTCCAAGAACCTTTCGGACTGTGACCTTGTCCGACCAGTTAGTTTTTGCGGCGAGTGTCAATCAAGGATGATGTGGTGCGCTAGATCTTCGATGTGGTTCAGGGAAACTGGAAAGGTTCTGCCCCGGGCTTGGCTCCAGTGTGTGGAGTAACACAAGGAGGGCATTGATTCCATCCGCAAATGACGCCTCGAGCTGATCGGGAATCCCTTGCAGGGTTGTCGCTAAATCTTCCGCTGCTTTTGCCACATCATCCATGGTAAGACGAAAGGGACGGATGAAATAACAAATTGCGTACAGTATTGCAAGTGGATGAAAAGTAATTGCAAGTTACTTCCAGCTTCGAGCGATCAATAACTGTTGACTAGAAATCTACAGAAGCTTTCGTTTGAGCACCTACAAGGCTGGTAAATCAAGCAGCAGACCACCTAGTGACTGTACGGAAATGTAATCAAAGCTTCTCGAACAACTAGGAGTATGAAGAGATCCACCACTGCAACTGATTCACCGTCATGAAGCAAAAGTTTGAACGAGACTTTTATTTTCATAAACTATTAAACAGGCAGGAGAAAACCGAGTGAAGAGAGATAGAGGGCGAAGAAGTGATATGAATGAGGGTTTTCCTGCATCTAGGCTATACGGTTGCATCCCAATCTAATGATCCATCGCATTTGGAGCCGCGTACAGGGACACGCTGGGAGCAAGCGCGCCCATTAGTACAACTTGCAAATCGTACCGGATCGAGCAGCTTTAGGCTTCGGTTTCCTCATCTTCTTCTTCCTCGCCACTCTCTTCCTCATCGTCCATTTCCATTGTCTCATCTCCAGGGTTAACGTCTTCATCTTCCTCACTGCATTCATGATAGATCAGCTTTTGAAAAGGCTGGTCACGATCGTTGTAGCTTGGCTTACTCGTCCTCATCACCCTCGACCGGTTCGGCTTTGCTGAAGTCGATCTTCTTTCCGCGCGTTCGTGAGCCCGAGATGATGTTACTGGGATCAATTTCGGCCAGATCATCTGCGTTGAATCGCGCAAAGGCAAGATAGCGCGCCGTCAATTATAAAAATAGCCGGTGACATGTTTCGAAGGCTTACCATCGTCTTCGTTATCGTCTTCAACGTCCATCGAGCCGCCGGCAGTCGGGTCAACCGCGGGTTTGCTCCTGATTATCAAATCGTACAGTGTCAGTGACAGGGACGGCACAGATATAAATGGGCCGAAGAGATCAATTCAGATTACTCGCTTTTTGCTTTCAGGGGTGGGAGCGGTAGGGGCATCACCGGCGCGTTTCAAAGGATTGTTGGCTTGAGCGTCAGACATAATGGATGTTTTTGAGGATGGAGCGGGGGCAAATAGATATTAGTGATTGTGTAGAGGCAGAGTCGGGTTGTGGTGAGTGAGTCGCGGGTGTGAAGGACGACGGTGTATGTATGCGGTGAGTTGGTGGTCAACAGGAGGAAGAGGGGCAGTGAGCAAGCGCGAATGACGACAGGGGTGGTCGATTGGGAGGACTGGGGGGCTTGAGAACGGCTATGCATTATCGCCGGTATGCAAAATGAGAACGCGTCGAAACGCAAACACCCACCCGGAAATTGGAAACAACCCAACCGAGCTGAGTGACCGTCTAATGCAACTCCCTATAGACAAGGCCGAGGAGTTTCTGACCTCTAGCATAATTGGCACATGGCAGGCAAAGGGCAAGAAGACTTACGTTAACCATTTCAGGGCCAAAAAATGGTGAGACCAGAAGATTCTGGATCCCTCGGTCAAGACTTGCAGCAAATGTAGACACCTCCTTGTCATGGACCCTACTCCAGAAAATGTGGAGCATTTTAATATTTGGAACGGTTGGTTCAGGGAAACAGTCTCCCGCTTCAAGCAACAACACTGGAGGGTTTTCCTCTTTTCTACCAACTTGACTTCAGTATTCCAGGCCTTCAAGTTCACCAAGCCCCACAGAGGAGGTAGTATCCTCCCCTCACTTCCCACAAAGACAAGCAAGCCGTGCTACTATTTGAAGGAACATTGGTGGTCACTAGCAAGTGCAACCTGTTAGATGTCTTGCCAGCCAAGGACGCAACCTTTGTGGTATATCTTTAAGGATGGCTATTGGGCAGGGCACCCAGCGGGCCACCCAAACCCTGCTGGGTTTGGGCCGGGTTCGGGCCGCGATTGGCGGGAAAAACACAAAGATGGCCCCGCCCAAGAAGCCCGCGGCTGGTCATGGGCTGGGCTGGGCGGCCCATTGGGCCAAGCCCCCCAACGGGGCCCCGCGGGCGGGTGGGCTGCCGGAGATGGGAGACTGGGCCAGCAGTGCCTGTGCAGCACAGGCACCGCTGGCGTGTCTGTAGTACTGACTACCCAACACTGTCTGTTGGTCAACTAACTCAGAGCATTGAACCCTCTGACCCCATGACCCATCTCAAAAATGAAACTCACCAAGGAATTGGTGGAGCCTCTTTTATGCACTCAAGACTGGATCAAGGCTGGCAATGCTGCATTGGCGTCCGCGTAATAAATTTTTCTCTGTGATTTTTGTTTCTAGAATATATATATATATATATATATATAGCCTTTGAAATATGAATGTCTCCTCATTTCACTTCCAATATTTTTCTTCACTGTGGCCACCAGCGGCCAGTGGGCAGCCCATGGCTGCCCAGCAGGTTCCGGGCCACGCAGGTGCCCATGGGCAGCCCATTTTATAAATGGGGTTGGGCTGGGCAGCACTTGAGCCAATTTGAGCCCAGCCCAACCCGCCCATTTATAAGGTCAGGGGCTGCCATGGGCGGCCTGAGCCCGCCCAATAACCATCCTTACCTGCTTCAGGGCAAGGTATAATACATGCAGGGTGCTGAGTAGACTGGCAAAATGCAAGGCCACCAGACCAACCCAATGAGATCCTTGTTGAATTCTGGAGTCTGCAACTCTACTCTGCATGTCACTTACTCTGGTATACTCACTCCAAAAATGAAGCATCAACTCTTGCTATCTCTTGAGCTGTTGACCATCCTGGTTTCTTCCTCATCTCAACATTAACCACATTGTTCTTGATATCCTTCAATCCTATTACTATTGTTCAAGCAATTTTTTGAGGTCACTTGAAGTTGCATCTATGATGACTCATTGAGGTTATTATCTCTTCCTTGCTTTCTGTGATCTTTTTACTTCTTTTTGAATGTTTCTTGATCCACTTCTTTCTCAGTCTTTATCCTAGGGGTGTTTCTTAGCTATTCCAGCTCCTATCATCTGCTCTCATCATTTTGTTTCCTGTTATTTAAAGGTTCACTTCTATTTCTATTTCTTTATTGTTTTTTTTACTAACACTATTACCAATCTGTTCAACAGATGGCAGGTATACCTGCTTGATGGATTGAGGTTTTGATTGCTAAAAACAGAACCAGATCTAAAAAAGAAACAGAGTCAAAAAATGAAGAACAATAAAAACTAGGAGAACATAGAGCGCTAGAAAACAAACCCTTGAAGGTTTTTCAGATGGTGACAGAAAACACTGCCAGCACTAACCGCTTGGAAAAAGCAGTCCAAGCAGCGCTTGACCAACTCTGGTCAAGCGGTACCAGCTGGTTGAGCAGGCGGCCCTGCTTGACTGGTCACCCGGCTCACTGGCCAAACCGGCCTGTTTGACCAGTGTGCCGGTTGAGCAGGCCTGTTCAACTGGTGAGTACTGGTCAAACAGTGTACCACCAGGGTCAAACCACCCTGTTTGACCAGTACTCACAGGTCAAACATGAATGTTCAACCAACACACTGGTAAAACACTCCTGTTTGGCCGGTGAGCCGGGTGACTGGTTGAGTGGGGCCACCTGCTTGACCAGCTGGTACTGGTAAAGCACCGCTTGGACGGCTATTTCCAAGCGGTTATTGCTGGTGGTGCAACTAAGATAGAGAAGCTAGACAACAGGACTAAGGACACGCAGAACTGAGAAAGTAAAGAGTTAGCCAATGAGTTGGAGCAACAAGACAACAAGTTGTGATAATTCTCACCGGATTGATCTGGACTGGAGGTAAAGGTTAGAGCAAGATAGTTAAGAGGAAGGGGAATGAGAAAATAAGAAGAAAAAGAGAAAGGAGAGAAGGAAAAAAGAAAAGCAGGAAGGGAACAGAAAAGAGAGGAGAGAGTATAGAGGGGGAGTTTTAATGAGCAAAGAGATTAGTGAAGAGATGACTGAGGTGGGTTGATGGTTGAGGAGTTGAGGATGAGAGAGGTGGAGTTGCTGATTTAGGATGAGCAAGGTTGAGTTGATGGATGGAGGGATAGGATTAGAGAAGGAGATAGGATTAGAGAGGGAGGAAAGAGGGAGAGGGAGAATGAGCAAGGAGTGAGCCGGTTGAAGTGACCATCTCAGATGAGATTAGTTTTCAGGATTAGGTTTGCCGCCGCTAGTCTTTCAGGATTAGGTTTGCCGCCACTAGTCTTGATTTTTTGATTGAGTTTCACAGAGAATTCACAACAGTTCAACACCCCCCTCCCACAATCAGGGGAGAATTGAAATAAGAAACACCTTGCTTTTCAATGTTCCAAGGATTCTGAGCTGGACACCTTGGTGAGAGCGCCTGCAACCATATCTTCAGACGGGATGAGTTTGACAGCAATTTCTTCTTTGTCTTTCAGATCTCTGATCCACTTAAGCTTGATATTGAGGTGTTTGGTTTTAGAGTTGGATCCAAAGTGACTGACTTTCTCAACAAGACCCTTTTTGTCAACATGAAATTTGAATGGGTTGAGTTGTTGCTCCCATAGTTGTTCTAAGGCAAATTTTACCCATTGACTCTCTTTTGCCAATGGTGGGCCACTATGCTAAGCTACGCTACAGCACTTGTTGGCGCTAGCGTAGCGGCACCCAAGGCCGCAGTTTTTTTAAGTGTCAACAGCACCCCACAGTTTGGGTAGTGTTAGCGCGCCTCTACTGCTTCTACACTGCGTTATGCTACACTACACAGCTTTTAGCAGCAAAAAAGGCCATTTTTGCCGCTAAAAGCGTTGTAGCGCAGCGTAGCGGGCGCTCATTTGCGCCATGTCTGCGTGGTGTTAGTGCAGATAAATGGAGTTGCGCCAACGCTTTGCTGAAAGCTAAAAAATGTTTGCACCCCGTGCACATAGCTTTAGCGCACATACGTGAAATTGTGCTAACGCTAAGCTAAAATTTAGCTTATTTTAGCTAAACTATGCTACACTACCGCTACAGATAGCATAGCTGGCCCAATGTTGTTGGAATTTCAAGATTTTTAGAAAGTAAAGTGAATTGCTTGTCAGAACGCCAAAACACAAATGAATGAAAAAGAAAAAAGAAAATCACCTGAAGGCAAACACGGCTTAACAAAACACACAACAAGAGTAGGAGCAACAAAGAATGAAGAACAAACAGGAGGAAAAGAGGAGCTACAAAGAAAGGTCAATACATATCAAACTATAGAGAAAAAGAAGACAACTCAGAACATACTATCACGAGGCACGGCTTGAGTTGGCAAGTGAGTAAGGGAGGAGAAATGAATTGGAAGGAAAAGCTGAAGTTTGCGGATCAAGTAATGGCAATAGCAAAGCAGGAAGGTGTCAGAATTTTCCAGGTGATGTTTTGATTGTGGAGTGACAGCATAGAAGTATGATATCAAGAGAATCAAAATGAGGAGGATGATGTCAATTCTATGTTGTTTGAGAGAAGGGATGGTTGTCTCTAAATAGGCAAGAGAGCTGAGTGGACAGTGTGTTGTGGAGCAAGTGAAGGGTCTGAGGACTGGAAAGCCATTGGCGCTGACTGCATTGATCAGTGGTCTGAGATACAAGGAAAGAAAGAAATGCTGAAAGTAATTGCAAGGTGCAAGGTTTAGCAACGACCTGTCAAAGTGTGATCCTTGGAGATGAGTTGAGGGTGGTATTCCGGACTAGCGGAAGCCACAGTTGGAGAAGCTTCAACAGGAATGAATCAAGTTAAGACCAGGTCAATCAAGGGTCATCACACATGAGGAAGTA
This sequence comes from Puccinia coronata f. sp. avenae, assembly GCA_002873125.1. NCBI lineage: Eukaryota > Fungi > Basidiomycota > Pucciniomycetes > Pucciniales > Pucciniaceae > Puccinia > Puccinia coronata. The sequence continues at coordinate 441,991 of PGCI01000031.1, forward strand.
TGGCCTGGTTGAGGGGCTATGGCAATTACCAGTGTGTGTTTCCAGAGATCACCAAAAGCCTCAAAGGCCAATACCTGCACATGTGAGTTTTTGGATGTGAGGCAGGAGGCAATGATAGCTTCAAATGGTGGAATTGTAATTAACATCTATGTTAACTCCCAAATCAGTTTGAACTCTGGGAGAAAAAAGGGTGCAGTGTTGCCTTCAAGAAAACCAAGAAGCTGATCAAAAAGATGATTTATCCATATTGTCAATTAAGATCAGCCTTTTATACTACCACAGAGTTCTAAAAGTATCTGTTGAGATTATAAGCTGTTGACGTACGGAAAGGATTGTTGAGAATGGTGGCGCAAAAAGATTGGAAGTCTTTTTGGGAAAGGCTCACAGAAAAAGAGTGGGAGAACCAATGATTTTATTCAGGATTAGCTGGGCTGGTTTGAATAGACTAGGTACACGCGGTGAAAATGTGGTTTGGAAAAATGAATAAAAGAACCAAATTGAATAAAAACTGAGAGGAATAAACAGATGAGTTCTTGGAAGAAACAATCTAGACAGGATGGTCTCATTCTCTTTTAGTCCGGCAGAATCGGTTAATCAAGAAAAAACAGGAGTTAAACCACATATGATCAGAGGCGTTAATTCTAATCAATCAGCTTTTAAGGATCAAATAATAAATCAGGAAAAAGAAGAATCTGCCGGAGAGACATGAGTAGTTGGTATGAGCTATTCATCCTTAAGGTTCAAATTTGACTCAGAAGGAACTCAAAAAACAACTGAAAACAGGCTACTGGGCATATATAATCTGATCTGATTTAGGATGACTAGAAGAATAAAGTGAAAGAAATTTAGGGAGGAGTAGACAATAAACAGGAGAATTCAACAGTATCCAGTGCAAGAGCCCCACTTAACAGAACCACAATTTCCTATTTATCCAGTGAAGCTAGGAATAATTTGAAAGGTCTTTGGTGCTTGACTACTGCACTGACATTTTCTACCATCATATCCTGACACAAGGACTCCACAACCAAATTGAGCTCATCTTCTTCAAAATATTTAGATTGACGGATTGAGTCTTCTTTGGAAGTTGGTATGAAGCCCATGAGCCAAGTGTAGAGGTGGCAACTGAGGCAGATATTGCAGCATAGAACAACAACTACAGCAGATCAAGTGACCAGTAGTCTGTCACAATGTCCAGTGCCACTTTGGGAAAAAAAAGATTCAATCAAAGAAATTAATTATTTGAATGGAGTGGTTTAATATTGATTTGAAACTGTACTACTCCTCACCAAGAAAATATATAGCTATCTAGTTTTAAATTGACCAATAGTAATTTAAGAATACCATGGTGAACTAGGATGTTTCCATCTTCCAGTGCAGAGGAATACCCCCTAATCACTGGCCCCATGTCTTGGCCCACAATTTGTACAATGTTTTCCTGAGGTTCAAGGGATGGCATTCAACAATTGAGGGAGTTAATGGCTGTTATCTGGTATCCGCGGCTGTTAATCAAGATCAGCCAAATATTATGAAAAAACAAGAAAGTTGTTTTGAGCTGGATAGCCAATATAATATTGAGCCCACCCTTTCTAAGTGTGCACCAGATTCTTCCTCCAAGCCAGGCAAAAGGGCCAAAATAAAAGCTATCATGCCACAACAACAAATTATGCAATCACCCCAGGGATATTTGAAATATTTTTGGGGGTGAATTTTAATTTTTTTTTTTCACAAAAAAAATAAAATCTTTTCTTTCTTTTCTTTTTTTTTTTTTTTTTTTTTTTTTTTTTTTTTTTTTTTTTTTCTTTTCTTTCTTTTCTTTCTTTTCTTTCTTTTCTTTCTTTTTTTTTTTTTTTTTTTTCTTTCTTTTCTTTCTTTTCTTTCTTTCTTTCTTTTCTTTCTTTTCTTTCTTTTCTTTCTTTTCTTTCTTTTGTTCTTTTCTTTCTTTTCTTTTCTTTTCTTTCTTTTCTTTCTTTTTTTTTTTTTTTTTTTTTTTTTTCTTTTTTTTTTTTTTCTTTTCTTTCTTTTCTTTCTTTTCTTTCTTTTCTTTTTTCTTTCTTTTCTTTTTCTTTCTTTTCTTTCTTTTTTCTTTCTTTTTTCTTTCCTTTTCTTTCTTTTCTTTTTTCTTTTCTTTCTTTTCTTTCTTTTCTTTCTTT